>JAJSOF020000036.1:22625052-22637618 GCA_025594305.2 Periplaneta americana
TAAAAAAAAATTTCCCCTTTGCTCAAAACCCCCCCCAAAAAATGCAGAGGGGCCAAAAAATTTAAACTAAAAAGGGGGAACGGGAATTTCAAGGGGAATATGGGAAAATTGTTTTTTTTTTCATCTACCAAATATGGTATTTTCCGAAGGGCCTTTACTTTTCCCATGCGACATCATCATCATCGTGTAGTAGATGAAAGAAACTCACTGTCCGATATTACCCGGATGTCCGATACTACCCGACTCGGTACTCGAACATTGTTGTTCACAATATATGTCAATGATATTACATCTCTTGTAAGGCATTGTAACTATCACTTGTATGCCGACGACCTTCAATGCTACATCTCTTCCCGCTTAGACCGAGTAAATGACGCTATAGATAAATTGAACGAAGACATTGACTCGATTGTGACATGGACAAACAAACTCCGTCTTAAAATCAATCCTGGAAAGACACAAGCAATTATATTAGGACACAAACGGCAAAAACCCACGCGGTAGAACACCTCGACATTTCCTGTTAAAGTAAGTACAGTGCATATCCCTTTCAGTTCTTCAGTAAAAATCTTGGCATTCACATGGATAATAATCTCAACTGGGACATGCAAAATCACAGAAACCTGCAGAAAAGTATATTCTATTATCCATGTGCTAAAAAGGATAAATGTTCATCTCCCTGTTGCTTAAAAAAGTCCCTTGTGCAGACACTTGTATTTCCCTATTTCGACTATGCGGATATTTTACTCACTGACCTCTCCAGCGACAACAAAATGAAACTTCAACGTGCTCATAATTTGTGTGTACGTTTTGTAAGCAATGTTCGTAAATATGATCATATTACCCCATCCCTGGAAGCAATAGGTTGGCTTAAACTAGATAAGAAAAAGAAATTTACATTCACTTCTCTTTCTCTTCGAAATCTTGAACTCTTCTATTCCTTCGTACCTGTCGTCCGCTTCACTTACCTTTCTTCCCACCATAATCTGAACACACGCTCTCGTCATGAAACAATACTAACAATACCATCCCATCGCACCTCCTCATACTCATCTTCTTTCACAACAGCCCTGCCAAGACTATGGAATTCGCTACCTGCTACCATCAGGGACTGTCGAAATAAAATTGAATTCAAACGAAAACTTACTAGGCACTTGGTCAGTAATTGATTTCTTGTAAATAGTTTCTTTAATCTATCACAAAATATTTCAATATTCAGTAATTTCATCACTATACAATTTTGTTATTCTAGATTTAATTTGTAATTCAGTAAATATAAAATATTCTTAGTTTCTCTATGATAAATTATTTAGCTTTAATTATTCATGTAATTTTTCGTACTTTGATTTTATTGTAATTGTAATTGTAAATTTAATACTAATTGTAATTTTATTCTTTCATATTATAGTTGGAATCTCCTGGTAGAGGATGAGAAGGCCTGACGGCCTTATCTCTACCAGGTTAAATAAATAAATACTACTAATACTACTCTCCTCTAACCGAATTCGTTAAAATCGGTGTCTAAGGTAATGTTCGTAGCGAAGTTTGTTGACTGTAGTAGTTGTAAACTAAATATTCAATTCTAGAATCGTGTGTAAGAGTCATTATGTTCGGTTGATGTTTGCCAAGCTTCTGTAGAACCGAAATTCGCTTTGCGGAAGCAGGTCTATCATGTTTGTTCAACTTTTCCTCTTACATTCGGCACCTCATTACTTCCTCCCTTCATATCCCCTATATGGTGCGTAAGGATGTATTACCAACTTACGCATAGTAGTGAGTACAGGTAATATTTATTGTTGGTAATATGAATAAACTTCTACAAAAATCGCACAGCATTTCTTTGTAAAATGTATTAGTTCAAAGCACTAGATAGTGTTGTGCACTGTTCAAACACGGAAGAGAAATTATTCAAGACATTAAAAACTTCGTTTTATTTCATATGAATAACATAATCGCAAGATATGTGCTAAACCCTTAAGCAGCTAAAACATGAATAGGTGGGAGGAGAGAACAGGTCTGACAAGTGTAACATTCCTCCTTCTGCAGAGAAAATATCGACGAATATTGCACTTCGCCATTCTTGTGAAACATGAACCGAACAACATTTCACTACGTTAATTCCATTGTTAACATTTAATGAAGTTTCATCTCAATTTTCCTCATTAAATGTTAGAACTGTACAATAATAAAAGAATATCTGAAGAAAGGAAAATATGCTCAATGAGATATTATGGGATAAAAAAATCACAGAAGAAACTAAATATAGAATTTATATTTAAATGTTAGTACTGTACAATAATAAAAGAATATCTGACGAAAGGAAAATATGCTCAATGAGATATTATGGGATAAAAAAATCACAGAAGAAACTAAATATAGAATTTATATTTAAATGTTAGTACTGTACAATAATAAAAGAATATCTGAAGAAAGGAAAATATGCTCAATGAGATATTATGGGATAAAAAAAGTCACAGAAGAAACTAAATATAAAATTTATAAATGATCTGTTAGAGGTGAAACTTTTGGTTCCGGACATTTGCCACAGAAAATTGGTAACTGGGACAATTGGCCACAGAAAATTGGTAATAGGGACAATTCGCCACAAATAGACAATTTGCCACACTGCGGTACAAAGATAAATCCATGACTTCCAGAAGCTCTATATTGTGCGAATGGATACAGAGATTAATAACTGTAAATTCCACTAAGTATGTAAATTGCTATATACATGAAATTTGGCTTGAACTTCATTCTTATTTTCTCTACGTCTCGTGTACATGTAGCCAAGATAAATTAATTTGTCAGAGATTCTTTCTGATTTTGTGAAGGGAATTTCTTCCACCATAGTTCCGAATTAGTTTACAGCTTCTGGATTTGTCTTGTGTTACCATAGGAATATATTATAAATTGTTGCGAATTTGAGTATTACCTTCATATAGGCTATTACAAGTTGTAGCGAATTTTAGTATACGGCCAATTGCCTTTCATACGAATTTTAATGTATGGCTAATTGTCTTTGATACAAATTTCAATTATGTGACGAATTGTCTTTGATACACAGTTCAGTTATGTGACGAATTGTCTTTGATACACATTTCAATTATGTGACGAATTGTCTTTGATACGAATTTCAATTATGTGGCGAATTGTCTTTGATACGAATTTCAATTATGTGGCGAGTTGCCTCTGTAGCTAATTTTCTGTGGCGAGTTGTCCCCAATCAGAAACTTTGTATGATGCAGAACTTGGCAATTAAAAAATAATATTTTAAAAGTAAGCTTTTGGCATTGGAAATGGACTACTGGAGAAGATCTGCAATAATTTCAAGAAGAGGTAGAATATGGAATGATGTAATAAGAGAGAAAATGGAAGTTAAAGCAACATTGTAGAGGATATAGGCCTAACAACAAGATAACTAATATGGTACGGGCACGTGATGTGAATAAGTAAAGAAAGATTTACCAAGGATGGCATATGATTGGATTCCGTAAAGGAGAAGGAATAGAGGAAAAAGAGCATTCTGGAAGCAATGGAGAGAAGACAATTGAGAGAAGGACAGTGGTTGATTAGAGGAGAGTGGTTTATTGCAGTACGAGAAATTTACTGATTTGGCTATCAGAGGATATTTATATACATTGTAAACTGACTGAATAGTACGTAGTTCAGAAAGAGTAATCACAATTCCAATATCTACGCCAAACGGCTGAATTTGATTGGCTCAACATCACACTATATGCGCGGATACATTGTAAAATGGTCGACTTTCAAAGACATGACGAAGAAAATAGTTGTGTTTTGTTTCAACAGTGAGTCCTCTTGAGTCTTCGAGTTATCAGATATTTATAAGTGTGTTGTTGAGGTAGAAGTATCGAACATTATAGGTTTATTGAGTTTAGATACGAAACGAACTTTGCGTTTCATTATTATTGTAGTTCTATTGAGCGATGTATTGATAAAGTGTCAGGCGATATACTGATAAAGCTGTATTATCTAATCACAACCATAAGAGACTGCAGGTGTATAAAGTGCGTGATGTTCTGGAAATTTACACCAGGCAGGAATGAAGTTCTCTGTTTCAATTCTGATTATGAGAACATAATGATAATTCTGTTATTTTTATTGAAGTCTTTAAAAGCATAAACTTAATTCTTAGACTGTTAGATATAATTATTTCGTGTGTTCATTTTTTTTAAACGACTACATAGAATCTCATATAAGTCTGCTGTACCAGATATCGCTAGGGAATTTTTGGATATGGAGGAAACCATCGGGGAACTCGTAGTTGAAGACATCTGCAACTGAATGTACAACCTGTTGATGAACGGCACAATAACTGCGTTGTATAAATATAAGTTCTACTTACAAGATGGATGTCATAATCAAGCTGCGGATTTTTAGCCACTAAAACAATTGAAATAGGCAGGCAAAATAGGCATTCAAAATTCGAAAATAGGCATTTAAAAGACACTAACAATTTCTAATTCTTAATGGCTAATACAACCATAGCGTAGCATTATACACTAGTTATAGGAATGTCATTATGCCAGTGAATAACTAAATATTCGTCCAAATGTTGTTCTGAGAACTGATGTCTATTGTCTGTAAGGATGTTCTTAAATTGGGAGAAACTCCCTTCCACTTCATATGAAGTGATGGGGCAATACTTCAGTGATCCAATCTTTGCTGGGGACCAAACCAGTGGGAACGCAGTACTGTCAATGTATTTTCGTATCAGTACAGTGAAACCTGCCTTTGCGGTCACTTCATTTAAACGGCCACCTGGCCAAAAGGCCAATTTTCTCTGGAACCAATTGGATTTTCCATAAGATTAATACAAATTCTCTCTTTATTTAGCGGCCACCTCATGCGTCGGCCAGCGGCCGGTGTCTATTTGGATTGGAACCTGACTATAACGGTCACTGTCCAACAAAAAATCTTTTCACGGATACTGACTGACCTATTTTTTCGATGGTTAGAGGAAAGGAAACAATAGCTAAGTGCACAACAGTACACCCTCCATACCTTGGGGTTAGTTGGTTACTGTTTTATGACTCTTTTGTCACTTTCCACTCCGACCCTGCACAGCAATAAATTCTTACTCGTTTTTTAAGGATTGAAACACGGACTTTTTGTATCGAAAATGTCACAGTATGTTTTAGGTAGTTAACCATTCGAATTTTTATATATTTTTTTCTCCTCTTTCTGACTTTCTCTATATGGACTAGCTTTTACGAATTTTTCTTCTTTTCATTCAGTTGATTCAGAGGAACTGTGAAGTTAGTTTGAGAGAGAAATCATGTCTAACAATAAATTTAGAGTGGTGTTAAGTTTAGAGGTGAGACGAAAATGATTGAAGGAAGTGAGAAAGGAACATCTGCGAGAAAAATTGCAGAAATATTCAAATGTGGAAGGACACAAATAAACGGTAATTAAGAATAAAGATTAAATATTAAAATAATGGGAGGAAGAGAGAATCTGTGTTTAGTAATGTGAATGATTTCGTTTACGAATGGTTCAAATGTGCGAGAGCGAAGAAATCAGCAATAAGTGGGCTTATGATTCAAGAGAAAGCTCTTGAAATTGCCAAAGAACTTAATGTAAGAAATGTTGTTGCTAGTAATGGGTGGTTAGAATGCTTTAGAAAACGGCATAACATTGCATTTCGTTCTGTGTCTGGTGAAGGAGGTGACATTGCAACCAATGTTATTGAAGAATGGAAAAAATAGACTGCCTTCAATTCTTGCGGAATATGAACTTAGAGACATTCACAGTGTTGACGAAACAGGTTTTTCTTCAGAGCCCTCCCTAACAAAACTTAAGTTTTAAGAAAAAGGAGTATAAAGGGGGGAAGTTGGCAAAAGACAGAATAACCCTGCTCTTTTGTTTTATTGCTGCAGGAGAAAAAGAACCACTCTTAATGATAGGAAAATCATTAAAACCGAGATGTTTGAAAAATATTGACATTGGCTTATTGGGAGTGAAGTGGACTGCCAACAATAAAGCTTGGATGACACCATCATTGTTTGAGAATTAGCTATGCGATTTCAATTCTAAGATTAAACGAAAAAATCGCAATGTGATCCGTGAAATTGGTGTTTCTTCCCCCAAATACATCATACCTCCAGCCCCTTGATCAAGGTATTATCCAGTCATTTAAACTGAGGTATCACAAGCGAGTTTTGAAAAGGCTAGTTGCAAGAATGGAAGAGGCTGACATTAATATGCATCATTGTTGTACGCCCACAGTCCTAAAAAGTCAGTGAAATTCAGTATTTTCATGCTGATTCATAAAAAACAGCAACCTTAATCCAGCGGCCACCTAATAAAACGGCCATTTTACAAGGTAACTTCTGATGATAATAATAATAATAATAATAATAATAATAATAATAATAATAATAATAATTGAGGATGGGGTATGCGAGAATAGAGAAGAATGGAGAAAGGCTATAGGCCTAGAATCCTGAAAATGGTCCTAGAAAGATGTCCTAATATATTGCAAAATCTGATGGTAATAGTAATAATAATAATAATAATAATAATAATAATAATTGAGGATGGGGCATGCGAGAATAGAGAAGAATGGAGAAAGGCTATAGGCCTAGAATCCTGAAAATGGTCGTAGAAAGATGTCCTAGGATATTGCAAAATCTGATGGTAATAGTAATAATAATAATAATAATAATAATAATAATAATAATAATAATAATAATTGAGGATGGGGCATGCGAGAATAGAGAAGAATGGAGAAAGGCTATAGGCCTAGAATCCTGAAAATGGTCGTAGAAAGATGTCCTAGGATATTGCAAAATCTGATGGTAATAGTAATAATAATAATAATAATAATAATAATAATAATAATAATAATAATAATAATTGAGGATGTGGCATGCAAGAATGGAGAAAGGCTATAGGCCTAGAATCCTGAAAATGGTCGTAGAAAGATGTCCTAGGATATTGCAAAAATCTGATGATAATAGTAATAATAATAATAATAATAATAATAATAATAATAATAATAATAATAATAATAATTGAGGATGGGGCATGCGAGAGTAGAGAAGAATGGAGAAAGGCTATAGGCCTAGAATCCTGAAAATGGTCGTAGAAAGATGTCCTAGGATATTGCAAAATCTGATAATAGTAATAATAATAATAATAATAATAATAATAATAATAATAATAATAATAATTGAGGATGGGGCATGCGAGAATAGAGAAGAATGGAGAAAGGCTATAGGCCTAGAATCCTGAAAATGTCGTAGAAAGATGTCCTAGGATATTGCAAAATCTGATGATAATAGTAATAATAATAATAATAATAATAATAATAATAGAAGCTGGGACATGTGAGAATAGAGTAGAATGGAGAAAGGCTATAGGCCTAGAATCCTGAAAATGGTTATAGAAAGCTGTCCCCATTAACACTGTTTCCGAACACGATAAATAATGCCAAATGTATATACTCGTTGAAACAATGCTTTCCAGATATTTGTATGAAAGTTAATTTATTTCAATATAATTACAAATTGGAGAAGCAATCATACCACAATATTACAGAAGTATCACTTGCAAAAATTACGATTTCAAACTAAATGACGGATTTGGTACTTTTTAAACCTGAAAACCGTAGTGATAACGAGCCATATCTGCGAATACAATACGGGACCATGGTTTCTACGTAGTGCTAAGTGCGCCACGACTTCCAGCCCGATTCCCAGTTCGAGATAGTGTTATGTACGCTAAGGTTTCATAATGATTAAATTTCTGCATATTTAAAGGACAAAATTAAAATTCTTTCAATTATTCATTATCCTAATACACTGCTCTCTTAAATTGAATGCGCTTATTGGGAATTAGATTAATTATTCCCAAAACATACTATGAAGTATTTCATATAAAACAATTTTTATGTGGAAAAGGAAGCAAAAACAAGATTTTATTAAACATATTTGTTTGAATATCTCAAAGCATAACTTCCTGAAATTAATGACATTACTTACGGTTCACTCCGTATAAAGGCTGGTTCACAATAAACCGAGAATGAAAACGAGAACGAGAACGGAAATATTGTTAAAATAAAAGTATTTAAATATGAGCATTCACAATTAACTATTGTGAACACTCACATTTAAATACACGTATTTTAACATTATTTCCGTTCTCGTTGTCGTTTCAGTTCCCGGTTTATTGTGAACCGGCCTTATTGCACATATATTTGCATCTGAAAAGAAGCTTTCCTATTTATATCTATGGGCCTAAGAATTAAATTGAATAACAATCAAATTAAATTCATACAATGTAAATTACTGTAGACTGTCGTGGCACGTAGCGGATATTTGTGAAACTTGACCAAGCAGTCAATAGTTGACAGATCGGTAAGTTGGAGGCTGCGGTGTTTTAAAAAACACGACAAAGATTTAACAAATTGACAGCTTTAACAAATCAATAGCCCTGATCACATGTACAGTTACCCTGAAAAAGAATGAGACGATTCTTGGTCGTCGGAAGTTAAAGTTCTACAGCGCGGTTCACTCGATATCGACGTAACGATACATAACATGACAAATAATACAAGAATTGTTACAAGGACCACAACAAGGACAAGGACCAGAATAAGGATCACGAAGAAGACTGCCATTTAAGGCCAGGATTTCACAACATAGCTCGAGTCACAAAATATCATTGCTTCACTGTACCGAATGGCAAATGCCTGCTAAGGGATCTACATTCCGGACTGCTACTGTCACTGTCTTGTCACGTTAGCTCATATAGTAGCGTGTCGGTTCCGCTGTATAACCGAAACGTCTCGTGTTCGATCCTGGGTAATTTTTTTTATTGAGGTGTAATTAATTTGTTCAGAGTTCCTCGACTGTCTAATTTGTCGAAAAATATGGAATAATTTATGCCCAATTTCTGGGTCTTACAAGTGGGCTGAACCTCGTCAAAAAATAAATAAATCTTACTTGGAAGTGAAAAGTATTCTTCCTCAAACAAAAATGATAAGAAACAAAAAGAGACCTGTGAACTTAAAATCTTGTCCACATGCCATCAGCTTCTATTACAGCTCTAAGTCGATCCGGCATGGATGTCACGAGATTGTGGAATAAGTTCTGATCCCCGGCGAGGTCTTCCCAGGTGTCAACAACTTGATCCCACAATTCGTCTCGATTTCGAGGGCGTCGGTGGGCATAGGTGGCTATCCTTCTCTTGTGCAATTCCGCCCATAAATTTTCGATTACATTCAAATCAGGTGACTTCGGAGGCCAATTAACGATTTCGATCTCGGGTCTCCTTTGAAACCATCTTTGAATGCTTGCAGCATAGTGCACGGGATGGTTATCCTGCTGAACAGCAATGTTCCTTCGGGAAAACGTTCTCGGGCGGAGGGAAGGAATATATTTTCCAGAATGTGCTCGTAAGTTCCCGCATTAAACCGGCCATCGATGCGTTCTATAACGCCAGGTCCATCGTAAGACATCCACCCCTAACACGATATGCTAAAGCGCCCCGATCTTTCACGTCGGTGCACATAGCGCTGGTCATGTCGGAGACCATCCTCACGATAGACACGGACAGGACCTTCGTAATCACTCGAGATGGTTGTTTCGCCGGAGAAAATTACATTTCTCCAATCGAAATCCACTCGATTGGTAGCGAAGGCAAGATGGTCGACAGCTTGTGCTTCCCCCAATATTTCCATTTGCGCAGCCCTCCGGCTCCTAATACCGCGGTTCCTCAACCTGCTGATCACAGTCTGTGAAGAGCCGGGAAAGTTAGATGCTGCTCTTATTTCGTTAGCAGTCAGAAAGGGGTCCTGTCGAACTGTCTCGAATAAGAGAGCATCCTCTTACAATGAAGAAATCCGCGAACGCCCAGGAATAGGCGATTTTCGACCTCTCCTAAATTTTGGTCACGATGTACCCACCTCGCGGCTGTACTTCCAGGAACACCGACCAAACGGCCAGCAGATTTAGCCCCATATCCAGCCTTAACTAGAGCTATAACTCGCTGTCTCATGTCACGTCGGTTCGCCATTACGATGAGAAATGAGGGATGACGATAATACTTTAGTTTAGACAATGACTATTTAACGTGATACAGAATTATTGAAATAACAGGCATCTTGCATAGTAAGAGTTAATAAATCAACCCTAAATTAAGTAACTAAATAACAGGAAGTCCAATTGTTGCAAAAATAATCAAATTAAATCTAATTACATTATGTAAACAAACCCCAAGTTATGACACCACATTGTTACAGCTAAATTGTAGGTTATTAACATTAGCATTGAATAGGTCTGTGGTTGTGCGTTGGACGACAAAACCATCATCGAAAGTTCGAATCTTGCGGAGGAATGTAACTTCTTGCTTTTTTATAATGTAAATCAGACTTCTAACTACAATCATTCATATTTCTTAGATTATTTATTAATATTTATAGCCACCATTGAATTTGTAAAGAAAAGATTTTAGAAATCTCATATGGAATTTGTGATCTGTAGTGACATAAACATAGATTATCTCTCGGAACTTTTCCGTAAAAGTAAATTAAATTCACTCCTTGAAACTGGAAACCTTAGTCGTAGACTCATTTTCCCACAGCATACAAGCAGAAGTAGCACAGCCATTGATAAATGTTTTGTACACAGAATTAGACTGAATTCCTATTCGACAGAACCTATAATCAATGGTTTGTCTGAACATGATAAACAAATCCTAAGTGTTTCCAATGTTACTGAACAATTTCAAAATATTAATTTAAAATCTAAGAAAGGATCGTAAATGCTGTATCTAGTGATTATTTACATTTATGTCTACAAAATGAATCTTGGAAAAACATATATGATACTGGTACTACTGATATTAACAGTAAATGTATTGTATCTTTCACTTAATTTCAGAATCACTTCAGTGGATGTTCTCCACTCAATGTTGTGAAAAAATTCAAAAGTAAAAACATGTAGATAACGCAGGAACTTCAAAATCTCATGTATTGAAAACAAGAATCTATATGTAATGTGTTGCAATGTAATGATCCTCATGTTCTTAAATACTGCAAGAAGTTCAGTGTAATTTATGAAAAATTATGAAAGAGGGAAATAGAATACATTTGAATAGAAAAGTACAAAATTCAGATAATACAATTAAACCTATTCGGAATATTATTAAATTTAAACTTGTATATATCCTAAGAAAGAAAATATTTTTCATTAAAACCAATGATTATAAAGTAGAGGATCCCAAATCTATTGCAAATTCTTTTAATGTATTATAGTATATGGTACAGAAATATTATTGACAACTTAAACATTCAAGATTTTGCAAAAGATACTGCAATTTGTTACTTAACAGATGTATTTAATAATTAGTATTAATATATGTAATTAGTCAATAACTGCAACAGTGCTTTTTCATTCAATCATAACATGAATAAAATTGAATGCACATTAAATTAAACACTATTGCAAACACGTAGATAATATAGTTAAAATTAACTGAAGGGGTGAGAATGAAATAATCCAAAGCCATACTTTTAACAAAAATTGTTTTGTGCGAGTGCATTTCTTACACATATGGGAAAGCTATTAATAAAATATTGTAATAATTACTCAACAAATGACTTAGCCTAAGGACTCTAAACCTTTGTGAAAGGTTGTCTATTATTACATATATTTTTTTTAATTTAATTTTAATTGTTAGTTTTTAATATATATATGCATTTACATTGTATATATGTGTATAAATGCATTCATTAGATTAACGTTTATAATATTATAACTTGTAATTTTGTATTGTTTGCGATCATTAACACTTAATCTCAGGACTTTGTGAATCTCTATTTCAACGTTACTTAGCTATTTCAACGTTATTTAGACAAAAAAAATCGTTGTGTAGACTAAGAATCGAACGCGCACTCTTCTACACAACACGCAGAAGTCTTACCGTCTGAGCTATTGAAACGACATGAAAGCGTTCCTTTCTGTGCGGAATGTCGATCTAGTCATGAAGGTCCATTGTCGATTTAACTACACGATTTATGTATATATTTATATTTTATTTACGTAATATTATCATATTTTTTGCAGTTTTTGAAGTGAATTTCGGAACGATGCTAGTAACAAACCAAATAGCCTGAATTTAAGTAACTCAATATTCGTTATCTTGTGTATCGGTGCTCTGGTCTCCGATCATGCGCAGTGTCTTGCATCTGAGACTTAAGAATATTCAATCGTCTCATCCTTTTCCAGGGAAACTGTACATCAGATTGGCCGTTCTCGTGTAATGAAATGGCAACGTATGAAAGAGAACAACCTGTAGGATCTCCACTATCTAAAATGAATTTTTTTGGTAACGACCTCTAGATGGAAGTACTGCAGGGGTTCCCAACCAGTGTGTCGCGCAGCCCAATGGAGTGTGTCGCGAAATTTTGAAATTGAAAAATAAATTTTTTGTCATCCAGAAAGTCTCTTTACAACGCATTTTTTTTTATTTAACAAAGTCTTTGATTTGGTACACATTTTATTTTGAGACAGACTTTACAATGAAACGTAAACAAACAC
>JAJSOF020000036.1:22637718-22772808 GCA_025594305.2 Periplaneta americana
ATGGCCCATTGCCTCCTTCCAGCTGAAAGAAGCGATAGACAAAACGAATCTACTCTCTAGTTTGTAAACGAAAAAGGTTGTTAAAATTATTGATTTGCAGGACGAAATTTAGTTTGTCGTGTTGCAGATAGTTTCAATTCATAAGATTAGATTATAAACAGACATCGACATATCCTAGTATCGTGCAATGTTCTAACATGATAGGGGAAATAAACTTCGCCTTGCTCCATAGGCATCCAACAATGCGTAGAGGCCAAGAATGTAAACTAATATAGGGGAGAGTCGGGTAGTATCGGACATCGGGTAATATCGGACAGTGCGTTTCTTTCATCTACCACCATATGGTAGTACCTGAATGACATGGTTACGTTTCTCTATGCGACATCACAGAAACGTAACCATGTCAATCAGGTACTATCATCGTGTAGTAGATGAAAGAAACTCACTGTCCGATATTACCCGATGTCCGATACTACCCGACTCGGTACTCGGAACATTGTTGTTCACAATATATGTCAATGATATTACATCTCTTGTAAGGCATTGTAACTATCACTTGTATGCCGACGACCTTCAATGCTACATCTCTTCCCGCTTAGACCGAGTAAATGACGCTATAGATAAATTGAACGAAGACATTGACTCGATTGTGACATGGACAAACAAACTCCGTCTTAAAATCAATCCTGGAAAGACACAAGCAATTATATTAGGACACAAACGGCAAACCCACGCGGTAGAACACCTCGACATTTCCCCTGTTAAAGTAAGTACAGTGCATATCCCTTTCAGTTCTTCAGTAAAAAATCTTGGCATTCACATGGATAATAATCTCAACTGGGACATGCAAATCACAGAAACCTGCAGAAAAGTATATTCTATTATCCATGTGCTAAAAAGGATAAATGTTCATCTCCCCTGTTGCTTAAAAAAGTCCCTTGTGCAGACACTTGTATTTCCCTATTTCGACTATGCGGATATTTTACTGACTGACCTCTCCAGCGACAACAAAATGAAACTTCAACGTGCTCATAATTTGTGTGTACGTTTTGTAAGCAATGTTCGTAAATATGATCATATTACCCCATCCCTGGAAGCAATAGGTTGGCTTAAACTAGATAAGAAAAGAAATTTACATTCACTTCTCTTTCTCTTCGAAATCTTGAACTCTTCTATTCCTTCGTACCTGTCGTCTCGCTTCACTTACCTTTCTTCCCACCATAATCTGAACACACGCTCTCGTCATGAAACAATACTAACAATACCATCCCATCGCACCTCCTCATACTCATCTTCTTTCACAATAGCCCTGCCAAGACTCTGGAATTCGCTACCTGCTAGCATCAGGGACTGTCGAAATAAAATTGAATTCAAACGGAAACTTACTAGGCACTTGGTCAGTAATTGATTTCTTGTAAATAGTTTCTTTAATCTATCACAAAATATTTCAGTATTCAGTAATTTCATCACTATACAATTTTGTTAATATAGATTTAATTTGTAATTCAGTAAATATAAAATATTCTTAGTTTCTCTATGATAAATTATCTAGCTTTAATTATTCATGTAATTTTTCGTACTTTGATTTTATTGTAATTGTAATTGTAAATTTAATACTAATTGTAATTTTATTCTTCATATTATAGTTGGAATCTCCTGGTAGAGGGGCAGAGAAGGCCTGACGGCCTTATCTCTACCAGGTTAAATAAATAAATACTCCTAATACTACTCTCCCCTAACCGAATTCGTTAAAATCGGTGTCTAAGGTAATGTTCGTAGCGAAGTTTGTTGACTGTAGTAGTTGTAAACTAAATATTCAATTCTAGAATCGTGTGTAAGAGTCATTATGTTCGGTTGATGTTTGCCAAGCTTCTGTAGAACCGAAATTCGCTTTGCGGAAGCAGGTCTATCATGTTTGTTCAACTTTTCCTCTTACATTCGGCGCCTCATTACTTCCTCCCTTCATATCCCCTATATGGTGCGTAAGGATGTATTGCCAACTTACGCATAGTAGTGAGTACAGGTAATATTTATTGTTGGTAATATGAATAAACTTCTACAAAAATCGCACAGCATTTCTTTGTAAAAATGTATTAGTTCAAAGCACTAGATAGTGTTGTGCACTGTTCAAACATGGAAGAGAAATTATTCAAGACATTAAAAACTTCGTTTTATTTCATATGAATAACATAATCGCAAGATATGTGCTAAACCCTTAAGCGGCTAAAACATGAATAGGTGGGAGGAGAGAACAGGTCTGACAAGCATAACATTCCTCCTTCTGCAGAGAAAATATCGACGAATATTGAACTTCGCCATTCTTGTGAAACATGAACCGAACAACAACATTTCACTACGTTAATTCCATTGTTAACATTTAATTAAGTTTCATCTCAGTTTTCCTCATTAAATGTTAGTACTGTACAATAATAAACGAATATCTGAAGAAAGGAAAATATGTTCAATGAGATATTATGGGATGAAAAAAATCACAGAAGAAACTAAATATAAAATTTATATTTAAATTTGGTACTGTACAATAATAAAAGAATATCTGAAGAAAGGAAAATATGCTCAATGAGATATTATGGGATAAAAAATCACAGAAGAAACTAAATATAAAATTTATATTTAAATGTTAGTACTGTACAATAATAAAAGAATATCTGAAGAAAGGAAAATATGCTCAATGAGATATTATGGGATAAAAAAAGTCACAGAAGAAACTAAATATAAAATTTATAAATGATCTGTTAGAGGTGAAACTTTGCGGTTCCGGACATTGGCCACAGAAAATTGGTAACTGGGACAATTGGCCACAGAAAATTGGTAATAGGGACAATTCGCCACAGATAGACAATTCGCCACAAATTGACAATTCGCCACAGATAGACAATTTGCCACACTGCGGTACAAAGATAAATCCATGACTTCCAGAAGCTCTATATTGTGCGAATGGATACAGAGATTAATAATTGTAAATTCCACTAAGTATGTAAATTGCTATATACATGAAATTTGGCTTGAACTTCATTCTTATTTTCTCTATGTCTCGTGTACATGTAGCCAAGATAAATTAATTTGTCAGAGATTCTTTCTGATTTTGTGAAGGGAATTTCTTCCACCATAGTTCCGAATTAGTTTACAGCTTCTGGATTTGTCTTGTGTTACCATAGGAATATATTATAAATTGTTGCGAATTTGAGTATTACCTTCATATAGGCTATTACAAGTTGTAGCGAATTTTAGTATACGGCCAATTGCCTTTCACACGAATTTTAATGTATGGCTATTTGTCTTTGATACAAATTTCAATTATGTGACGAATTGTCTTTGATACACATTTCAATTATGTGACGAATTGTCTTTGATACGAATTTCAATTATGTGACGAATTGTCTTTGATACGAATTTCAATTATGTGACGAATTGTATTTGATACAAATTTCAATTATGTGACGAATTGTCTTTGATATGAATTTCAATTATGTGGCGAGTTGCCAATGTAGCTAATTTTCTGTGGCGAGTTGTCCCCAACCACAAACTTTGTATGATGCAGAACTTGGCAATTAAAAAAAATATTTTAAAAGTAAGCTTTTGGCATTGGAAATGGACTACTGGAGAAGATCTGCAATAATTTCAAGAAGAGGTAGAATATGGAATGATGTAATAAGAGAGAAAATGGAAGTTAAAGCAACATTGTAGAGGATATAGGCCTAACAAAAAGATAACTAATATGGTACGGGCACGTGATGTGAATAAGTGAAGAAAGATTTACCAAGGATGGCATATGATTGGATTCCATAAAGGAGAAGGAATAGAGGAAAAAGAGCATTCTGGAAGCGATGGAGAGAAGACAATTGAGAGAAGGGCAATGGTTGAATAGAGGAGAGTGGTTTATTGCAGTACGAGGAATTTACTGATTTGGCTATCAGAGGATATTTATATACATTGTAAACTGACTGAATAGTACGTAGTTCAGAAATAGTAATCACAATTCCAATATCTACGCAAAACGGCTGAATCTGATTGGCTCAACCACACACTATATGCGCGGATACATTGTAAAATGGTCGACTTTCAAAGACATGACGAAGAAAATAGTTGTGTTTTGTTTCAACAGTGAGTCCTCTTGAGTCTTCGAGTTATCAGATATTTATAAGTGTGTTGTTGAGGTAGAAGTATCGAACATTATAGGTTTATTGAGTTTAGATACGAAACGAACTTTGCGTTTCATTATTATTGTAGTTCTATTGAGCGATGTATTGATAAAGTATCAGGCGATGTACTGATAAAGCTGTATTATCTAATCACAACCATAAGAGACTGCAGGTGTATAAAGTGCGTGATGTTCTGGAAATTTACACCAGGCAGGAATGAAGTTCTCTGTTTCAATTCTGATTATGAGAACATAATGATAATTCTGTTATTTTTATTGAAGTCTTTAAAAGCATAAACTTAATTCTTAGACTGTTAGATATATTTCGTGTGTTCATTTTTTATTAAACGACTACATAGAATCTCATATAAATCTGCTGTACCAGATATCGCTAGGGAATTTTTGGATATGGAGGGAACCATCGGGGAACTTGGAGTTGAAGACATCTGCAACTGAATGTACAACCTGTTGATGAATGGTACAATAACTGCGTTGGATAAATATAAGTTTTACTTACAACATGGATGTCATAACCAAGCTGCGGATTTTTAGGCACTAAAACAGTTGAAATAGGCAGGCAAAATAGGCATTCAAAATTCGAAAATAGGCATTTAAAAAGACACTAACAATTTCTAATTCTTAATGGCTAATACAACCATAGCGTAGCATTATACACTAGTTATAGGAATGTCATTATGCCAGTGAATAACTAAATATTCCTCCAAATGTTGTAATGAGAACTGATGTTTATTGTCTGTATGTTCTTAAATTGGGAGAAACTCCCTTCCACTTCATATGAAGTGATGGGGCAATACTTCAGTGATCCAATCTCTGCTGGGGACCAAACCAGTGGGAACGCAGTACTGTCAATGTATTTTCGTATCAGTGCTTCTGATGACTATAGCAGAAAACTTAACTCCATACTCAATTCACAAACTCACAAAACGGATATACAGTTTAAAACAACTATCCCAGTCAACTAACACCAATGATTCATGCGGCTTTCGAAATACATTTTTTTCTTATTGGTTGATTTTAAATTATTAGATTTCTCCGCTCTCTGGTGACTGTAAAATGTAACACACAGAATTATTGATAGTTCTATATCACTGTCCTATGCTGGATTAAAAAGAAACAGATTACAGATTAAAAAAATATCGGTAGAATGATAAATAAATTCAAGTATAATATATAATACGGATATTTAGGCAAATATTAGGTATTTATAAGCAAATAGGCATTTGCTCCCCACTACTACCATTAATGCACAACACAATGTCAATACGGCGGTTGCTGTCGTCTGCGATACAACGAACTTTTCTGTTGATTTTCGAGTTTGGCCTTTTTTCCGGTTATTATATGCTTATTTAAGTTGTGTTAACTCTCGCTAGTGGTTTTATATTTTATTTTATCTGTCTTAGTATTTATTTTATTACTATAAATATTTTTGTTTTATCACTATTATTATTATTATTATTATTATTATTATTTGTTATTGTTACTATTATTTATATCATCAGCATTATTGTTTGATCCCTATAAAATTTATGTAGACTACTGGACTGTACCCGAGCACGAGCATATGCTCATTTCGGGTATCTATTCATATGTATTCAATTCAAATGTAAATTGTAAATATATTTGAAAAAAAAATTGAACTAGTGAAATAGGCAATTATAGGCACTATAGAATCCGCATATTATACTCACAATGCCTTAAAATGGATATGTAACCTAAAAGCTTGCACCTTCAGATTAAGGATTAAAATAGGCATATAGGCATAAATCCGCAGCTTAGTCATAATATATACCACATACGAAGTGTGGCCTAGGACCTACAGCTTTATTTATATCCCTGACAGGCGTCCTGGTATCTCAGTTGACAGAGCGCTGGCTTACGACGACGGTGGTCCCGAATTCAAATTTTGGTGTTGATGAAGTTGTATTCGTAAGGAACAAAGTGGTTTTCTCGGGAGTCTGGAATTTTTTCCTCGTCCTTTCACCGGAAATTTCCACAATTCCCCTTTCGTTGTCACCTCTGTTTCGAAAAATATGGCATCTCCTGTGTTTGTGTGGCGTCTGAGCTACTGTTTTCCGCAGTAGATATTCCTCCCTGTTTGTCCGAAGATTGGTAGATTGTGGTGATGAGTTCTAGATTGCTCATAGTCCCTGCATAACAAAAACCGAAACGTTCCACAGGTTACTGCTTGCCTAAAGGGGATGTGATTCATACCATCTGCGAGGTACGGTACATTACCGCCAGAGGTTTGGTGTACGGTTTAGAAAAATGGAGATGAAAGCGTAGTGAGGCCGACATAGCCGCACGCAACTCATTCCATCACGGATGCAAAAAGAGCTTAGGATGTAGTGCTTAGGGTTGCTCCAAGTCTCCCCGATAAGCACGTAACATCTATTACTACCGTATTCCTCTGGGAGTGTCTTTGAATTTATTGTTAGAAAGACCCTCGGCTGACCTTGGACCCGGTGCTCTCGGATCCAGTGAAATGAGATGACGGAATAGATGAATAGATAATCAAGGAAGGCGGAAACCGCAAATTAAGGCTATATGGCGATTGTGAGTGAATGGTAAGAGCAGAATGACGAAGCATATGCCATTTCAAATAATAATAATAATAATAATAATAATAATAATAATTGAGGTTGGGGCATGCGAGAATAGAGAAGAATGGAGAAAGGCTATAGGCCTAGAATCCTGAAAATGGTCGTAGAAAGATGTCCTAGGATATTGCAAAATCTGATGATAATAATAATAATAATAATAATAATAATAATAATAATAATAATAATAATTGAGGATGGGGCATGCGAGAATAGAGAAGAATGGAGAAAGGCTATAGGCCTAGAATCCTGAAAATGGTCGTAGAAAGATGTCCTAGGATATTGCAAAATCTGATGATAATAGTAATAATAATAATAATAATAATAATAATAATAATAATAATAATAGAAGCTGGGACATGTGAGAATAGAGTAGAATGGAGAAAGGCTATAGGCCTCGAATCCTGAAAACGGTTATAGAAAGCTGTCCCCATTAACACTGTTTCCGAACACGATAAATAATGCCCAATGTATATACTCGTTGAAACAATGCTTTCCAGATATTTGTATGAAAGTTAATTTATTTCAGTATAATTACAAATTGGAGAAACAATCATACCACAATATTACAGAAGTATCACTTGCAAAAATTGCGATTTCAAACTAAATGACGGATTTGGTACTTTTTAAACCGTAGTGATAACGAGCCATATCTGCGAATACAATACGGGACCATGGTTTCTCGTGGCTCTTCGTTCGTATGTAGCTGTTGAGACACCGAGATGCGCCACGGTCGCCTCAACTGACCTACGACGTAGTGCTAGGTGCGCCACGACTTCCGGCCCGATTCACAGTTCGAGATAGTGTTATGTACGCTAAGGTTTCATAATGATTAAATTTCTGCATATTTAAAGGACAAAATTAAAATTCTTTCAATTATTCATTATCCTAATACACTGCTCTCTTAAATTGAATGCGCTTATTGGGAATTAAATTAATTATTCCCAAAACATACCATGAAGTATTTCATATAAAACAATTTTTATGTGGAAAAGGAAGCAAAAACAAAATTTTATTAAACATATTTGTTTGAATATCTCAAAGAATAACTTCCTGAAATTAATGGCATTACTTACGGTTCACTCCGTATAAAGGCTGGTTCACAATAAACCGAGAATGAAAACGAGAACGGAAATATTGTTAAAATAAATGTATTTAAATATGAGCATTCACAATTAACTATTGTGAACGCTCACATTTAAATACACGTATTTTAACATTATTTCCGTTCTCGTTCTCGTTGTCGTTTCAGTTCCCGGTTTATTGTGAACCGGCCTTTATTGCACATATATTTTGTATCTGGAAAAGAAGCTTTCCCTATTTATATCTATGGGCCTAAGAATTAAATTGAATAACAATCAAATTAAATTCATAAAATGTAAATTACTGTAGACTGTCGTGGCACGTAGCGGATATTTGTGAAACTTGACCAAGCAGTCAATAGTTGACAGATCGGTAAGTTCGAGGCTGCGGTGTTTTAAGAAACACGACAAAGATTTAACAAATTGACAGCTTTAACAAATCAATAGCCCTGATCACATGTACATCAGATTGGCCGTTCTCGTGTAATGAAATGGCAACATATGAAAGAGAACAACCACTAGGATCTCCACTGTCTAAAATGAATTTTTTAGGTAACGACCTCTAGATGGAAGTACTGCAGAGGTTCGCAACCAGTGTGTCGCGCAGCCCCATGGAATATGTCGCGAAATTTTGAAATTGAAAAATAAATTTTATGCCATCCAGAAGGTCTCTTTACAAAGCATTTTTTTTATTTAACAAAGTCTTTGATTTGGTACATTTTATTTTGAGACAGACTTTACCAATGAAACGTAAAAACACCTGTAACAATGCTTAGTAGTAATAAACAGAGTTTATAATCGTTTACTCTTCCCAATTAGTAATAAACAGAGTTTATAATCGTCAGAACATATTGGCATTATCATCTTTATCTCATTCAGAGTTTAAGATGTATGTAGTACTGGAAAAAGTGTGAGTGGGTGATAATGTGACAATTTTATGAAAAGTGTTTTATTTAGATTTTATCATGGACAAATTTTCAATTCGAAAAAGACAATCTGAATCAAGCTTTGGGTTAGAATCAGATGACGGTAGTTCTGATTCAAATAATGTGCGCGAAAATTCCTTTCAGGGTTCACAAAAACGTAGTGCGTTTCGTAAATGGGTATACTGATGAATACGTGCTATACGGTTTTACGTGGCGTGGAGATGAATATAAACAAAATCCCGTGTGTCTTATATGCGGATATGTATTGTCAAATCAGTCAATGGTCCCGAATAAACAAAAAATATATTTAGAACTGCCATTTTCAACGTTATACTTGTATGAATCTGCATTTTTACCATGGAAATAGTGAAATCTAAACAACGGAACAAACTATTGCATCTTGAAGATGATTTACGTGTTGGCTGTCAACCATAAGGCCACTTATAAAGACATTTTGTGCAATCCACCAATCGCATACTTCACATTAATTTAAATAGACGATAATAAAAATCTTTTATCGGACATCCAGTGTAGATAGGTTGGGATTTTTTTACACATGTGTTTGTTTCTTTCAAATTCCACTCAAGTTGCTGCTTGTTTTTTTTAGAATCTTCAATTGTGTGTTAATATCGGCCTATCTACAACAGTGGATGTCCGACATTACATAAAAGTTATCAGTGCTTTTTTTTCTGGCGAAACGCGATGGAACGGCATTTTCATCATGCAAGCGAAATAAGTGTGAATAGCTATGTTTTTAATATAATTGTTCTTTGAATTCCGAGTATACCTTCAAAGTCTTACTTGGACGAAAAGAAGGATAAAACGACAAAATTCCCTTACAGTGAACAACAATCATCTTCCCGTTCGCTATAAAATATTCTACGTAGAGTTCCATCGCCTTTTTCTCCGGAAGAAAATCACTGGTTGTTGTTATTATATTATTAATAAAAACAAATAAGTGTGTCGCGATATCGTGAGCGTTCAGTAAAGTGATCGTCAATCAAAAAAGGTTGCGAACCACCCTACCACAAGACATCTTTATATTCTTCATCTTATACAGTTTCAGTTGCTAGAAATTGGAACTCGCTTCCGAGTGATGTAAGGGGTTGTTGCACAATAACTTCATTTAGGTCAAAATTACATGAATTCTTACTTAACAGATTAATTACTGATTAATATTTGTTACCTATAATGAAACTAACATCTGTCCATTCTTATTATTATCATTAATTTCTCTAAATATATTTACAAAACCTCTAATGGCAATTACATTAATATTCTCATTATAGAAATATATTTTAGATTTATATATTTTTTTTCTCCCTGTAACATAGTCCTAGTAAGCTTATATTAAATTAATTTTCATAATTTTACTAGTTAACTCAAATCTTTAATTAATTATAATTGATTGAATTAAATTAGCCCATAAATTAAGTTACTACTTTACCTTATAATCTAAATTTAAATAAATATGTATTCTACTAGTCTTTAAAACTTTAAAACTTAACTGAAGAATATAGCTGGAGAACCTTTTAAGTGTAGTGTAAATATTTGTAATTTAAATATGTATTGTATTGATTAAGGCTGGTTGAGTGGAAGAGAAGGCCTTATGGCCTTAACTCTGCCAGCGAGAATAAAACATTATTATTATTATTATTATTATTATTATCCATTTTGAATCTTGCGTACACCACTTTTAACACTTGAATATGATTAATTGATGAACTAGTGGACTTACTCGTGTTAAATATGTAATATTTGTCCGGCTTACAGCTGTTTCAGTGCTTAACGCACCATCATCAGAGCCTACTAGATCGCGGCGTCATCTCGAACTTCTCTTAGGGGTGTGTTTTATTGTACACACACACTATTCGACTCCACACTTCAACACCTTCCAACAATAAAACACACCCTCCTAACAGGCAGAGAAGTTCGAGATGACGCCGCGATCTAGTAGGCTCTGATGATGGTGCGTTAAGCACTGAAACAGCTGTAAGCCGGACAAATATTACATATTTAACACGAGTAAGTCCACTAGTTCATCAATTAATCATATTATTATTACTCCATGGAATTCCACTGGGGCTATAACGTCACTTCTTTTGCAGTCGGTAGATGGCAGCATAGTGAAACTTGATAAAAGTTGTCTTGAAAGTGCATTAGGTTGATCAATCTGTTATAAATGTCATAAGGGTCAATAGTACCCTAATGGATATCTTCGCGTTTGAGAAACCGGACATTAATCACGATAGCAGGAGCATTCTGAATAGCGCCGTCTTCGTAATCGACGCTGACTATAGTCCTTACTAAAAGCTATTAGAATAGAGACGAAAAGACTCATTTCCTGTAAGAGAAATCAGTGATAGACAATATTGTTTTAAGGAGGATGAATGAAGATCGGAAGAAACTTTATTTTTGTTTTACAACAAATAAGTACATTAGAAGCAGTTTCCTGTCTGCAAGCAGTTGATGACGTCGGACACAGTGAGTTGCAGGCCGTCCAGTATCACGTTGATCTGCGCGAGGAGACCGTCTACGATCTGCTGTCCCACTACGGGCTTGAGCTGCTCGATGATCACGTGGGCTCCCTCGCTTACAATCTCGCTTACCATTGCTGTTATACGACTGCCTCCCATTAGACCCCCGATGTCTATCTGTAATCACAAAAGATAAAAGGTTGGAAGATAACGTAACTTTCGTGGTAGAGCGTGCTTGATTACGGGAGAAAATGTCGACGAATTTTCGCATCTATAGAACTTAGTGGTCTGTGGCTGCACGAGAACATCATTTCCGTATTTTTTTTTGACAAAGTAAAGCTATCGGTTTGGAAGTAAATCCCGAAAAGACAAAGTATATGATTATGTCTCGTGACTAGAATATTGTACGAAATGGAAATATAAAAATTGGAGATTTATCCTTCAAAGAGGTGGAAGAATTCAAATATCTTGGAGCAACAGTAACAAATAAGTTATAAATGACACCCGGGAGGAAATTAAACGCAGAATAAATATGGGAAATGCGTGTTATTATTCGGTTGAGAAGCTCTTATCATCCAGTCTGCTGTCCAAAAATCTGAAAGTTAGAATTTATAAAACAGTTATATTACCGGTTCTTCTGTATGGTTGTGAAACTTGGACTCTCACTCTGAGAGAGGAACATAGGTTAAGGGTGTTTGAGAATAAGGTGCTTAGGAAAATATTTGGGGCTAAGCGGGATGAAGTTACAGGAGAATGGAGAAAGTTACACAACACAGAACTGCACGCATTGTATTCTTCACCTAACATAATTAGGAACTTAAAATCCAGACGTTTGAGATGGTCAGGGCATGTAGCACGTATGGGCGAATCCAGAAATGCGTATAGAGTGTTAGTTGGGAGACCGGAGGGAAAAAGACCTTTAGGGAGGCCGAGACGTAGATGGGAGGATAATATTAAAATGGATTAGAGGGAGGTGGGGTATGATGATAGAGACTGGATTAATCTTGCACAGGATAGGGACCGATGGCGGGCTTATGTAAGGGCGGCAATGAACCTTCGGGTTCCTTAAAAGCCATTTGTAAGTAAGTAAGTATTAGAAATCTATGCTCTTGACTTGAGAAGCTATGAATATCCGACTCTGCCAGCAAACAGCGTGCTTCCAGCCACCACGCGCGGCCGCACACTCGCGGATGAACGTTTATTTGAAGGTTCTTCATAACACGGTTGTTAACATACTTCTCCCAATGTGACAAGAAATAAACCAATTAAAATTGGAAATGATAATAATTCAGATTTCTTAAGTTTTCGAATATAGCATATATTATGAGTTTATGTCACATATCCCAATAGAATAGCTCAGTTGCAATGGGAAATAAAAATCTGTAAGTGTTCTTCGTTGTGTAATGAGAATTTGTAAAAAAGATGGGAGCTCCAAAAACCTACCTTCACGTCGTGTTCCTTGCAACAAATCTCTTAAAACATGCCTGGAATCAAAACCCAGTTTCCTAGATGAAGTACCGTAATCTGAGTATAAAAGAATTTATCTACAAAGGGTTGTACATATTAGAGGAAGTAGCCATCAGTGGACCAGCTAACGATTTCTTATTTTATCTAACAATGGCAGTGCCTTAAAATTTCGTTCATAGACTTTGACAATTACATTACTAATAAGGAATGATATAATGAAGTTTCAAGGCTACAGTCCACACCTGTGGAGTAACGGTCAGCGCGTCTGGCCGCGAAACCAGGTGGCCCGGGTTCGAATCCCGGTCGGGGCAATTTGCCTGGTTGAGGTTTTTTCCGGGGTTTTCC
The DNA here is from genome assembly GCA_025594305.2 of Periplaneta americana. Lineage (NCBI taxonomy): Eukaryota > Metazoa > Arthropoda > Insecta > Blattodea > Blattidae > Periplaneta > Periplaneta americana. Next base: position 22,650,793 of record JAJSOF020000036.1, read on the forward strand.
CTCAACCCAATACGAGTAAATGCTGGGTAACTTTCGGTGCTGGACCCCGGACTCATTTCACCGGCATTATCACCTTCATTTCATTCAGACGCTAAATAACCTAGATGTTGATACAGCGTCGTAAAATAACCCAATAAAATAAATAAATTCAAGGCTACATCCTATTTATGTCTGTTTAAGATTAGCTCATTTAAAATTCGGCTATTGGTTCAATGAAGGCGACAGGGTTCTATAAATAGACTACCATGTTCCCATGAATGGATCAATAGAAAAATTAAAATAATATATCTCAAAATAATGTCAACAAATGACAAATGATAACAATGCAGAAACATAGATTCGATTAATGGATGTTGAAGTTACTTTTAATCCAATTGCAATCATATTTTGAAACTGAAAATCATGAAAAACACAGTCCTTGTCATTTCAATGTTTTAAAGAATTAGCCTATTTCAAATTAGCTAATACTATAGTTAAAAATGTTAGCACACAACTTTAAATTACATGACAGCAACATAATGATGTGATTGTGCATATGAAATTTTATTTTACTTATTTATTTTTAGTATTATTTTTTATTTTCTATATTTCTCTTATATTAATATTGCATTATATAATTTCTGTAACTGTAATTTTAATTCTATTTCCTATTTTATTTTATTTTATATTCTCTTATCGGCCTATTAATATTATATCTGAACTGCGACCGAACACGAGCGCTGCTCATTCGGTCTCAAATTTTGTTAATACTACTGTATCTCCTGTTTTATATTGTTTGTATTATGTTATTTCTGTTTCTCTTGTTTGTTTGTAATTATATTCTTTATTCTATATATTTAAATTTAAATAAAAAAAATTATTTTCTCGAGTCTGAGATTATTCTTATACTGTAGATAAAAGAGTCTTCCTTTTCAAGACATACATACATGCCACACAAAGTATTTCTTTCGACTCCGCCTAACATTTACACAAGCTTCATGTACCCATTTCCTGCAAGACATACACTGAATCATATTTTCTTCGATGGTTTCTTCATACATGAAACAAAACCAGGAGTCTTGATTTTGATTGCTTCCTGAAGGGAATTGGTTTCCATGAATGATCCATTTTAAAACACAGTCCATTCATGGAAACTCAGCTGGTCCATCCATAGCGACTTCGCCATTTTATAATCACACTTCAAGAGCGCTGAAGAGGTTATACAAAATCTATGAATATACAACTAAAAAGGAGCAGACAGAACACTGCTTCCAGCTATATACGCCATTTCATAACTTAATGTCATTAAGCCAATGTACTCTGTACTTAAAGTTACTTTAAAATTATAGTAAAAATAACAAAAACGTATATGAGCTTCTTGTTCAGCCCACGTGTTTGCTGCCGCAACCAAAGAGAACTCAGGAGTGACATGCACGAGGGGGAAGCCTTGAGGTGACGTTTCACGCATACGCAGTCAATATGACCAAGAATATGGCAACGGTTCATCGATGGCTACTCTCCCCTATATTGTAACATGACGCGGTATTACGAAACAAAATCTTAGGCTGTGTAGGCTATGATGACTCCCATAATTTTTAGCACATTAATTCTTAGTAATGCTTTGAAATAGAATAGAAACAATATCTTACGTCTGCGGCATCAAGTGAAAGGTCCAGGCTCAAGGTTTTCAAGTACAAATACTGAGTCTCTTCTCTCACTCCTATGGTGAGCGCTCCGGATATTGTCAGTCCGTGCAGGGTTATTCTGTAATCATATAACATTACTAAACATATTTTATGCTCGACCATGCCGAAATGTAGTAATTATACACCTGGTAGCAGCCCTTTATTTGACCTCATTAAAGTACAACTATCCATTAAAGTTCAGGTGTTCCACCAATCAGAAAACACCATTGTAGCAATATGAAAGCGCAAGTATCGATTATTCTCGGATATGCTATCTAAAGACAACTAGCGAAACGTCACGGAGGCTGGAAATCCAATACTGTCGCAGAAGGTTATGTTCTGTTACTATAATAATTAGCGTTAATTGTAAATAATATTCAAATAAATTCAATTTGTCATCTCGTTTTTCAATGTCTAAATCAATTTCAAGGTTATATCAAGATTAATCTGTATTTTACTCTCTAGATTATATCAAGGTCAATGACATTTGTTCCTGGGAAAATCAATACTTTCGCGTCTGCGCACATCTCACAATTTACGAAATATTGCACAAGGTCAGTTCTGCTCCCAAGTCAGATAAGAATAACATGAATACTTATGAATAATTTCAAATTAGAAATATGGTCGAGCATAAAAAGTCGTATGAAACTTGCCTATAATGGTAATTAAGACGCTCGTATGAAAATTATGAAACTCGCTTGCGCTCGTTTCATAAACATACTCGCGACTTAATTACTACCATTATAGGCTCGTTGCATAATGTACTAAAAATTTACGACATCGAGTAGCCTGCAATGGTAACACATTTCATATTGAAACTACAACAAAACTGATACATTATTATTTCAATAAAAAAGTTTGCATAAAATATAAAAATACAGTGTATAACAGTGTTGTTTGTAAGTGTAAGTGTGGATTGTGGAAGTCGTAGTGGTAGTGGTAGCGGTAGTAGATTGAAATTTGTCGTAATAGTAGTGATGGTGGTGGAAGTCGATAGTTTATCAGTAGAAGTCATAGTGGTGGTAATCGTGGTAATGGATTTTGTGGTGGTAATGCTAGTCATGGTGGTAGCGGTACCGTGGTTGATCATAGAAACTATAGAATAGCAGTATAACAGCAATTTCCGTAGCCTATTAACTATAAAATATATGGAGCCGACACTGATTGTATTATCTTATCATATGACATGTGATGATGGATTATATGAACTATTACTATGATTTCTTCTTTGATATTAATACTTCGTTGCCCATATGACTGGTTATATTAAAACGTAAAATTACGTCGAGCATAAGCGTTTCATATTAGAAAATAATAAATAAAATATATTTAGAAGTTTTGGGAACTGTGAAAGGTGCATTCCGATCTTCAATTAATATCACAACATCATTTCTTCGATTTTTTGGAATATTTTCTAAATGTACAGTATAGCCTAAGGGCTTCATTTTTCGCCCGTCACCATGTTCTTCATAGTGATAAGATGATGCATGCAAGGGCATAGAAATGTGGGCCCTCAAAATTAGAACGGCCCGAGACAGTGTCGTTTCTGAATTTGATGTTCCTCGGCACAGATGTACTCTAGTATCGGTACTTACTTGATAGCGCCATCGGCCTCAGCTGGGATGGCGTCTATGAGAACTGCACTGAGGTTGTAGTGGTCGACTGCTGCGTTAATTTCCGGGAACGTGAAGTTGAAATTCGCTCCTAATTGTAGCACGTTTATATTAAAACTGTTCACTGTGAATTCGTTTAGTTTCGTGGAATGCACTCCCTCCAAGTTCGCAAAGTCGAGCCTAAACGTGAAAAAAGAAACATATTAGACACTTTTTTAATAATATATGTATATATGTATGTTGTATCGTGCATAGACAATATATTGATAGTAAAACAACTAATAGTGAAAAGGTGAGAGACTAACGTAGAAACTCATATGGCGTTCATCGATTTTGATAAAGCTTTTGATTGAGTTAATAGGAAAAAATTCTGGCAAATATTAATGAGTGAAGGTTATCCTTCACACGTTATAAATGTACGTAATAATGAGTAAACAAATATCGTATCGTGCATAGACAATATATTGATAGTAAAACAACTAATAGTGAAAAGGTGAGAGACTAACGTAGAAACTCATATGGCGTTCATCGATTTTGATAAAGCTTTTGATTGAGTTAATAGGAAAAAATTCTGGCAAATATTAATGAGTGAAGGTTATCCTTCACACGTTATAAATGTACGTAATAATGATTAAACAAATATCGTATCGTGCATAGACAATATATTGATAGTAAAACAACTAATAGTGAAAATATGAGAGACTAATGTAGAAACTCATATGGCGTTCATCGATTTTAATAAAGTTTTTGATTGAGTGAATAGAAAAAAATCTGGCAAATATTAATGAGTGAAGGTTATCCTTCACACGTTATAAATGTACGTAATAATGAATAAATAAATACAATCATTGATACAGGGTTTAAACGAACAGAAATATTAAAAACTAATTCAGACCTGAGACAAGGGTGTGTGTGTGTGTGTGTGTGTGTGTGTGTGTGTGTGTGTATCTAGACGATATTTTAATAAATAAAAAAATTATTAGTAATACCATGAAGTTAAGGGGAGGCAGAGGTGAAATTTTCGAACAAAACTGAAGAAAAAATGAAAATTTGGTTTTTTCCATTTTTATTATATTTATTTTCATATTCCGATGTTAGTTTTTGATTTTGTGCCCTTAGAAGTATGAAATTAAAACCAAGATAACTGTATTACTATATTATTCCCATAAGAAACTAATACTTATCATTATTTATATACCTTCTCTGAACATATAAATAAAAAGAACTATTGAAAATTTCTTACAATATGGTGCACGGAGCATTTTATATCAAACGATACAAAGTTTTATAAAATTATTAATATTTACAGAACTATTGTACTTAGAAAGTTGAAACTTGGTATGTCCTCTGCTAATAACATACTTAGTATCCATGATCAATTTCAAATAAATCGGATAAATTTTGTGGATTTTGAAATATTCACCTCTGCCTCCCCTTAAATTAACATAAATAATCTATGTATGCAGATGATCTGATAATAATAATAATAAAAAATGGGGATCATTTAAAAAAATCTATTTATCAATTAAACGAAGTATATGTAGGTATTGCGATTTTAAAATATCAATAAAAAAGACAACAATTATGACTTTTAGAGGCAATTATTCTATAAGATCAAAAATTGTTTTAGAAAAAAGTATTTTAGAACAAGTTTCTAATTTAAAATATTTACATTGTGATGTAAGTTTATGAAGATATAGATAAAAAAATTAATACATTTCAGGCAAATTGTGGAACAATTCAGAGAACTTTTAGAAAGAAAATAGGAAGAGACAAGAAAATAAAGTTCTACAGATTAATGGCGATACCTATACTGCTTTATTGACACATTTTACCGTCAAACCATCCTTCATATCATTCCAACAAAGGAACAAATAAATGATTCAGATGGCAGAAATGAAATTCCTCAGACAAGTAAAAGGTTGTAACCGAATGGATAACATTAAAAATAAACAAATAAGAATCCATTTAAAATATGTGGAACCTCTATACAATAAGATAATAGGATATAGACAACAGTGGGTTGATCTATAAACAGAATGAGTGATGAGAAATACCCACTAGTAGTAACAAATTACAAAGCAAGAAGACACCGATATGTTGGACGTCCTAGAAAACGTTGGGCTGAAATATTGTGAAGCCGGAACGGGCGACATGTCTATACCTTGAAGTGTTGTTGTTGTTGTTGATGATGATGATGATGATGATGATGATGATGAGCTTCCAACTGAAGAGATTTTTCAGGATCGAAATTCAACGTAATTCAGTGCCCGAAGAAGTTTTCCTGGAGCACTCTACCAGGGACAGGGTTTTGTTACTGCCGTAAGTCTACGATACACGACCTACAGTTTCACTTGTTTCCCAGAGAAGTCACGCTAAGAATTTGATCGTCCTTATTCGGGTTTGAACCCACGAACCTTGGGTCGATTAGTCTGCATGGGCAACTGAATGATCATCGAGGATGATTTACACTGAAAATGTGTTTTAATTTTAAGAGCCATTGTATACTGGTATATACAAAAGAAATATTGAAATAGCCTATTTATGCAAATACTTACTTACTTACTTACTTACTTACTTACTTACTTACTTACTGGCTTTTAAGGAACCCGGAGGTTCATTGCCGCCCTCACATAAGCCCGCCATTGGTCCCTATCCTGAGCAAAATTAATCCATTCTCTATCATCATATCCCACCTCCCTCAAATCCATTTTAATATTATCTTATTTGAAGGATTCGTAACAAGCTGTTTTTTTACGGTGAAGGGTTGTTAGTCCTTCGCCCAACCCCCAAGCTGAAGGACCACCCCTCATCGGCTGTCCGCGACTGCTTATTCAATATATTCACAGCTACCCTCCATATCTGGAGGCCGTCTCCTCGATCCGCAACCTGAGGACGCGCCATGCCGTGGTGATAGGGACCCACAATACATGGATTTATGCAAATATGTATAAAATTTACTAAACTATACATTAATTTGGAGTAAACATTACGTTAATGAATTACAGTGCTGTTGTAAAAATAACGTACCTGAATTGGATGCAATAGTTGATAACAAGATATTTTGTGATTAAAATTAAAAGCAAAAATGTTCCTATAAACATATGGTCGCAGTCGCTTTGTTATTGAGATTTGACAGCATAGCGTGATATTGAAAACTGCGAAATGTTAGTGGATGAATAAGCATTCCTTTAGTCAGTCAGCAGGTGTGTGTTGTGCGGTAGACACGTAAACAGCCATTTAGACAGGAGAATTGCACATTGTGCAGAAGTAGACTAGAAAACAAAGTAATTACGGAAGTAGAAATTCTGAGCCAATTTATATATTGGCCTTCTGAGAAGAAAGACGCAACTGAAAAGTTCGCTGTGCTCTCGAAGTTACAACACGCTGGACCAGATATAGTAGAACGTCATTTTAGCTGTTGAAACGACCATTTGTGGTAAGTCTGACGTCTTTCAGTGAGTCAGGAATTCTTGAAGTAACAGTACACAGTTTAGATGTGAGTAATAGAGATTAATTGGAATATTACTTGTGAAACCTATCTTTTTACCACACGAAATTGAGTTACATAATTGCAATAATGTTAAATCCAAAATACAAGAATTTGCCTTGATTCCTTACCTCTTCGTATTTTCTTAAGCAAGCAGTTTCAGTGCAGAATTTTGCAGGCAATTTCATAAACTGCTCGTTTGGAGTAAAACTGGAATTTATCTGCCTTAATTTGACTAGTAAAATGACCGCTTGGAGTCCAACTGCATTAGTTTCTTTTTATTTTCCGACAAATCAGATTTTTGGGTAAAGTGTAGTTTGATTATAGGTGACTCAATTCATCTATGATGTTATTGCGTCATCGGGACAATTGCGAAGCCATACCTACAGAAATAAATTTACAGCGGCTCAGTCTCTATATAATTACCCAGAGACTTAAATCATTGTAAAATAAATTACTGTAAGGGTAAAAATTATCTTAGATTAAACGCTCGTGACATTTAGCTAGAACGGGCTCAATTATTGTAATCTGTTCAGTCGCGCATGTTTGTGGAAGGATAACGCTGCGTGACAGATCGGATCCGAACAATGTGCGTAACAGATCGGATCCGAACCATCTGCGTGACAGATCGGATCCGAACCATCTACGTAACAGATCGGATCCGAACCATCTGCGTAACAGATCGGATCCGAACCATCTGTGTGACAGATCGGATCCGACATCTGCGTGACAGATCGGATCCGAACCATCTGCGTGACAGATCGGATCCGAACCATCTGCGTAACAGATCGGATCCGAACCATCTGCGTGACAGATCGGATCCGAACCATCTGCGTGACAGATCGGATCCGAACAATGTGCGTAACAGATCGGATCCGAACCATCTGCGTGACAGATCGGATCCGAACCATCTACGTAACAGATCGGATCCGAACCATCTGCGTGACAGATCGGATCCGAACCATCTGCGTGACAGATCGGATCCGAACCATCTGCGTGACAGATCGGATCCGAACCATCTGCGTGACAGATCGGATCCGAACAATGTGCGTAACAGATCGGATCCGAACCATGTGCGTGACAGATCGGATCCGAACCATCTGCGTGACAGATCGGATCCGAACCATCTGCGTGACAGATCGGATCCGAACCATCTGCGTGACAGATCGGATCCGAACCATCTACGTAACAGATCGGATCCGAACCATCTGCGTGACAGATCGGATCCGAACAATGTGCGTAACAGATCGGATTCGAACCATCTGCGTGACAGATCGGATCCGAACCATCTGTGTGACAGATCGGATCCGAACAATGTGCGTAACAGATCGGATCCGAACCATCTGCGTGACAGATCGGATCCGAACCATCTGCGTGACAGATCGGATCCGAACTATCTGTGTGACAGATCGGATCCGAACTATCTGTGTGACAGATCGGATCCGAGCAATCTGCGTGACACATCGGATCCGAACTATCTGCGTGACACATCGGATCCGAACTATCTGTGTGACAGATCGGATCCAAACAATCTGCGTAACAGATCGGATCCAAACCATCTACGTCACAGATCTTAACAGCTGTAGACAGAAGTGGACAGAACCCCTTCTTCGAATAGAAGGTCCATCAGTACCAAAAATTGTGTAGCCTCCTGAGTCCTGAGAGTATGGACTTCATATATGATTATGATAAAATGTATGTGGAGAGATCCGAATTATAGTATAATATACTTGCATTTGTGCCTAACTGTAATCTGCAGATTTTTTTCATCTTTTTTCGTCATGTCGGTGACTTTTTGTTTGAAGTGTATAATTATATCGAACTTTAAGAATAAAACAACAAAAGTCTCAGGACTCAGGAGGGTAGAAGTGCATGCCAATGGGAAAACAAGATGTTGGACACCCAAGAAAAATATGGGAATGTGAAGTCGTAACAGAACTAAGCCTAAATCGTGACATGATGATGATGATGATGTTGTGATGATGATGATGATGATGATGATGATGATGATGATGATGATGATGATGATGACCACGACGACGACGACTTTATTTTGCGAGGTAAGTCAGAAGGTCGCCATTGGATTACCTAACATTAGTTTTATGGAGAAATCCTCCGAAAAATATCCAACTAGGTAATCAGTCCAGACAGAGTTCGACAGCATCCTCCAAGTAGGCTACGAGTCCAGCTCGCTACTCCCAAGTTATGTCCGTGGCCTTGCCCAAACTTATATTCCCACAATCTATGTAATATATAATTTTACAGGGACATCATTTTATTTTTACTTCAATTTTTATTGTACCTGAGTTTTGAATGGACTTCACTCCCACCCCTTCTACTAATGAAGATTTCCAACTTAACCTCCATACAGAACCACGGCCGCATCCTTCCATTACTGAGTTAGTGAGTAGTGCAAGTATGTTCCAGAAATATGTTCGCGTTTTCTAGTGAGGAAAGACCTTTCAATATTGAATCCATTTTTTCGCACAGGAACTGTCCGTTTGCCTAGATCGCATCAGTTTCCCCACCTGCTTCTGCTCGCCCCTCTTTAAAAACAGTAGAATGTCTCAGCTCTTTTCTGAAAACATTAATTTCTGTTAGGAATTGGACGTTTATGTAATATTATACAACTATTTAAAATAACTTAAATAAAAGGGCCTCGTTAAGTAATTAACTGTCACGTGATTTCCCGTAAGAAACCCCTTTCTACGATCCTGCGACATAACTACTTGGACGGACAGTAGGTGCAGCATTTCTCTAGCATCTTTATCTGTGCGGGTCGGTCAAGTGAAGATTAAATTTACAGTACGTAAGGTACTCTTTTTACACTCTGTTGGTACAGAATTATTTCAACATGAGTTACTAATACGAAGGACGAAAAAATATGGAAATAGATGCAATAGGAAATAGTGCGATAATAAAAAAGAAAACTGAAGCCTGTATCAAATGAACGGTTACCATTTTTAAAATGTGTTTAAATATCCATATTATGATTATTTTTCAATTTAACTTCATTCTCTAAATATTGTACGCTAATGTGCTGTAGACAGTATATATATACACTGCATAATGAATACATTCATGGATAACTCTGTTCGTGAGTGAAAACACTTATTCTTAATACCGTACAGATATTTTTATTAAACAAAAGCCTAATGAAAATTATCGAACTCAAAGTCGCGATATATCCTAGTTTACGTAAATGGATTAACTACTTTTATGCCCACTATACCTAGTAAAGTGATTTGTTTGTGTTTTACTCCAGGATCATCGAACTAAAGTCGTGGAAGGGGTTGCAAACGGTGTTTAGTTCTAAAAGGTATAGTCAGGTTAATATTAAAAATGTTAGTAAAATAAAATGAATAATTTTAGAGCGCTGGCAGTTTGTTGCAAAATAAAATGTCAAACCATCCTTCTAAGTATTTTTTCATCATATCTCCCTCTTACTTTTTTGAGCGAGCACCCCCTCCTTCATCGTCTTTCTTCTCCCATTCTAAGCACATGTCGATGACACCCTAATCTTTCAAGCTCCAAAGCCTCCATTATGTCGACACTGCCTCCCATTCTATTTCCAGTGTCCACATTTCTTATCCTGCCAGTTCTTGCAACTCAGGAAAATCGATGCCATAAATTTATGTCCATTTCTGTCAATTTACCAGATATTCATTTTGAAGTCTACCGCACCAAATCATTATAAGTGGTGCTACTTGCTAAGAAGGATTGTAAACTTTTATTTTGCTTTTGTCATTATTTTATTAACTTCATCCTATATCTTCTTTATCTTGTTGCACGTCTTGCCTTTCTTATTCCTCTGTCAGTATTTATTTTTACCTGGATATTTAACAACGCTTTATCAACTGCGAGGTTTTTTTAGCATCGATTGAATTGGTGATAGCGAGGTGGTATTTGGCGAGATGAGGCCGAGAATTCGCCATAGATTACCTGACATTTACCTTACGCTTGGGGAAGATCTAGGAAAAAACCCAACCAGGTAATCAGTCCAAGCGGGGATCGAACCCACGCCCGAGCGCAATTCCGGATCGGCAGACAAGCGCCTTAGTCAACTGAGCTATGCTGGTGGCTACGAGATTATTCAGCATCGATTGAATTGTAGCTACCGAGGTGGTATTTGGCGAGTTGAGGCAGAGAATTCGTTATAGATTACCTGACAATCACCTTAAAGTTGTGGAAAACCTTGAGAAAACCCCAACCAGGTAATCAGCCCAAGCAGGAATTGAACCCACGCCCGAGCGCAATTCCGGATCGGCAGACAAGCGCCTCAGCCGACGCCAGTGGCTCTGTGTTAGTATTAGCTGGAATACGTGAATATCGGCATAATACAGGGCGATTCATCAGGAAAGGATCATACGTTGAGGGGTGTTAGTCCTGCTGATTTTAAACGAAAAACATATAAACGTATGTCTGATGCTCAACGAATTTCGATAAAACCAGTAGGAACCATGAGGAACGTGAACAATGCACGTGATAATAAATTAAGGGCTCGTTAACTGCATGTTGTGTTTCATTGTCCATTTCTCTTTAAATAACAGGTTCAAAAATGCTACCGTTAACCTGGATATACATTATTGCTCGTGTAGCCAGATGCTGTGTTGCTAATTTGAGCTGGTTCTAACACTTTTTAATGTGATCCGCTATGGAAATGTTAAACTGCCTAATGCCCTATCATCTGATTAATGAACCTAGTAGATAAACAGGCTCTCAGGTATTAGTTTTTATTTCCAAGTTGAACGGAACACATAATATTTTGTAACAGTGTTGTATTCGTAATGTCAAAGTGTATGCATTAGAACAGGTATGCTCATTCTCTGACTCCCGATTACGTTCTGTAATCACAACCTTCCAATGTAGAGCGTGCTGTTCCCCGTTCGAAGCTCGAGGGATGGCTGCAGAAGGCAATTCAAGTACTTAGTAAACGCACGAACAGTGCGGGACAATGACACAGTCAAAACCTTCTGTAAGCAAACGATCATTCCGTACAGTGTGGGAGGAAGACTATTTTTGTTGTACGTTCGGTGAAAATGGAAAGTGATTGCTATATTGTAAGGTACTGTCAGGAATACTACTGAGCAACATAAAACTACATTATAGGCTCTGATACCTGGAACATGCCGAAGTGACAGAGAAACTGTTTTCTGTAATATAGCCTATTTTCAAATACCAACGTTATTAATTATTATTATTATTATTATTATTATTATTATTATTATTATTATTATTATTATTATTAGACCTATTATTATTACTATTATTATTGTTATTGTGGTGATTTTATTCCAGCAGAAATAGATATTTTTTATAAAATAATTTTTCAAGGATGCAACGTGCACTACAGCTTCAAGAATTGAAAGCACTTCATGAAAGGCCAAACATTGAAGAGGGTCGAACAATTCAGACTCTATGTTTTGGAGCAAGTTAGCGTCTTTAGTATGTTGGGAATTAGCTAAGGCACTAAAACCCTTCACGGATGGTGAACTTGTAAAGAGATGTATGGTGCCTGAACAAAATATAGTTAATTATGTCTCTGTACTGCAACATTTCAAATGTGAATTCACAGAACATAGATTTAGTGATTTTAGATGTATGGAGAGTGATATTAGTATTTTTGTTAATCTTTTCATAAATTTAGTACAATCCGTGAGAGTGCAGTTCCAGGACGAGTTAATTGATTTACTAAGTAACGTAGAATTCAGAACTAAATGTAGAGAATATGACTTGAGAAGCATAGAATTATTTAAACAATGAACAAAACTAAATACTTATTACAAGATGAGCTTATTCGTTGCCACTATGTTAGCTACCTTCGCCTCGACATATTATTTGTGCGAACAATTGTTTTCGAGAATGAAGATTACTAAATCCAAACATACAGTAAGTCCCGATTAACAGATGAGCATCTTTAGCGCATTGCAGTAAATTCGTTGGAAATAGATTCCCGATTACTTGCAGAAAAGAATCCAGATGTTGAATAGACCGCAAAGTAGACTATATGGTGGAATATGAAAATGATATTATCTATGGTATAATAAATAATGTAATAACTGAATATTGCAGTGTATATATACTCTTTCCTTTTTCAAATTCAGTTTATTATCCATATTTGTAAGAGTACGAGAGCGATGCCACAGGCGGTGCTGCAATGTAGTTGCGGAGCCCAGTCCGTACGCTATGTGTGTTATGCAGTGCAGCATCATCCGTGTAATCGGGGCTTTTACAATTTTGAGCATACCTGCATTAGAAGGATATTCTAGATAATATTAAAAAAATGATTGATTTTAAAACTAAATAGTGATTTATTTTATTAAATCTTTTATTTTTGGAATAATTCCAGCATGAATTTTGTTTGCTCTATCCTTGATATTTCGTGATATAGTAGTCGGATGTGGAAAAATAGAGTCTGCATACACCTTAACGTTATTAGCTCCAACGTTAAACATTTCCGTGCGATTAAGTATCTCTATGGAAAAAAAAAATATGTAAAGTGAACATGTAAATTTGGTTTATTTTTATTAAATACTGTGACTGAGATAGATTATGTCTGCTTTCGAAAACATTTGGGACATATCACAAAATACCTGTTCTTTTTATGTAATCACATATTTATTAAACTGCATTAAAATTTTCATTACTGATATAATGAATTTGACAAGAAAGATGTTGAAAAACATTATTGGTCATACGAAGAATTATTTTCATTTAACGAATTGTGTTATGTAAGGAAAATGTTCAAATACTACGCGACCAAGGCGGGACCCGTCGTGGCAGAATGAGGAACTCCGTGCTCGCTGCGAATGTTCACTGCTGGAGTGTCGTCACATCCAATGCCTAGCGTTTCAATCTGGTCGCAATGCCGCGTGTAGGAAGACGTGTGTTTCGTAGCCAAGCGCGGAGCATTATTTATAATCTCATAAAGTTTTGTGATGAAGATAATACAAGGGTTTATTCCTATCTCTATCGAAGACAACAGGGTGTGCTGCAGCTATATAAGGAAACAATTAGTAGATTAGAAAGGAAGGTAAAGAATGTGAGGACAAGAGTGTAGAAATATCGACACCAAACAAAGTTAGACGACCTCCTGCAAATAAGGTTGAATTAGACGACATGGACAAATGTACCATAAGAAGAGAAGTTCATAAATATTATAGTCTCTACAAAGAGCTTCCAACATTAGAAAAGTCGCATAAATTTTGTAAGAGAGAGATAGATTTTAAAGGATGCAAGGAAACTTTACGAAAACTCATACTATCCATGGGGTTTGCATTAAAAAAAGTGTAAAGATAAAAAGAAATATCTAACAGAACGCTCTGATATAGTAGCCTGTTATTTACCTGGACGAAACATGGTTCCATACCCATTACACTGTCAGCAAATGTTGGCAAGACGTAAACCTGTCAGGAGTTTATACAAATAGCAGTGCAGGTCAACGAGTTATAGTAGCCCATTGATGGTTTTATACCGGGTGCTTTCCTCATATATGTATGATGTCCGGAGTCCGGCCACTTTAAAATGGTAAGGTAAGAAATGTGTATCAAATGAAATATTGTATAAAATACAGTGGGCTACCTACTTTAGTTTACGCTACTTTCAATTCATGTTCCCTCCTTTACGAACACCCGAAGTTGTGGTGTGTTTTCTGAATAGATTCCTATGTGTGTAAGCATATGGTAAAATAAAACTAAACAATAAAGTTAACTATATATTTATACGAATATATAACATATAAAGCGTGTTAATAATAATGAAACAAGAGCGCGCGTCCACACCTGTGGAGTAACGGTCAGCGCGTCTGGCTGCGAAACCACGTGGCCCGGGTTCGATTCCCGGTCGGGGCAAGTTACTTGGTTGAGGTTTTTTCCGGGGTTTTCCCTCAACCCAATATGAGCAAATGCTGGGTAACTTTCGGTGCTGGACCCCGGACTCATTTCACCGGCATTATCACCTTCATCTCATTCAGACGCTAAATAACCTAAGCTGTTGATAAAGCGTCGTAAAATAACCTACTAAAATAAAATAAATAAAACAAGAGCGCAGTTCAGCATGTGCTTCATTTTACAGCTGATGCGGACTTTACAACACGGCCTGTGTCGTGAAGCGAATCGCAGCGCCACCAAACAAAACGGTTCCCGCCTTGGTCGCGTAGTACTTCATGCTTTTCATGCTATCTGAAATAATAGGGATATCTTATGCGAAGTTTTACCGTCAGATGGCAGGAGCGTTCCATGCGGCGCAACATGTTGCAGGGCTATGTTTTGTCATATGCTACAGTTGATTACGTTTTCCCGCTTTTTGGTTTTCTGTGCGTATTAAAATTATATTTACATTTATTTTGTATAACCTAGTATAATTTAATATAATTCAATATTTTCTTACCTCATAATTTAATTTAATTTACAGTAAATAATAACGTAAACCTGTATAATATTGAGCGATTCACCGAGATGGGTGGGGAAATCTGCAGTAAGCAGAATATAAATACGAGTAAATTGAATATTCACAAACCTAAACGAGAACTTTGAGAACAATATGCACGAATAAAAAATTGGAAATATGTCGAAAGTGTTATTGCCCTCTTTAATCATTAGTATTAGGAACCGTACGCTAAAATCAGGATATGCAGCCACCAATGTGTTTTTTTTTATAGGGAAGAGACTATCGAGATTGAATTCCTTGTATTTTTTCTGTAGTTGCAGAAAGATCAAATGCAATTTTTAATAGGATGATATAATATGATTGCAGTAGTATCACGATTAGTCGTGTGTTTTGTAGGTTAAGGACATGCAGTTTTGAATACTGTGTGGGATGATTTTGAAAAT
Source organism: Periplaneta americana (assembly GCA_025594305.2). NCBI lineage: Eukaryota > Metazoa > Arthropoda > Insecta > Blattodea > Blattidae > Periplaneta > Periplaneta americana. Next base: position 22,666,391 of record JAJSOF020000036.1, read on the forward strand.
TTGAAGTTAAAACATGATTTTAATAATTAGGGTACAGTACATTAAAAACATTATTCACGAAATGGGTTCCACTAGGGATCGTCCTGGATAATAAACATCCCAGTTTATCGAGAGTTTACTGCAGGCGTAAACTTCGGAGACTCCTACAACTACTGCATATAATCTAAGCTAACACAGCTCGCTGTCGAGGTTGCATATGTTTTTATTAATTTTTCTTTTTCCTCTTCCAAAATGAAACTGTAGTCAACAATTCCTTACTTGAAGTAGTTACTTTTATTTAAGAGCTAGCACTTTCGAGGCGCAATTTAATTACTTATACTTTTTAAGGTTCAAAGCATATATTCAGAATATTTCGGGATCTGATTGAAGACAAAAAGTTTTCCTGGTGTTTACATATAGGAACATAACAAAAATTTGCCATTTTTAGTTGTTTTTAAGAGTATTTAATATACTAATACACTACGTATATCCTCAATGTTTATATACCGAAAAACAAATGCACACGCAAAGCGCATCCCTCAAAGTACACGTGCGCTATCTGTTGGTGCTAGTCCAGGATATCCCTATTGCAAAATTGTAATCCTTCTTAGACAGGTTGTTTTCAGTATCAGGTATTAAAAGGTTATGTAATAGTAGCGTAACAACCTCGAGCGCTTACGACCCACCGAGTAAAAGCTTCAACCGATCAGTTATAAATACTCGACTGCATGCGCCCGAGCGAATCATTATCCGGCTGTATTCTTCACAACCGAAGACAGACTTGTGAGCTCCGGTTGGTTGGTTTCATGAGAATGCAAGAATACAAAGGTACCTATATTTTATACCTATCTACCAAAAAGTAATTGGGCACCCAGGATTTTACGTGCTAGATGCCATGTTTCTGCGGCTACTATGCAGTGGTATGCAGGTTAGGTTATTTTTTATTTTACGACGCTTTATCAACATATTTGGTTATTTAGCGTCTGAATGAGATGAAGGTGATAATGCCGGTGAAATGAGTCCGGGGTCCAGCATCGAAAGTTACCCAGCATTTTCTCATATTGGGTTGAGGAAAAACCCCGGAAAAAACCTCACCCAAGTAACTTGCCCCGACCGGGAATCGAACCCGGGCCACCTGGTTTCGCGGCCAGACGCGCTGACCGTTACTCCACAGGTGTGGACTGCAGTGGTATGCAGACAATAATGTTCACCGGTTGGACTGGCCTGCACAGACTCCTGATTTCAATCACATTGAGCACCTTTGAGACGAATTGGACCGGTGATTGAGGTTTCGGGAAATGCGGCCAACTGAGAGCCATATTGTAGGAGGAATGGCGACGCATTCCAGTAGATATCCTACACAAACTAGTGGAGAACATGCCTGACAGGGTGGCTGCTGTTATAGCAACAAGAGGTGGTACCACGAGGTTCTAAAGGGGCAAAAGCAGAGCCCAATTACTTTTTGGTAGATAGTGTACAAAGATTTCTTATGGCAGTGTTATATTCCTACGTCCTATCCCAGAAAAAAACACACTGTATATATTTTATTATTACATTTCATGATCGTGAACGAATTGCGGTTGAGCCTTGCTAAGCCAGAGCAAATGCATCACAAGACGCTCAAGTATGAGGGGAAGACTTACTGCGCTAGGTCGAATATTGACATAGCATCTAAGTGGATGTTTTCCTCGATGTCCAAAGGATCGAGCGGTGGGATTCCAAGTGCTTCAGAACCATTTACGATCAAATTATGTATCATTCCCAGTGCTTGATCTTCATAAGCTCGAGATTCTGAAACCCAAAAGCATTAAAAACCTTTAAATAAAAGCAGAAAATTGATAAATCACACTTCATTATCATCTCTATTAACATAATTTCTTCGGTAGCTCAGTACTAAATGGAACTTAGCGCTCTACAAAATCTGGTTCAATTTTCGGAGTTGTTAACCGTGATACTTGTAGTGTGCAAGATTGTAGACTGAGAGTCCCCCACTATTACATATTCCATTCCACCCCTATTTGACCTATAGGCTACCTTTCCTCTCTTTTCATAACGTTTAAGGAACAAAGTACTCAGAATCATAATAAAAAAAACGTTTAAGGGAAATAAATTGCCTGAATAGCTATTTTAATAATAAAAATCTGATTAACCTTTCTGAACTAAGACGAAAATACATCAGATCCACTGGAAAAACTTCTGCATTGGCAACATTGGTTACAGCTAACAAGCAAACGTTCTGATGGGGGCAGATAAAAAAGTTAAATTTTTTTCTTCCACCATGTTAATAATGTCAAAAGAAGTGCTTACACAAATTTTGCCCACTCGACCGCAATTACGAAGCCGTCAGAACGTGATTTTCCTTGGGGCCGTTTATAGAAAAAAACACAGTTTCATGGAAATATTTATTGAAACAGATACAGAAGTTGTTGCGCTATTTGTCAACATATCCCCCACTTACACTGAGACATTTTTCATACCATGGGATCAATTTTTGTGTCGTAGAAGTCAGCCGCCTCAGTCCGGACCCAGCGTTTGACTGCGTCTGCACCTCTCTCTGTCGATCCCATGATATGAGAAATGTCTCAATTCCTTTGGAAAATATGTTGAAAAATAGCTCAACAATCTGTGTCCGTTCTAATACATTTTTCAATGAAATTGTGTTTTTTCTTTCTGTTGACGGCCCCTGGCGAATTTACTTTTTTACGGCCCTCATAATTGCGGTCGAGTGGCCAAAATTTGTATAAGCACTTCTTTTGACATTATTAATATAGTGTAAGAAAAAATTTTCACTTTTTTATCTGCCCCCATCAGAACGTTTGCTTGTTAGCGTATTAATTTATTAGTTTTTTTTTGGAGATACTGTATTATAATCCATCAATGGTCATATCTTAATGTTTGATTTATGAGAACGTTTTTCTGACATGTGTCATCTTCAGATATGGGGCAATATGTGTGAAGCCCTAGAGTATGTTGTGGGTTGTTTTGCCTTTCATGATTTCTTAGTTTTATAGGCAGTATGTGGTTGGTTATTGTGATTCTGTTGTTCTATCTATATAGGACAATAAAAATCTGTTTTAACATATTTTATTGTCCTATCGGAAGTGAACTTAACAGAATATAACCAACCACATACTGCCTAATCTAAGAAATCATTTGAAAACCAGTAAAACTTTATTTCATATCTGAAGATTTACACACCAAGTGTGAAAACGTTCATAAACTAAGATCCAGGTGGTAAACAAAAATTGATATTATAATTATTAATTTATGTTTAATACATTTCCATCTAATGATCTATCTGAGTAGTCTGTACATGTGTCCAACATGTGTGAGTATTGCCAATCAGTTTTTGTATGTTTATTTCTATCACAAGTGGTAACTAACCCGGCATTTGTCGAAAAAACCACTAAAACTACCATCGACCCCGAAATTTTAACTCGAGACCCCCTGAATGCGAGTCTAGTGTTTTACTAATGAGTCACTTGGCTCGATGAGAGACCGTTATTGCTTAAAAGAGACGAAATAATTCAGGCCTAAAGGCAGTGTTCAGTTGTTTTTCCTTTACTTTGGAAGTATACATTCGAGGTTATGACTAGAAATTCAGAGCAAATTGTTGCTGAGTAAAATTTCTTAAATATTAAAAGCAATGTTTACGCTACTACTTACGCCGTTCTTGTGCCGTATTCACATGGGCAGCTTCTGAGTTTTGACTCTGACCAAAAATTAATGTCACAAGGACGAAGATCGCAACGCTTGGTAAGGACTTCATGGTGGAGCTAGAATACAGATATAAGTAACAGAATTAGTAGAATTAATACCAGAGAATGTATAGTGTCTGGTTTGAGGCAGTAAGGTAGAATGCGAGTGATTTAAATTTATCAAATATTTCGTAGCTCTTTTAAAATTTCAGCAAGATAGACGTAATCTCTCAGATTAGAATGATCTAATAACATTTAAAATAATAATAATAATAATAATAATAATAATAATACTTACTGGCTTTTAAGGAACCCGAAGGTTCATTGCCGCCCTCACATAAGCCCGCCATTGATCCCTATCCTGAGCAAGATTAATCCAGTCTCTACCATCATATCCCACCTCCCTCAAATCCATTTTAATATTATCTTCCCACCTACGTCTCGGCCTCCCAAAAGTCTTTTTCCCTCCGGCCTCCCAACTAACACTCTATATGCATTTCTGGATTCGCCCATACGTGCTACATGTCCTGCCCATCTCAAACGTCTGGATTTTATGTTCCTAATTATGTCAGGTGAAGAATATAATGCGTGCAGTTCTGCGTTGTGTAACTTTCTCCATTCTCCTGTAACTTCATCCCGCTTAGCCCCAAATAATTTCCTAAGCACCTTATTCTCAAACACCCTTAACCTATGTTCCTCTCTCAGAGTGAGAGTCCAAGTTTCACAAGCATACAGAACAACCAGTAATATAACTGTTTTATACATTCTAACTTTCAGATTTTTGACAGAAGACTGGATGATAAAAGTTCTCAACCAAATAATAACACGCATTTCCCATATTTATTTATTCTGCGTTTAATTTCCTCCCGAGTATCATTTACATTTGTTACTGTTGCTCCAAGATATTTGAATTTTTCCACCTCTTCGAAAGATAAATCTCCAATTTTTATAGTTCCATTTCGTACAATATTCTGGTCACGAGACATAATCTTATACTTAGTCTTTTCGGGATTTACTTCCAACCCTATCGCTTTACTTGCTTCAACTATAATAATAATAATAATAATAATAATAATAATAATAATAATCATAACTATAATAATAATAATAATAATAATGTCCACACCTGTGGAGTAACGTTCAGCCCGTCTGGCCGCGAAATCAGGTGGCCCGGTTTCGATTCCCGGTCGGGACAAGTTACCTGGTTGACGTTTTTCCGGGGTTTTCCCTCAACCCAATATGAGCAAATGCTGAGTAACTTTCGGTGTTGGACCCCGGACTCATTTCACCGGCATTATCACCTTCATCTCATTCAGACGCTAACTAACCTAAGATGTTGATAAAACGTAGTAAAATAACCTACTAAAATAATAATGACGATGATAATAATAATAATAATAATAATAATAATAATAATAATAATATAATATCTCTTGTAATATAGATCATAATATTTAAAAATTATCACCTGCCTCATTTGGCGATTAAACTAATACTACATGTTCACAAGTAACAAAATAAATAATTAATCGAAAACTGCAAATAAAAAAAATAAATACTCTCTCTGCATTTTGGCAGAATGATGTAATACTTCTACCTTGAACTTTGAGGTTTGGAAATAAGTGGACAGAAAATATTTTTATCTGAAGCCTGCATCAAGGACAGGATTCTTTTACATGCACTGAATCTACGATACGGGACCACCAGATTTACTTCTCTTCGGAATAAAGTAGTAGTAGTAGTAATGGTAGTAGTAGTTTTATCTTGCCTGGCAGAGTTAAGGTCATAATGCCTTCTCTTCCACTCAACCAGGTTTCAATTCAACCAATGCTAATGATTTTCATAGAACTTAAAAGTCCATTGATCTCTTCCAATTTGGAACCCTTGTATCTCCAATGACAACCATGGTAACCAATAAACCACCGAGGAAAGGAAATATAATTCTCCAATTATTTACCTGGAATCGAAAACAGTATTGCTGGAATTGTGGATAAAAATAATGTCACTCGAATCGCGTAAACACGAATATAAATACAGTTTAAATTTGCAGTATTAAATGATTTGACTGAAATCATTAATATTATTTCTATTGGAAAGATCTTAGTTTGATGAAATTCCTATTCGTAATTAGGGTAAAGTAGCATAAATCGCACCGCTTCCTAAATCGCACCACTGCTAGTTTAAAACAAGTTACTGTAGTAGTGTGGGATCTAGTGGTATTGTTACAATCTACCATATGAACTTCCACCATGTCACTTGATTTCTGCCACTTCTTTGTGTCTGCAGCGTGGTGATAGTGTATCTAATATAATCCCTCAGGTGGATGTATATTTAGCTAACATTTTGTAACTAAATAACGGATTTGTATGCAAAGGAATCCGTAATCTTAAGATGTTATTCGTTTAAAGAGGTATTAAAGACCATTTAACTTAGTAGGATTTTCGAACATGTGGTGATTATAGGGTAGAATGAAGGAAATAATAACTTATGGCGTAGTTTCTCAATTCGCACCACTTTGTAGGTGCCTAATTCTTTCCTTCACCGGTGCGATATGAGCAACTGCAGCAATTCTAACCGTACAAAAGAAGGCCCCAAAAATTTTAACTGAACTAGGAATGCATCAGGTGGGTGCAATGTCAAGTAGTGAAAAGGGCGTTAATACAACAAGTGTGTGTTGTACAAGCGCACCAGGTATTGTGTGCCACCTGTGATAATTTTTAAACGTCAAACAGTGCATCCTTCATTATCAGTTGGTGCTCCTCCAGGATCGTTATTTGTTTGCTCTGAGTGAGGTTACATCAACAGTTAATTTTTTCTCGAATAGCTCAAACATTTTATTTGCCACTCAAACCTGCCATAGAAAAAGTGCTGCTTCTGTAAGTCCACCTATTACGACCCATTCCAAAAATTTAGAAGCTAGATTATCTCGGGAAAATGGTATGCTCCTGTTTCAGCTTCCTCGTCTTAATACTCTTTAGATGTTTCTATCTTTAAATCATTTCAGACAGCTATATCATGAAGCAGATCTTAGGTGGCTTCGAGATATTCGTGGAGAAAAGGTGACGCAGTTTACAGTCTGAACTGCCTGGTGAAGCACATGGCAAATGTATAACAATAAAAAAAACTCATTCAGAAAGTTTAAATGTTACATAATTAACGCTCTATTTTTCAATATCATTTGAAGATGCGTTACTGTCTTTCATTAATTTCAATAAACTTGTAATTTGCATTTATTACATTATTCATATCAAATACTGTTCAATATGTTCAATATTAAAAGCTTTCCTTCATCCTGTTCCCTGCAGATAAAGAGGTGCGATTTAAGGAACCGCAGGTGCTATTTAGGAAACTAGTTGCCTAAATGGCACCACTGACATGTGTTTCGAAAATGTCATTTTAATTAACAAATACTAAATCAAATTCAAGGATTCTTTTTTACATCAAAGGTAAATGTTCTGGGAATGTATCTCTGTAAAGGAATGCAGAAAATAAAAACTGTATTGTTCAATAAAAATTATAAATACTAAAGTGGTGCGATATAGGCAACCTTACCCTATTGTTATTCTTAATTTAATTACTCAAAACTTATATTAACCCTTTCTAACCCAAATTAAATTTACAAGCAATCCATGTTGAAACAAATAGCTGTATTAGGACCAATTCAGTGACCAAGTTACGGGAGTGGCAACGTTTGAAACAAAACTATATTGATGAAAATGTATTGAAATAGAAGTTATCCAGCAAAATTTACCTTCATATGTAACACACAAGTATATAAATGCTATAAAGTTAATTATTGCCATATGGTATCTATAGGTAAGAAAGGGTTAAGGAAAGAGAAAATATTTGGCTTACAAATATATGTATGTACTACATTTGCACTTGTCTGTGACAATAGAAAGCGATATACATATATATTAAAGACTATAAACATTTTGAAAGTGTATTGCACCTGCTAAAACCTTTCCTCTGTCCCGAGGAATACGTAGACGTACAGTGTAATAATAAATATAGCCTCTCGGCACCACTAGAGTTAAGCGTTGTCGAAAATTTTATCTCAAGAAATGTATTTTAATTAGATTGAGTAGATACATTAAAAATGAACTAAAATTACTTGAAAGAATATTACATCAGAACAGTACACGGTGAGCTAATACTTACCGCAAGATTACAATCGATGTGGTTTCTTGAAGACTCGATAGTCTATGAAAATATATGAACGATGTACAATACTTTTGTGTTAAACTGAAGTATTTCGAGAAGCTAAGGAGTGGGAAGGCAATCAAACTAGGCGACCTATTATCAGAATTAAATACTGTATCACTATGACAATGAGAAATGATTTGTAATATATTTTTTAACAGCCCATATCCAAGGTTATCTTATTTATATCGGTTTTTTTCACGCGTACTGAGATTAGGCCAATTCAAAGTTTGCGTGTTGTTATTCTTGATTATCTAACGAGATTGTTAATTTATTTGCTTGAATCACATGTTGAAAATATTTCCTCAAATAGAATTTATTTCGAGCTCAATAAAACGTATGATAGGTTGAAAAAATCTATTACAATAGGCCACAAACTCCTGATTAATGAAGACTTATAATAGACTTACTTACTTACTGGCTTTTAAGGAACCCGGAGGTTCATTGCCGCCCTCACATAAGCCCGCCATTGGTCCATATCCTGAGCAAGATTAATCCATTCTCTATCATCATATCCCAACTCCCTCAAATCCATTTTAATATCATCTTCCCATCTACGTCTCGACCTCCTAAAGGTCTTTTTCCCTCCGGCCTCCCAACTAACACTCTATATGCATTTCTGGATTCGCCCATACGTGCTACATGCCCTGCCCATCTCAAACGTCTGGATTTAATGTTCCTAATTATGTCAGGTGAAGAATACAATGCTTGCAGTTCTGTGTTGTGTAACTTTCTCCATTCTCCTGTAACTTCATCCCTCTTAGCCCCAAATATTTTCTTAAGAACCTTATTCTCATATACACTCAATCTCTGTTCCTCTCTCAAAGTTACAGTCCAAGTTTCACAACCATACAGAACAACCGGTAATAGGCCCATAACTGTTTTATAAATTCTAACTTTCAGATTTTTGACAGCAGACTGGATGATAAAACTTTCAACCGAATAATAACAGGCATTTCCCATATTTATTCTGTGTTTAATTTCCTCCCGAGTATCATTTGTATTTGTTACTGTTGCTCCAAGGTATTTGAACTTCTCCACCTCTTCAAATGATAAATTTCCAATTTTTATATTTCCATATCGTACAATATTCTGGTCACGAGACATAATCATATACTTTGGCTTTTCGGGATTTACTTCCAAACCTATCTATTTACTTGCTTCCAGTAAAATTCGCGTGTTTTCCCTAACTAATCGTTTGTAGATTTTCTCCTAAAATATTCACGTCATCCGCATAGACAAGCAGATGATTTAACCCGTTCAATTCCAAACCCTCTGTGTTATCTCTGTGTTATCCTGGACTTTCCTAATGGCATACTCTAGAGCAAAGTTAAAAAGTAAAGGTGATAGTGCATCTCCTTGCTTTAGCCCACAGTGAATTGGAAACGCATCTGACAGAAACTGACCTATACGGACTCTGCTGTATAATAGACTTAGTGATATTAAATGTGTGATCAATGAAACGTATGATAGGTTGAAAAATCTATTACAATAGGCCACAAACTCCTGATGAATGAAGACTTATAATAGACTTAGTGATATTAAATGTGTGATAAATAGAAAATTTGTTGCCCTGTGATGTTTAAAAGTTAAGTGGATGTGGAATTCCCTAGCGATACAGACCTAAAGTAGGCTAACGTAGATACCATGAAGTTCACTGAGCCGTATCTCTGTGGCTATGTAAAAGATTAGTACTAAATCGATACAGTTACAGAAAAAGAACAAATATGTATTATCTGTTGCAGGGCCAAAAATTGCTTTTTAACGAATATGTAGGCAACAAAGTGCAGCGTTATTCAAAATATATTTAAAATTTTAAAGCGTTACATGTCTGAAGGAAGTGAAATAGGGAGAGAAGTATCGCCTACTCTGTTCAACATCTACTTGGAGGATTTGGTGAAGAACTATTTTCAGAACATGGGAGGGGTGAAAATAGGAGGGAGAAGAATAAAGTGCATAAGATTTGCTGATGATATGGCGTTGTTAGCAGCAGAGGAGACGGTACTAAGGGATATGCTACTGGAGATAAATGACAGCTATGAACAGTATGGGATGTAGATAAATGCAAACAAGACGTAGATAATGGTTTTCGGAAGAAAAACAAAGAAAATAAACTTGGGAATACTAAATGAGGCTATAGAGCAAGTGGGGTGTTCTATAAGCAGAACATGAGCTGCTGCCAGGAAGTCAAAAGGAGCACCTTCTGTGGACCTCTGGAAAAAAAATAAAGGAAGAGACTAGTGAAGAGCTTTGTGTAGAGTGTGGCATTGTATGGGGCGGAAACATGGAGATTACGATGAAGTAAAGAGAAGAGACTAGTAACATTTGAAATGTGGATATGGAGACGAATGGGGCGTATGAAATGGACAGATAGACTAAGAAATGAAGCTGTGTTGGAAAGAGTAGGTGAAGAAAGAATGGTGCTGAAACTGATCAGAAAGAGAAAAAAGATTTGGTTGGGTCACTGGCTGAGAAAAAATTGCCTATTGAAGGGTGCACTGGAAGGAATAGTGAACGGGAGAAGAGTTCGGGGCAGAAGAAGATATCAGATGATAGACGACATTAAGATATATGGATCATATGTGGAGACTAAAAGGAAGGCAGAAAATAGGAAAGAGTGGAGAATGCTGGGTTTGCAGTGAAAGACCTGCCCTTGAGCAGAACACGTATGTATGTAAATATCATTATTATTTGACAATCTGATTCATATTATAATTTTAAAATTATACAAGATATTTTGCTAGTGGGAAAAGTTCCATGACGAACTTGTTTCTGAAGTTTGCAACATTTACTGCGTTGGTTTATCTTTAAAATGTATCTTGCGTCATCACTCAGCCCATCACTTGCGTAGTTCACACGAAGCGCAAGATAAGAGTGGCACACATATAAGTATTCAATACAGATAGCGTCGCTTGTTTACTTATAAAATGTCAAACCTAAATTCAGGATACAATCAGAGATCGGTAATGTGTGGTCCAGGCACCCGAAATCCGGTAGAACTATTCATTTTTGTACCGTAATATGACAATTCCACTTACGAATTGGTTACAGGACGTATGTATCTTTCATAAAAATATGGATCCTTGAAATTATTTAATTATATAATTTGATCTGGTAATGGAAATTACGGGAAAACGGCTGAACGGATTTTAATAAATGACCCCTCATTTTGAAGCTTGGAACCCAAAGTTTTTCAGAAAAATAGTAGTTTTCAGTGAAATGTCAATTTTCCTACATCATTTTCCTATTTTCCAAAATCCATCTTTCGTCAGTTTTGAGAACTAATTAATTGCATTTCAGAATAAAACAAAACACACACTACAATAAACAATAGACTATTACACGAAGGCCATGAGCTACAGGATTGCTGACATAGAGTTCAGATGGCTCAGATTCTTTCACATCATAATGCCAATATGTCGATCTTCATTTGTGTAATGTTTTGATAACGTATAAAATAATTTACAGGTCTCATTCTCTGGTCTGTAGTTTTCCGAGTACAGCTGTGTATTGGATATTAAGAACTACAAAAATTAAGAATGTTTGATGACATTATTACCATTAAAAATGAAATATTATTATAGTTCATGCAACACATACTGGTATACTGATGATATGAAAGTGAAACCTTTTGGGGCTTTAAGTAAGTAGACACAGGGAAAGAATATTTTATATTAGATCTTCATTTCTATAATTTACTGAGTAACGGCTATATATAATATGTTACTGAAAACTATAAAACTTACGTAAGGTAACAATATTGTTATTAAAAATGAAATACTTTTATAGTTATTAATCAAGTGTATGTGGGTCTTTTCATATATTTAATGGCAGTGTGATATAGATATTTATATGTCTGATTCTCTAATTTTCCTTGGTAGTAATTGAGTCATGCTTCCTATTTTAGCTGCGTCTGTAAACTACATTAAAATTAATGTCATATTTCTTTGGTTTAATCGATTAGATTTGTGATCATTGCCAAGCAATTTTGTTGTAGGAGAAATAGCATCCCATTTCACTTCTTGCTATCGTGATGAGTAAGTTTATCTCCCGCAATCAGCAACGAATGAAACACTGAAACTGCTAACAATTTACGACGGACAATTTTATTTAGGGCGCACATAAGATTCTACAGCTCTGATATATCATTCGCCTCATTTTCCACATCTCAGCAATAGATTCCTCACAACAGTCTATATTACAGAAAATATACGGGATAACATTCATTGTTACACAAATTAATCCAGCATTATTTGGCAGATCAGTATTGTCTGGAGGAAGCGCAAAAAATTACAATTCCTAAGAAATCACCAAAAGGTATTAATTACTGATAAAATAAGAGGCCTACAAGATTTTGTAGTCTCTTGATCACCTCAGCAAGAACTCTTAGTGGGGAAAAAGTGATTCTGCCCTCTACATTTCAGGGTAGTTCACGAAACATGCAGCAGCTATACCAAGATGCTAAGTCTTTTGTTCAAAGCATGAAAAACCTTAACTTTTCTTAACTTTCACCCACTATCTGCAATGATCTGAAATAGGTACTGCATTACTCCCACATGAAAAACTCGCTGATCGACCTGACATTGTTACTTGCGATTTCGCATTGAAACTCAAGAACTGAAGACGGATAGGTTCAAGGAAAAGTATTTGGCATAAAAAACATTCAGAGGGAGTATGTTTCACTATTATGGAAGCAAATAACTTTCAAAATGTCCGGTATTCTTCATTGAAAATAAATCTGAACAATTTTTATTTGAACTTCGTATGGACTTAGTTTGCAGCACTTGCTGCACAAGCCACTAGTTACATTTATTTGTGGGTTGGTGCCTTTCATGCAGAATACGGTCCATTATCGTATTTTTAAAATAATAACAATTGGTAAAACTGACAATGAACTGCACTGGTCTGCAGGATCTTCTGAGCGTACCTAGATGTTTTAGCACTTGCTTCATAGGTCTCGTCTCCTTCATGGCTACAATATTTTCTCTGGACACATGTAATATTTAACTTATAACTGACAGAGACTGAGTCTTGACATTACAACTAAAAACGTTGCTTAAGCTCAAATGGCTAATGTTGTGGGCTGTTAAGAAGCTGCGAACTCCATTAAATAAGTCGTATAAAAATGGGTTCAGAACACTCTAGACCAGGCCTGCACAAGGTTTGCGCTCTCCGAGCCGGCTCACAGCTCATGAGCGGAATGCAGATATTAGCTGCGCTCTGTATAAGGGTGGACTGGAAGAAGGGGTGATCTCGTACAAAATGCACACAAAAGGAAGTACTATTACGAGTGCTTATGAAATGAATTCCCGTTCAGTGTTTGCAAAACTATCTTGGACTCTTATTAATTAGTAAAGAAATATTTATTTTACAGAAGTAATAGAAATTCTATAGCTACTTAAATGTACAATATCATTTTGTTATATTTTTATTTATCAGTACATCAAAACGAGGTTTTATGCTGTTGGCAGCTGAAAGGAACAGTAGCCTACTGATAGTAATGAAACATCAGTTACAGATGTTCGATGTCTGTCTTTATTAAATTTGATTATAGAAAACAGTTGCTCACAAATATAAATGTTGAGCCAAACATAGCAATCATTTTCACAGCCAGCCTGTGTAGTCGTGGATATTATTGCTAATGTTTAGTCTTGTAAAACTCAACCAGGCTAGTAGTATTATTCAAACGATCTTCAGCCCTTAGGCCACATTGAAGATCAATAAGTTCGAGCTGTAAATCGTTAAATGTTATGTTCCGTCTTTTAGATTCCTCCATACTGTACTGTAGCAGTAGGTAAGCAACATGAAACAATTACTGAGAATAGGCCTACAGACTACACTCCACTAGATAACTGAGTGGTCGTTTCCCTCTCCTCTACCTATAGCAAGTCTATGTCATTCTTATGTATCTTCTTCTCCGTTTCGGCGAGCGGTAAACACCGCTCTCCCGCTCCGAAGGAGCGCGCGCGCTCGTTGAGCGCTGTTTGTGCAGGCCTGCTCTAGGCGAAGTCATTCGCATAGGAATTATATGTACAGTTGTCAATGTTGGAAAAGGAGGTCTGTTCATTAAAGTGATTAAGAACAAACATATTTACTGATAGAATTTATTTCTGATCAATACAGGTATTTACTTACAATCCCGAGCCTCTTTCATACTATAATGATTTTATTTAGAAAATGGGACAATTTTCATTTCCAGGATCATTGATGCATGCAAACAAGACGGGCACGGTGATCTTGTACAACACAAAAAATTCGTTGATTGTGTTCAAAACACTGGTGATAATTTTCGGCAGGACGTAAGGCTCGATATTATCGATAAATTCAGGAATTACGTCTCCGATGAGGGAGTTGACACGCAAGGCGATTCTTGTATCACCTAAACCAAGTGAGTTGAAGATGTGTACCTGTAACGAATCAACATAATATAAGCCAATATAATTACAGTTATACTGCTTCGCCGATTTAGTAGAATGCGTTTGAGTCTAAAGAAAGCAGCAAAACAGTATAACGTGGTTTGTTGTCACGAGAATCAAAGCCCCCGCATATCGGTAATACATCATGTCACAAACAAGTTCATGTCTGAATATTTCTGACAAAGTAAATATTAGTAAACACCTTGAAAACGGTGCAAATATTACGGATATTGCTTGACAGTCTACAGTAATATTTATTTATTACTAGCCGTACCCGTGCGCTCCGCTGCACCTGTTAGAAATAAATATAAAGTAATTACATAATTAAAATAGGACGTTTGATCCAGGGAACATTCGTGTTTGATATGTTACTTAATTTAAATTGTATTTAAATAATTCAAATGCGATCATTTTGGTCCAGAAAGCACTCATTTGGTGCAATGACAATTTCTTTAACATGTTTCTTAATTGTTATTACATGCAACCATAGTTTAATGAAGATTGACATCATTTAGATTTAACGTGTATACTTTATTTTACTTGCTATATGTTTCCATTGAATTATGGTAATAACTTAATTTTAACCCTTGTTGTTTCCTACGTATTCAGTAAATGGCGCTTGGCCCACTTTCTGAACCCTTAAAATAATAAATTATATTATATTATATTATATTATATTATATTATATTATATTATATTATATTATATTATATTATTATATCAGAAGTTACTGTAATAACATTGATAGTATTATGTCCACCTAGAGAAAGTTACTTTCCAATGGTAAAATTTAATTTAATTAGGCCTATACAAATCAGTTATTTTATTTTAAAACGATATTTTATCAAACACAGAAACATTCTCCTAGGCAAAATCTTTCAAAGCTTTCGATTGTTGATGTCCAAATTATTTTAAAGAAAGTTATTTGTTTTTATTTCGTTACACGGCCTTAGATGGCAGTTATTTTATTTTTTAAAACACATTTATCTCATTAAATATCAGTCCTATATTTTCAAAGCCATAAAACTTAAAATTATTTTGAAAGAAACTTTTTAATTTATTTTCAAAATCAATAATACTCGAGATATTTCGATTTATTTAATTCAGCCCCATTATAACCCGTTTTAAATAATGTATTTTGAATGCCATATAGCCTAAAATCTAAGTTACAACGAACTTAATTTATATTCTAATTTTCATCGAAATCCGTTCAGCCATTATCGCGTGAAAAGGTAACAAACATAGAGACAGACAGACAGACATACAAAAAAAATTTCAAAAAAGCGATTTTCGGTTTCAGGATGGTTAATTATATATGTTAGGACCAATTATTTTTGGAAAATCGAAAATTATCAGAAAAATTTCGGCTACAGATTTATTATTAGTATAGATTTACTTATTTATTTGCTTATTTATTTTTAAATGTATTTTGTTTATTTATTTAATTGTTCATTCATTCATTCATTTAGAATATGCTACATCATCTATATTAACGTTGTATTAGATTCATTTTTTATCATGAATTGACAACTCTTAAATGCCCATTCCCGTATGATCGATTTTTTACTGTCCATAATATCCCTTAACTTTCATACTCTACCTAAACATGATGCTTGCCGATTGCAGGAGACTTGTTCCACGTGTTGTGCCTAAGTATGTAAACATTGACTTTCTCCTATATCGGCGAAGTAGTATATATATTTACATAATACAACAATATTCGCTGATGGACGTAAGTCAGAGATGTGGATGTTTTATGGAAACGAGGTTAAGCATGGGGTTATTTGATGTTAGGAAACTCTTAAAATTCCTCAATCTCTGTTAAAAGATAAGTTTTACATGGCTGAGTAATAGGACGCGGACTTGTTACACAAAGTGTCATGTTACCAACACTTTCCATCCTACTTTTCTCTTTACTTCAAATATAAATTCTGTAGTACTCGGGAAAAGTCACACAAGTCAGTTTCCACAAACCTTTTTTTATAATTTATTGACAACTAACGGAACATCTGTTCGCTTGGAAAAAAATACATAGGTATTCCTCCCATTACAATAATTCATACAGAAAAAAATCAAATCGACATAAACCAGTGTAAGTTGTCAATAAATTATCAAAACAGGTTTGTGAAAACTGACTTATGTCACTTTTCCCAAGCCCTGCAGAATTGAAGGGTACAGAGAAAAAATGAACAGAGTCACTTACTTACTGGCTTTTAAGGAACCCGGAGGTTCATTGCCGCCCTCACATAAGCCCGCCATTGGTCCCTATCCTGAACAAGATTAATCCAGTCTCTACCGTCAAAACCCACCTCCCTCAAATCCATTTTAATATTATCTTCTCACCTACGTCTCGGCCTCCCCAAAGGTCTTTTTCCCTTCGGCCTCCCAACTAACACTCTATATGCATTTCTGGATTCGCCCATACGTGCTACATGTCCTGACCATCTCTAACGTCTGGATTTAATGTTCCTAATTATGTCAGGTGAAGTATACAATGCGTGCAGCTCTGCGTTGTGTAACTTTCTCCATTCTCCTGTAACTTCATCCCTCTTAGCCCCAAATATTTTCCTAAGAATCTTATTCTCAAACACCCTTAACCTATGTTCCTCTCTCAGAGTGAGAGTCCAAGTTTCACAAGCATACAGAACAGCCAGTAATATAACTGTTTTATACATTCTAACTTTCAGATTTTTTGACAGAAGACTGGATGATAAAAGGTTCTCAACCAAATAATAACACGCATTTCCCATATTTATTTATTCTGCGTTTAATTTCCTCCCGAGTATCATTTACATTTGTCACTGTTGCTCCAAGATATTTGAATTTTTCCACCTCTTCGAAAGATAAATCTATAATTTTTATTGTTCCATTTCGTACAATGTTCTGGTCACGAGACATAATCATATACTTAGTCTTTTCGGGATTTACTTCCAACCCTATCGCTTTACTTGCTTCAAGTAGAATTTCCGCATTTTCCCTAATCGTTTGTGGATTCTCTCCTAACATATTCACGTCATCCGCATAGACAAGAAGCTGATGTAACCCGTTAAACTCCAAGCCCCGTCTATTATCCTGAACTTTCGTAATGGCATATTCTAGAGCGAAGTTAAAAAGTAAAGGTGATAGTGCATCTCCCTGCTTTAGCCCGCAGTGAATTGGAAAAGCATCAGATAGAAACTGACCTATATGGATTCTGCTGTAAGTTTCACTAAGACACATTTTAATTAATCGAACTAGTTTCTTGGGAATACAAAATTCAATAAGAAGTCACACGAAGTAAAATTTACAGGTGAAGCTTTTTAAAGTTTCAACACTAACCTCCAAAAATAAGGTTGCAATTTTCCAAAATTACTGTTCTCTACATATTTGACAATAAGTTTTAAGGCACTGTAAGAAATATTATAGTCATAAGTGACTTACGTACTTATATAATTAGCGTTTAATTAAAGCTTGACAGGACACTGATCGTTTTTTCTCTGTATTCTTATAAATAAATAGACAATATTTGCAAAATTAAATTTAGTATTATTTTTACATATTAAACACAACATATTAGCCTGTGATACAGATATTAATAGTCACTCTCTTGATCCTCTCAAAGTTCATGACACTGTTACCTCTGATTTGCATAATTTTGAACAGGAAGTTTGGTGATGAACTTTTGAGCATCTTCTATGCAAAATCTCTTTAGAATTTGGATGTTTTTTTTGACAGTGAGATTGGACTGGATATGCAGAATCGGGTTCACACAGTTGAACTGATGTATTCTTTCTGTTTTTTTTTTTACCGGTTACAACCGTGGATATATGCAATCCATTGTATGTTTCTCTGTGTTCGACAGTTCGAGGATGTATGGACATAATTTTGAGCTGCAGTTTTGGATGGGTTGCGCCTGGAAATTTATTTTTATATCTTGAACCAAAAAACTTTCCCCAAGCCCTAAACATTTGTCTTGCAGTCCACAACACGCTTTGCGCCGTTTAAGTGACTCAAAGAATGTTTTTATTGCTTGGATTTTTCTATGTTTTCATGTTTACCCCATTTATCAAAATAGAATACTGTCTTGTGCACGCCACAAAAGATCTAATTGTGTGTAAAGCGATGGGTGTCACACCAAAAAATGACAGGAAATCTTTAAAACAAACTTAATTTCTTCAACTGTCTCATCTCTTGCAACACGAATTTTGTAATCATACGAAAAATCATTCAATCTTGCGTTCTGCTCTGTTTGTCGAGGTCGTCGTCTTTTTACAGGAATTACAGCAATCATACCTGCTAAGTAAGAATTTTGAGCATTTCTGTAACCCAAACTATTGAAATCTATAATAATAATAAATCTGTAGCCGAAATTTTTCTGGTAATTTTCGATTTTCCAAAAATAATTGGTCCTAACATATATAATTAACCACCCTGAAAGCGAAAATCGCTTTTTTGAAATTTATGTTTGTATGTATGTCTGTCTGTCTGTATGTTTGTTACCTTTTCACGCGATAATGGCTGAACGGATTTCGATGAAAATTAGAATGTAAATTAAGTTCGTTGTAACTTAGATTTTAGGCTATATGACATTCAAAATACATTATTTAAAAGGGGGGTTAAAAGGGGGCCTGAATTAAATCAATCGAAATATCTCGCTTATTATTGATTTTTGTGAAAAATGTTACATAACAAAAGTTTCTTTAAAAATAATATGCGATAAGTTTTATTCCTTGAAAAACTTTGATAGGACTGATATTTAATCAGATAAATGAGTTTTAAAATTAAAATAACTGCCATCTAAGGCCGTGTAAAGAATTAAAAAACAAATGACTTCGTCTATAAGGGGTCTTGGACAGCAACAATCGAAAGCTATGAAAGACAGCCTACAGAGCATGTTTATGTGTTTGTATGAAGTAATATCGGAAGCTAAATTAACCGATTTGTATAATTAATTATTATTTCACCATTGGAAAGTGTAGTTTCTCTAGATGGACATAATGCTTTAATGTTATTACAGTAACTTCTGATATAATATAATATAATATAGTATAATATAATATAATATAATATAATATAATATAATATAATATAATATAATATAATATAATATAATATAATATAATATAATATAATATAATATCGTTGAATGCAAGAACTAGGTAACTCAAAATTTGCGTTTTTTTACCTCTTTTATAGCATAGCAAAAATCGCAAAAAATGTAATCCAGGATCTAGGTAACTGATCGAACGATACCAGCGACATCTATTTTCCAATATAACAAATAGGTAAAAGAAAACGAGACATATTCCTTAGTGCAATAAATAAAAATATAGGCAATGTCACAAAACATGAAAAATCAAGTTACCTAGTTCTTGCATTCAGGCGACGATATAATATAATATAATATAATATAATATAATATAATATAATATAATATAATATAATATAATATAATATCGTCGCCTGAATGCAAGAACTAGGTAACTCAAAATTTGCGTTTTTTAGTTACCTCTTTTATAGCATAGCAAAAATCGCAAAAATGTAATCCAGGATCTAGGTAACTGATCGAACGATACCAGCGACATCTATTTTCCAATATAACAAATAGGTAAAAGAAAACGAGACATATTCCTTAGGCAATAAATAAAAATATAGGCAATGTCACAAAACATGAAAAATCAAGTTACCTAGTTCTTGCATTCAGGCGACGATATAATATAATATAATATAATATAATATAATATAATATAATATAATATAATATAATATAATATAATATAATATAATATAATATAATATAATATAATATAATATTATTTAAGTTATTTGAAGGATTCAGAATCATAATGGGCTAAGCGCCATTTATTGAATGCGTAGAAAACAAGGGTTAAAATTAAGTTATTACCATAATTCAATGGAAACCTATAACAAGTAAAATAAAATATACACATTAAAACTAAATGATATGTCAATCTTCATTAAATTATGGTGCATGTAATAAATATTAAGAAACATGTTAAAGGAATTGTCATTGCACCAAATGAGTGTCTCTGGACCAAAATGATCGCATTTTAGTTGTTAGATGCAATTTAAATTAAGTAACATATTAAACGATTTATCCTTCTATCAAACACGAATGTTCCCTGGATCAAATGTCCTATTTTAATTATGTAATTACTTAATATTTATTTCTAACGGGTGCAGCGGAGCGCACGGGTACGGCTAGTACTTAATAAGATTCCTTCCATCAATTTTACGATTTCTTCATTGCTCGATATTATGGACCCTGTTTATTTTAACGCTGTAATTCTTCATGTATTTGTACTTCTTCTATAAAGCAATGAGATGGCAGCAATAACTCCATTTTGAATTTTTTGTGACTTCGTTTTTTCTCTGTACCCTTCAATTGGTACAGTGTTGTAGATTCGGCATTGTAGAGTTATTACTAGAGTTCTGCTCAACAGTGTAGGTATGTACGGAGTATAGCGCAGCGTAAACACTTCTGCTGTTTAGTAAACCATGCCAAAACAAAACAAAGCTAAACGGTTGAAATTGAGTATTCCAATAGAATAATTATAGCGAGGACTTCTTTAGGAAAAAATGAAACGTATTTTATCAGAAAGAAGTACACATTTTTCTTTTGAAACACTTAAAATGTTTACAGTCACTCGTTATAATGTATAGAAAGTCGTAAAGCAGGTAGTCAGAGTAAATACTTCTAAATGAACAGAAGTTGAAACTTCAGAGTCGAAATTTCTTCGTAGTATATGAATCATAAATGAAGATTTACTGTTATAATCAGTACTGCATTGACAAAAAATAAACTGAAATGCAACGTATGGAAGTCAGCTGTATGTAATGCTCTAACTTTGACATTCCTGCAGCCTGTGACGTCTATCCATACCACGCAACACAAAAATTTCCCACGCTCGATCTAGGGGAAATGTATACACTATTTCCTCGGCAGTCACGTTCGATATATAACAGTAAAATTCCGACGATATATACTTGAGTGAAACATTTTCTTTAGTGGGGTATTTAATGTTATTCTTTGTCTTTCTTACCTTCATCTCTCCAAAAGTAATATTTAACGTCATGGCAGGAATAAACATGATTTCGGCATCGTTTGTCTTTAATTTTATTTCACCAGAGAATCCTAGATTACTTCCATTAATCCTGTAAAAAAATATGAACTCGTCAATTTGTCCACAACAGCATCCAATATATGCAAAGTTCACCACAAAAATATCCACAACTAAAACGTCCAATCAAATAAGACCACTAGTCAAAATGTTCAATATGAAGAAATGTTCACAAGTCAAAGAGTACATATTATAGATATGTCCATAAATCAGAATGTCCAATATATGGAATGTACAGTATACAGACGATTCTTTTCGGAGTGCTACACTACCAAGATTCCTACCTCCTATTTGGGATTCCTGTGAAATAACGTTGTAAGCTGGTCATAAAGCCAATAATATATTGGAAGGTTTCCGTTCTAAATTAAAAAGAATTGTTCCTGGGCATTGTGTCTTTATTTGGAGATGTATAGAAGACAGAACTCAAAAACAGAACGAGACAGATAATAAGTAGGCCTACCATAATACTAATTCACTATGGTCAGCATAAACAAAAAGTCGTAAACAAGAAGTATATTACAAATCAACAGCGAATTGAAGGGATTGTACACCGATGTAATCGATATAAAGACAGCAATAATCTGGAAAAAAAATCTGCAGGCACTTACATATCATATGAAGCTGCATACTGACCCTAGTGAAGAAGAAAATTAGACACAAAATTAGTTGCAGGATATTGTAAATTTAGCTTACATTTTATTGTTGACTGTGCACATTTTTTATACTGGATGTTTTTGAAATGGACATTTTGCAGTGGACTAGTTGACTGATCATCTTTATAGCTTGTACTTTAAATGATGCAGTACGTAATACTGAAATTTGCAAACTTAATAAAGCACATTATAAAAAGCACTTACAGACGAATTTCTAATCAGGTTGGAGACTGTGATAAAAGATTTTTTTCCTTATAATTTTATTATGCACTGCAATCTCTACTGTAATATGAAGGATCGAGCAAACAACTTAAAAGAGAGTACTCAATTTCCAGTCGATCAGTACTTGGATTGCTCTGTGCTTCATATAAATAAAGAATGTGAATGACATGCCTATATTTATCTAGTGTATATTTTACTTGATGTAGTATGAAAACCGAAATCACAGCAGAATAGGGGATAACCAGAGGAAAGCAGGGGGAACAGGCAGAAATCTTAATTGAGGGGGTCAGAAGCAAAGGGATATAAGTTTACTTAAGTTATTTGTGAGAAAATGTGGTTGAAAATACTTAAGCTTTCATAAATTCTGTGAAATTTTGTATTTCAATTTTAGTGTGTGGTGTGGTTATAAGATATTAAATGTTTTAGCATGCCCTGGATGTATTTATTTTTATTTTATTGGGTTATTTTACGACGCTGTATCAACATCTAGGTTATTTAGCGTCTGAATGATATGAAGGTGATAATGCTGGTGAAATGAGTCCGTGGTCCAGCACCGAAAGTTACCCAGCATTTCCTCGTATTGGGTTGAGGGAAAACCGGAAAAAACCTCAACCAGGTAACTTGCCCCGACCGGGATTCGAACCCGGGCCACCTGGTTTCACAGCCAGACGCGCTGACTGTTACTCCACAGGTGTGGACCCCTGGATGTACTTAACTCATGTTCTTATAAATGTCATTTGTGTCCCTTTGCTTCTGACCCCTCAATTGAAATGACTCGCTAAATGAGAGTAATAGAGGCCCTTACAAGCTTTAAAATAGGCCCTTCTCCTAATGGGCTGTTCTTATTCTTATCCCTACTGCTACTAATGCCAATTATGTGGAGAAGATGGAAGCCTTAACCTTCCCTTAACCTGTGGACCTTTATAGTCTCTAAAAGTTATCATTGGATATAACTTATGTAGCAAAATTTATAATAATATCTGGATTTATTTAGCACCGTGACAGAATGAATAATGAAGAAAAGAAAATGAGATTATATCTTGCATTTATTTATAAATTATAAGGCCTTTTTAATTCCCTTATTTTCCTCCGTGCTCTCAAAAATCCATTGCGACGGGCAACAACGTTGCCACGTTACATTAAATAGTCTTATTGTTATCGATTCTGCCACGTTACATTAAATAGCCTTATTGTTATCGATTCTGCCACGTTCCATTAAATAGTCTTATTGTTATCGATTCTGCCACGTTCCATTAAATAGTCTTATTGTTATCGATTCTGCCACGTTTCATTAAATAGTCTTATTGTTATCGATTCTGCCACGTTCCATTAAATAGTCTTATTGTTATCGATTCTGCCACGTTCCATTAAATAGCCTTATTGTTATCGATTCTGCCACGTTCCATTAAATAGTCTTATAGTTATCGATTCTGCCACGTTCCATTAAATAGTCTTATTGTTATCGATTCTGCCACGTTCCATTAAATAGTCTTATTGTTATCGATTCTGCCACGTTCCATTAAATAGTCTTATTGTTATCGATTCTGCCACGTTACATTAAATAGCCTTATTGTTATCGATTCTGCCACGTTCCATTAAATAGTCTTATTGTTATCGATTCTGCCACGTTCCATTAAATAGTCTTATTGTTATCGATTCTGCCACGTTCCATTAAATAGTCTTATTGTTATCGATTCTGCCACGTTTCATTAAATAGTCTTATTGTTATCGATTCTGCACGTTCCATTAAATAGTCTTATTGTTATCGATTCTGCCACGTTACATTAAATAGCCTTATTGTTATCGATTCTGCCACGTTCCATTAAATAGTCTTATTGTTCTCGATTCTGCCACGTTCCATTAAATAGTCTTATTGTTATCGATTCTGCCACGTTTCATTAAATAGTCTTATTGTTATCGATTCTGCCACGTTCCATTAAATAGTCTTATAGTTATCGATTCTGCCACGTTCCATTAAATAGTCTTATTATTATCGATTCTGCCACGTTTCATTAAATAGTCTTATTGTTATCGATTCTGCCACGTTCCATTAAATAGTTTTATTGTTATTGATTCTGCTACGTTCCATTAAATAGTCTTATTGTTATCGATTCTGCTACGTTCCATTAAATAGTCTTATTGTTATCGATTCTGCCACGTCCCATTAAATAGTTTTATTGTTATTGATTCTGCCACGTTTCATTAAATAGTCTTATTATTATCGATTCTGCCACGTTCCATTAAATAGTTTTATTGTTATTGATTCTGCCACGTTTCATTAAATAGTCTTATTATTATCGATTCTGCCACGTTCCATTAAATAGTCTTATTGTTATCGATTCTGCCACGTTCCATTAAATAGTTTTATTGTTATTGATTCTTCTACGTTCCATTAAATAGTCTTATTGTTATCGATTCTGCCATGTTCCATTAAATAGTCTTATTATTATCGATTCTGCCACGTTTCATTAAATAGTCTTATTATTATCGATTCTGCCACGTTCCATTAAATAGTTTTATTGTTATTGATTCTGCTACGTTCCATTAAATAGTCTTATTGTTATCGATTCTGCCACGTTCCATTAAATAGTTTTATTGTTATTGATTCTGCCACGTTTCATTAAATAGTCTTATTATTATCGATTCTGCCACGTTCCATTAAATAGTCTTATTGTTCTCTATTCTGATGTACTTGGAATCTAGTAGCTTTAGTTCAGAGGCGGCCAAATTAATAGACTAAAACGTTTTTCTTAGAAAGATAATATAATTCGTCACATTAACTATCAGTATAATTCACAGAGTCTCTATTGTTATAATTGTTTACATATTAAACAGCTTGTTCTCACCTGACCTGCAAAAAGGCCAGGTATGAACGAAATTGAAAATCTGTGGTCTATACGAAGAAGAAACTGAACGAAAAGAAGCTTACAACAAAACATGGACTCATTCAAGCAATGTCTCATATCTGGCTAAATGATGCTGATATTCATAGAAAGTATCAAACTTTGGTTTCCAGCATTTCTGACAAGATAAATATTTTAGTGAAGAATAAAGGAATGTTCACGAAATATTAATAACCTCCAGACTCAATTTTCTGTTCATTATTTCTATGCAAAATACATTTTTTCATTATTTCTACTGATAAAAACAGCCTTGTTGCTCATGTAATCACTTTAGTCTAATAATTTGGCCACCTCTGTACTTTCCGCAATAAGGAACGTAAAATTTTAAATTGTAGTGTTTCGTTTTATGCGAGCTCCGTTTATATACAGGGTGAATCAAAAGTCTGGAACCGTATAAATATCTTCCATATGCTTGATTTTCGATTATTATAGGTGTTATCAATATTTGTAAGACCAAATGTTGTACCAGTGACACATTCGATTCTAGCACTCAGCTATGTCAAAAGCCGCCATTTTGGATGCAACTTTGAAATTTTAAATGGAAAGGGTGTCATGTAGGTACTCAAAATCATGTGAAATTTTCTAAAAAACAAACACTGGTGCATCCGTTTTGAGATATCTCTAATCGTTTTCAAGTTATTTAAAGACTAGCCGTACCCGTGAGCTCCGCTGCACCCGTTAGAAATAAATATAAAGTAATTACACATTTAAAATAGGACGTTTGATCCAGGGAACATTCGTGTTTGATAGAAGGATAAATCGTTTAATATGTTACTTAATTTAAATTGTATTTGCATAATTAAAATGCGATCATTTTGATCCAGAGACCACTAATTTGGTCATAAAAATTATTTTAGGAAATACAGGAAACGAATGTACAGAATAGCCTATCAAGTTTTCTGTGCATAAGAAGCTATTTTAATCTTACCTGTCCTCGATTCACTCATAAGTTACTGATAATAATAATTCTAAATTATAGACATCAGCTCAAAGAATTTTGAATGACCACAAGGGTCCTGAATACAATAAACATGTACAATAATGTGATGTGATACATTAAAGAAAAAAGAAAGTTAATTGTTGAAGGTAAATATAAGTTGATTATAGCATTATGTCCATCTAGAGAAACTACACTTTCCAATGGTGAATTAAAAATTAATTATACAAATCGGTTAATTTAGCTTCCGATATTACTTCATACAAACACAGAAATATTATCTGTAGGCTATCTTTCATAGCTTTCGATTGTTGTTGTCCAAGGCCCCTTATAGACGAAGTCATTTGTTTTTTAATTCATTACACAGCCTTAGATGCCAGTTATTTTAATTTTAAAACTCATTTATCTCATTAAATATCAGGCCTATCAAAATTTTTCAAGGAATAAAACTTATCGACAATTATTTTTAAAGAAACTTTTGTTATGTAACATTTTTCACAAAAATCAATAATAAGGGAGATATTTCGATTTATTTAATTCAGGGCCCCTTATAGTCCCCCCTTTTAAATAATGTATTTTGAATGCCATATAGCCTAAAATCTAAGTTACAACGAACTTAATTTATATTCCAATTTTCATCGAAATCCTTTCAGCCATTATCGCGTGAAATGGTAACAAACAGACAGACATAAATACAAACAAAAATTTCAAAAAAGCGATTTTCGGTTTCAGGGTGATTAATTATATATGTTAGGACAAATTATTTTTTGAAAATCGAAAATTACCAGAAAAATTTATTATTAGTATAGATAACTGTCATAATGACACAAACATTAGTTACTGCATCTACAGATATTTTGTAACATGGTACACTACTAAGGAGGCTTTGAAAAAGATATTTTTATGAAATACTGATAATTAACTTTTCCTGCTTTACTGTTTGGTTAATCTGTGATAGTTTCAATGCATTATGATTATTTGAAGCTTTTCTATAAAAAAATTTCTTGATTTTCGTGGTGGCATTATGAAAGAGAAAAGAATTGATATCATTCTTCATTCTAGTGGGTTAAGCCACAGAAATGTTGCAGCAAACTGGACGAACAGTTACCTGGATATTGGATTGGTCAGCGTGGACCAGTAGAATGGCCGGCCAGGTCTCCAGATTTAACATCCCTCGATTTTTTTCTTTTGGAGTTACATAAAGAGCTTGATATATGGACAGAAAATGAGTAATTACATGACATTGTGCATGTTATAATTTTATATGTACACTCTCCGCCGAGCGTACATATAATAAATGCGTTTGAGCCTAAAGAAAGCATAAAAACTGCACAACGCGATCTGTTGTGACGAGAATTCAAGCCCCCGCATATCGGTAAAGGGTAAGGAATCAAGTCACAAACATGTTCACGTCAGAGTATTTGTGACAGATAATATTATTCAACACATTGAAAACGGCGCAAATGTTAAGGACATTGCTGACGAGTTTAAGTTAATATTCATTCATTCATTCGCTCACTTATTCATTCACGTATTTATTTGTCTATTTACTTCTTTATTTATTTATTTATTTATTTACATATTCGTTTACTTATTTATTTATTTACTTATTTATTTATTCATTCATTCATTCATTCATTCATTCATTTATTTACTTATTTCTTTATTTACTTATTTATTTATTCATTCATTTTTTCATTTATTTATTTATTCATTTATTTATTCATTTATTCGTTCACTTATTTATTTATTTATTTATTTATTTATTTATTTATTTATTTATTTATTTATTTATTTATCATTCATCCATCCATCCATCCATTCATTTATTTATTTATTGTACTTTATAGATAGATGTATTAACATTGTATCAGATGCGCTTTTTGTACTGAATAAGTCTTAAATACCGGTACCCATTCCCGTATGACAGATTTTTTACTGTCCATAATATTTTTTGACTTTCATGCTCTACCTAAACATGATGCTTGCCGATTGCAGGGGACTTGCTCCTCGTGTTATATCTAAATATGTAAACATTGACTTTCTCCTAGCAATGTAAATAAGAATTATTAGATACTTACACGAAACAGCCGTCACCATAAAATGGGATGTGATCTCCAACAACGATACTTATATTAATATTATCTCCATTGGCGGTAATATTGGGATATTTGAAGTCAAATTTTATTGTCCATGGTGGAAGTAAGCCATTTAAGGTAACTGGATTAGGTATTCTGTCAAAATTTCCCAGGTTCCGTACGATCACATTTTTAAAATCAACCCAGAACAACCTATTGAAAAATAAAAGAGCACAATACATGTAATCAATTTAAATTTTATACTTCACAACAAATTCATTCACTTCAGTTGATATTAATAATAAATTATTAAAACAATTTTGGTTTTGTTCTTTAAATGTGCTGAAATTTAATCCGAACAAATTTAACTTTTCGTTCTACAAAGGAATTTTGCAATGTTATATTTGTTCGGATCAGATCTCTGCACATTTAAAGGATAAAACTAAAATTCTTTCAGTAAATTATTATACATAGGTTGGATAAAAAGTAATGGCAACACTGCTGTCACGTGACGATGGTGCGTTTGAGAGGTGCCAGCTGTGTGGACATGGACAAGGACCGTTAGATGAGTTAGTGCAGCCAGCGGCGACAGTACTCCATCAATCTACTGCAGTGTGTAAAACGTTCACTTTCATAGGGATAGTGCGAGCGCCCTAAGACCATGCTTACAAAACTAGAGCAACGTTCCTGGATCAAAATTGAAATGGCACGAGGTCATAGTGCACAAGAATGTTTTCAGGGACTGCGTGAAGCATGTGGCGATGCAGCGTTGCTATATCGCACAGTTGCACGATGGGTTAAAGCGTTCCGGGAAAGCCTTGTTGCACCGGTACCAAAGGGAAGGTGACGACTTTCTTGGACGAATCGTCGCTATGGACGAAACCTGGACTCGCCCGTATGAACCAAACTTGGAACGGCAATCAAATGAATGGAAGCAAAGAATTCGTCCAAAGAAAGTGCGCCTTACACAAAGTGCTGTGAAGGAGATGTTCATTGTGGCGTATGACATTGATGGGGTAATACTGCACCACGCTGTACCTCCAAGGCAGACGGAAAACGCGGACTACTGGAACATCCACCGTACTCACCCGATATGATCCATGCGATTACGATCTTTTCACCAAAGTGAAAGAACCACTGCGAGGGACCCGGTACAATACCAGAGATGAACTTATCCGTGCTTTAGGACGGTCAATACGGAACATCAGGGGCGAATGCTGGTCACGAAAGTTAGGCTTGCTCTTTTATTGATGGGGAAGATGGGAGGATATAATTCATCTGGCTTGCAGACTTTTCGTGTCTTGTAATAGACAATGTTAAAGTATTTAAATTGTCAAAGCCACTTTTACACCATACACCGTTATCTGTAGAAAATAACAAACACGGCTAACAAA
Source organism: Periplaneta americana (assembly GCA_025594305.2). NCBI lineage: Eukaryota > Metazoa > Arthropoda > Insecta > Blattodea > Blattidae > Periplaneta > Periplaneta americana. Next base: position 22,695,995 of record JAJSOF020000036.1, read on the forward strand.
ACAGTTTATTCAGTTTTTTCGACCCTGCCAACCAATGCGTATTGTTATATTGAGATACTGAACGAGCGCACATATTCTCTATTTTTCTTCTTATGCTGTCTTTTTAAATCTGGGAGTTTTTTGTGGTCTGCCGTTCTTTATAATGTCGGTCTTCTCTTGAATAGTCCTCCGGGAAAATGGATTTGATAACAAAGTTTCAATAACACACATTTCCGAACTCATTGCAACACTTCAAATTAACGTTTAAGAACTAATAATGCATGCAGCAGCAAACATATGCATTCCACTCATAAAATTACATTACACTCGCAAATCACAGCACATTCACTGGTAAAAACTGCTGCCAATCAGTGTTGCCAACTCGATTCTTAAACATCCGCTGTGAAGCCTTACAGAAACCGCTAAATTGCTATATTGTCAATGTCAAATTATATTATTTTGCCGCTAAATCCCTAGATCAGCAATACAAGTTTCATAAATTTTACCCGCTAAACTAACGCCGAAAAACGTTAGATCTGGCGGGAAAACCGCTGAATTGGCAACACTGCTGCTATCTTGTAACGTTAAATAGTTGTTTGGTGTAGCTCTCGCACCAGAGCTTCATACAGCATATAACAGAAGCATGTGCGACTTGGACGTTCTAGGAGGAAGGCACTTGCGCGCGCATCATATTCTCGCTGTTTCTACGTCTTTCCTGTAGCTCCGAGATACGAGCAAGCGTTGCGATCTTGCGGTGTGCAACCTGCGGATGGTATTATGCCTATACATTATTATGAAAATCAAAAGAAATTTTAATGTACGTAATCCCATTTTGAGAAATACACATTCTACGAAAATATTGGGCTTGCGCAGCAAGCATAGCATGCCCTGAGAAATCGCCCCTGCGGAACATCAACAAAGATGGACGCTCTGATGGCGTACGACGCCTTCCAAACATTTGGCAAAAGGTAATAAATAAGGGGGCGACTATATAGAAGGTACGTAAATGTTGTACCCCTGTGAATAAAGCCATGTCAGAAATATCGAACTGTTGCCATTACTTTTTATCCAACCTTAGTAATACTTTGCTCTCTTAAAATGACCAGGCATATTAAGGATTAAACCAATAGCTTTCCCAAAACACGCTATGAAATGTTTCATATAAAATAATTTTTATCTCCTAAGAAAGCAAAAACGAGCAAAATTGTATTGAACAATTATGTTTGAAGCATCTCAAAGATTAACTCCTTGAAATTAATGACATTATTTACAGTTCAACTATCTGCTATGTATTGTGTTGTAGTTTATGATACTAACACAGTAATTTGTGTTCAGTGCAAAACGTGGCTAATTATATCCAACTTTATTGCAAAAAGGGAATAGGTCCATCATTTGTTTATATTTTACCCTCCCCCCCAATTTGCTGATTATAATAAATGATTGAGTGATAAGATGAAGCTCATAGATACCTAGGAGATACTCTGAAAAAGGAAAGAATTTCAAATAACTTTTTTTTCTTCCCTTCATACAACCTTGTAAAAGTGGAGCTATCTCGTTTTTGCAGGGAGTTCTTCAGTTTTATATGAAGGGTTCAGAGCCATAGTGGGCCAAGCGCCATTTATTAAAAACGGAGAAAACAAGAGTTAAAATTAAGTGAAACATATAGCAAATAAGGTAAAGTATTCACATTAAAACTAAATGATATATCAATCTTCATTAAATTATGGTATTTACTTAATAAATGGCGCTTGGCCCGCTATGGCTCTGAACCCTTCATATAAAGGCTACTAACTTTTCAAAACTTTTGCGTCAATTGCTGCGTCTTTTTTATCAACAGTAATCTCACTAGACGTTTTGATTTATCTAGAGAAAATCAAAACTCGAGTGGGATTTAATTGACTATTACACGATTAGAAGAAAGTAATAAAGATTAGAAGTAACGAAGTACTCCAATACAATAAAATATTAATCGACTTACGAAAATACAACTATCTTCAAATATATTATTGTACCATCTCAACATTACAAATATTACGCTATATGCATGCTAGATGGCAGTAGTGAGCAATGCCTTCTCGTCGAGAAGTTCTCGATCTATACACGATGGCAATGTTACTAGTCAAGAAGGCTTTGTTGATTCAGTTTCATTTTTATTATTAAAACAGTTGCATTCTACTTCAATTATCCGAATCCCAGTAATCAACGTCACTTGACAGATGATTTTCAATAAATCTTAATATTAAACAATCTCTGATACGTGACTATCCATAATACCATATAGCAGAAGCTATAACGTAACCTATCTAATATACTGTACACAAGTGTTAGAAAAGTTTTAATTAACGACGATGACATAAAAAATAAACATGAATAATTTTAAAAGGAATAATTATTGAATGTACAATTTTCAAATTTGAATGTGGTTGGTGGTTCAATTGATGTTATATTGGACGTGTGCGTAATAGAAGTGGAACTCGTTGATTTAGGCCTATATGGTGTATTCAACTTATTCAGAATTTCCTAATGAATAATTTTAAAAGGAATAATTATTGAATGTACAATTTTCAAATTTGAATGTGGTTGGTGGTTCAATTGATGTTATATTGGACGTGTGCGTAATAGAAATGGAACTCGTTGATTTAGGCCTACATGGTGTATTCAACTTATTCAGGATTTCCGAATGGTGCTCTTCATTTATTTGTAAATCGGATTTCAGAAGATGCATAGGTATGATCAGTGATTTTTATTAATTCTTGTTCTTGAATGCCAATGCGAGTCATATTTGAAACTGCTGTGCATCGACTGGAGTGGTTTGTAATTTTATATATATATATATATATATATATATATATATATATATATATATATATATATATTCTTTTTGACGTCCAGACTAGCGCAGTTTCAAATGTTGGCAAACAAAGAAATAAATGCTAGGGACGCGATAAAATTAAACAAATGCTAGGGACGCGATAAAAATTGTGCGATAAGCAGCCATGATTGGTTGAAATACATCCTTTCGTACCGTTTTATTGGTCAAAAGTAGTATGACGTAGTAAGAGTGTAATAGTCAATGAAAAAATTTTTCATGCAATCATACTAACACATACATTAACACTTACTCTATAATTCCAGGCACGTCGACATATCCCAAATGTGTTTCTTCAAAGACAAGAGGATCTAACTTCGGTACACCCACTTTCGGTATTCCGTTTTGTATGATGTAATCTACAAACTGTAGTATATCATTCGACTTCACACGTCCTGTAAGATTGCAAGTATAACATATGTATTTATTGTATTGCTTATTTATCATATTTTGTGGAATATGAGACCCTTTTGTTCGACTTACAGTACATTGCTGAAAAATAATAGAGTTTTATATGCTATGCTAAAATAAAGTACAGTTAGGAAAACAAGTTCATTTAATCAACGACAATAAAATAAGAAGCTTTAAAATTTCTTCGCCGTAGCGTCGTGGTCTGAAGCAGCCGTGGCGAAAATGTCATCGTGCTCCGAGCCACTGTGTAACCTGCAACGTGCATAGCACCTATGGAGGAAGGCGGACACCCGAAGGGGAAGTGAAGAAACTGTCTGAGTTATTAACGGATTTTCATTTTCCTTACGTCAAATACTTAAATATAATTTTATACAGTACAAGATTACAAACTAATGTTTAGTACGTGTAACGAAGAAAGAAATGAATAAGAAAACATAGGACACATTATCACAACCTAAAATTAACTGTCTTCAGAATGTCTCTGCGACTGAGTTTCAAACTCAGGAATGATGTCACTTACTGCCAGTCGTAGTTGATCACGAAGGTATTTGTCTGTCAGTCGTGATCTAAATTTGGTTTTTACTATTTTCATTGTTGAAAATAATTTTTCACAAACGTAAGTTGTAGCGAACATGGCTCCAAAAGAGCAAGTGAAAGAACGAAGCTTCGGATATTTATTTTTTGGCAAAGATTTGAAAAGTTCAACATTTGTCTAGTCCTTACATCTAGCTTTCATTTAACATCACATTGCAAAAATGTGAGATTAAATTGAAGATCTAACCGCATTATTCGTACATCTGCTGAAAAAGATCGACGTACAGAGATAATAATAATAATAATAATAATAATAATAATAATAATAATAATAATAATAATAATAAAACTTAACCTTTTAATGTTTCATCAGTAACATGTAGTATAATGTCGTTTTATGTTATACAACAGTTTTCCTCGAAATACTTGTGAACAAATCATACATTTAATATTCTCATAATATTGGCAGCAAAAAATGCGTCCTCACATCCTACTTGAAACTTTCGTTTTTGTAGCGGTACATGGTTTCGAGAGACACATTGCAACGATACGCCACTCGCAGGTCAGAGACAAATAGAAATGGAACGGAGTTTGACTCCAGTGAGTGAGAGGGTGGGGGTTGGGGGAGGTAGAAAGCAAGAGAAATGCACAGCTATCATTGCGAGTCACAATGTGCTCGTGAGTCACATTTTCGTCACGGTTGGTCTAAAGCATCATGCCTGGACTCCCGTTACGGAATGAGCGCTAGTTGGAGTCCTCATGAAATTTTGGCCAGCGTATGGGACCGGTCGCGCGTAGGGAGCTGTGTCCATTCGAAGTTTAATGGATGTGGGTTTTGTACTGTTCACTTCATACTACATAATTTCGACATAGCATGCCTATTTTCTGTTTCAAAAGTAAACCTTTCGTCAAGGGTTCAGTTGTGATCTAGTGAAGGTACTGTGAAGATGTATTAAAATGCCGCCAATAAAATTTGCAACTTCGCCTGTGCTTGTAAAAGACTTCGGAGATGACTAGTTTTTCAAGGACGAAAATATGTTATAATGTAAAGTGTGTAAGTTAGACATAAAAGTTAAAAAGCGTCGTGATTGACAAAAAAGAATTGCGACTCTAAAAGACACACCGAACATCTCAAATTGTTTAATAAAATCTATAAATTCCTAACGATTGTGCTAATTCTTTCAGAAAGTGTTTAATATGCGTTATTAAACAGTATTTTATCACTCGTTTCGATTTTCCACTGAAACAAAATTTTTCTAAAAATTTAGTTTTTGCGAAATTTTAAGCTTTATAAACTTGAATAAAAATTACAAATCCCATCGGATTTTTCTAATTTGTTAAAAAAAAATGTTAAATTCGTGTGTATGCACAAATTTCTATCAAAAGATTCATGTTCCCATGCGGAGAAATATGGGTTTATTACTGTAAATCGTCCAAGTGGGGAAAATCATCGTATTTCGCCTTATTCACACTTGTTTTAGAAATAGCTATTGGGAAGATAGAATAGTGATATTATATCAAATTAAAAGAAAAGAATGTATAATTTTATAGCATAAAAATCGAAAAAAAAATTTTTTTCAAGAAATTTTGCCTACCGGATCCCCTTAATGATTCGATTTCGAATCAGTCCACTTTTTGTTACGACATGTGTCGGATGCTGATATGTACGAATGTTCCGTTCCATGAACTTAAAAATCCACATTTTAAACACTTCACTGAAAAGCATACGTCTAGAAAACTGCCGACTCCTACAACCATGCCTACACAATACTTACTCTCGTGTTATGAAATAACTTTAAATTCATTGCGAACAATAAAAGGGTTGAACTGAAACTGAAGAGTACTCTTGAAAAAATCCTGCATATTCGAAAACTCTGTGAAGTGCAACATGAACTATACTACAGATGAATTTATTGAGCAATATTATGTATGTATGTATGTATGTATGTATGTATGTATGTATGTATGTATGTATGTATGTATGTATGTATGTATTTACCCATATTGACACTGCAATGTGTATATACCCGGTGGCAGTGGTAACTAATTACACTCAATAATGATAATAATAAACTTGTTAATTAAAAATACACTTAATAATAATACCAATAATTAATACAAATAATTAATACTAACAATAATTTATAATAATAATAATAATAATAATAATAATAATAATAATAATAATAATAATAATAGGGAATATCCTAAATTAAATGAAGCACGATCACTTAAAATAACATTTTAAATAAATCTAATTTGTATCTTAAATCTAAGTTCGAACTAAAACCCACGAGTATGATATGTTCATATCTGCACAAGTACCTTTCCACATTACACTCATTTCGCTGTCAACTCACTCACGGCACTGGAACTACGACACATTTCACTGATTCTTTCCTGATTTCACTAACACTTCAGAAACATTTCACTGTTCAAATACTTTGCACTGCCACTATAAACTATAAAGCTTCCTGACAGGAACACGTTTCACTGACACAACACACTTCACTGACACAACATAATTCTTCACTGATACAACACTTCAATAACAAAATATCATGTACATCCTTTATACATACAGATGCACTATATTATCAGAATTTTCTCTTAAATCCTATGCACGGGTCTTCTGACCGTACGTGCTGTGTAAAACAAGTCCTTCTTTGTAGGTTTCACCCCCTCACCTATGATTATATCCAACTACTCTCTAAAAGAACACACATATTAAAATGAAAATGGCACAACAAAACACATTATATAATATATCCTAACCTAAAACAGACATAGAAGTGTATAATTGGGTAGATACCATTATCCCTTCCTCAGTTCGCATCACAAACTTCAACAGCTGAAGTTCTAATCTTTCTCACCTTCAAGAGGAACAATCCAGTCTTTTGTTCCCATTCTCTACTCCCCATGAGGTCAAGACATGCAAGCGAACTCCTATTCTGACTTAGCATCGAGGGTGGTAGACAGTGAACAGGAACAATATAATAAACAACAACATTTATGATAAATAAAAAATATTTCAAATTCGCACCAATAATATCGTGCGATGTTGAAAGAACATTTTCTTCTTTGAGTGACAATAGAAACAGGTTTATATTTGACAATTTACGAATGTGTACAGTTGTACATTCCAACAAAATTAGTGACGCTTAAAGTACACGATTCTTTATCATTTAAAATGTGTCACCATTTTATACAAAGAAGAAAATGAGATAAGTTATTTTCCTAAATGTGTGTTGTACTCTATTTGTTTAGTTACTTTTTTATACCGAGCAAGTATTAAGTATAGCAATGCTCTATAAAAATCCCTATACCACCCTGAGTTGATGTAAACAACACGTGACATAGTTAACTTCATAGGTTCGGTGACCGAACTTGTCGTGTGATGACAGCGAAAGGAAATTAAGGATCTTCGATAATCACCTGTGTAACCTAGCAATACGTACAATGGAACTAATGGGTCCTCTTTTAAAAAGTCTGCTGTAAAATTACAACTTATAATATAAAAAGGCCTCTAACGCTTTTACATGTACAAAAATAACACTGGTCAACAGTGATTTTGTTAAATGTATAATTTCTGCTGTTTGTTATGAAATGCTATCTGCTGATTCCAAAAATGAAGTCAGAATTTATCTATCATCCATAATTTTTTTTGTAATTTTAGAAAAATTTATTAATTTTTATTTCTATGTACAGTCCTTAACATGTTAATAGAAAGAAAAATTTTCAAGTACCGTATTTCAATTTATTGCTTTAACAATTTACCTATAACTTTAGATCATTATTGTCTGTGATGTCATAATTCGTAAAAATGAATTTTATTCCTCATAAGACTGCAAGAGTTAGTATTAATTCCCAGTTGAGTTGGAACTTATAATTATGAAACAAGTTTCATTACCCATTTTTTTCTTTGTCCTAATTTTAAGTGTGGTAAAAGTATCTTATAGAGCCCAAATATTCTGTCAGACTACTGCTGGACACTCAAAATAGATGTTTCTCAAGTGAAGTTTAGCCTAAAATCTATTTCCCACACATTTTAAGTATATAAATATGATTTTAGGTAAAATGTTACAAGGTATCATTACTAGAAAAGTCTGAAACACATTTAATGTAATTATTCAAAAACCCTGGGTGATAGAAAAAAAATTTGAAAACAGATCTGAAATAAACATGAAAAATGCTATAAGAATCACGAATTCTTCACCTTTTATAATCTTCAACTTACCCAAACTTTGAGGAAAGGTGCTGTAACTGCGTGTGCCAGAGAGGTTGTGTCCTTCTTGTATTTGTATAAGGAGAATAATTGCAGATAATGGTACACTGATCCATACAAACAAACTTGCCATCATGCAGATTCTTATTTGTTTTTCTAATTTATTCAGCAGTCCTTCAGTTATGAAGAATGTTACGTCAATAGGATCACATTTTACTTACGAAATATTTGCATTTCATATAAGGTATTGAATGTCTTTAACCTATAACATAACACATTTAACATATTTTTAACTCTATGAATATATAAATTTTTACATTTGAAGGAATCTTTAAGGGAACACTATGGTGAAAAAAGGGTGAAAACTTAACAAAACCCACTTTTTTTTGTTTTTGTGTTCGTAATTATATTCGAACCTTCTAGTTTCATAACATTGTTTCATTTTCTATTTTGAAAGCCCTTCGAACTGTGTCATGTGACTTTTATATATTGTAATAGACAAAGAAGAAATTGCAAAAATTACAAAACGCTTCCTGTGGCTATGCAGATGAATCCCGTTCTAATCCAAAACCTTCACCATTCTAAAGTACCATCCCATGTTATTAAATATGACCAATCACACGTTGCGTTTAGTGAGTTTATAGAACTGTTTTTAATGTTGTTTTCTATACTTAAAAATTTTAAGCTGTTTCTTGAATAAAAAAAACTTCTTGCACAACAGTTATTGTCAGATTGGTCTGAAACTTCTCACAGAGGTCAATTAAATGTTGATAAAAATTTTGATTAGCATTTATATTAAATATTAATATTAAATCCTTCGGGGCATATTCATATTGCACTTAGATTAAATATGCTGTAATGCTAAATTCATTATATTTATTGTGGCTCTCTATTTAAACTGAGTTCAAAAAGCTAATTAATTTAAATTCCCATGACTATTTTCAAGCTTTTGAGCAAATATGAACTAAAAATTTTAAAAACTTTGTCGCAAGGAGCATTTTTAGTAACGTGAATATAAAATAAATTTTAAAAATATAATTTCAAAACAATTATCACTAATGGTACCAAATTTTGTGCAGATAATAGTATTGTAGGCCTGTTTATGTAGTTTAAATTTCATAAATTTTGGATGAAAATTGTAGACGTTTTAAAAATCACATGTGTTCCCGTAAACTAATATCAATCAGGATATATCTGGAAATTATCTTTAAAGGAATTAAACTTTTTAAAGAGTGCACTTTATAAGTTAGAGCTTACCAAAGTGATATATAAGCAGAAGATTAATCGCAAAGACTAGGTGTTACAAGTTTACACTCTTCAGTACTGTATTTTGCCCAGTGATAGTTAACAACTTTCTGGAAGAGTTCTCTGAATTAACCGAGTTTTACACAACCTCCATCACGATAACATTTCGCGATATATTAGATGAGATCTTGTTGCGCAGGTCACAATTGATTTTTTCATTCGTTTATTTTCTTCGCAAAACTTGAGATAAAATACTGCGATGGTGGGTTGTACCCAAATATTTATCTTTATTGAAAATGTGCAGTGTTTGCGCTGCCCTTTATCGTAACATAAATACAGAATGCAGCTGCGATGTACAAATATCATATAATATAATCCAAGCGTCATTTTATTTCATAGATAAGGATATTATTTCTATTCTCTCTATTCCATAATGATCGTGATTCTACCACAAGTGCAGAATTTTATCTTGTTCTAAATAATGTAACAATTATTCCGTCTCTGTCTCCAAAAACTGACGCGAATTTTGAACGGAAAATTTCATTGGGTTGGAAGAACCAGAGCGTTTCCATTATTTTCGTTGCTCTTTTGTTTTTGGATCGTAATGATAAATCCATGTTTCGTCCATAATTATAATACAATACAATACAATCCCCTTGAAAATGGCTGCGTTGTGATATTTTTCTCCCTACCAAAATCATTCTTACTACATAATTACCATGTAATGTTATATTCGTTACATCATGATACAGTTGACGTAAGTGACGTGATGTTTTACTGTTATAAGTATCAAATAGCTTTCTTAAGAAAGTAAGTGAAAATTTCCCTCACATTTCTGAACAAAACCGGACATTTCCAAAAGATTTTCGTCTATCAAATGCACATAAAATAACTAAAATAATGATTATTGACACCATTAGAATAATTTATTTATTTATTTATTTATTCTGGTGCAGTTAAGGCCATCAGGCCTTCTCTTCCACAAAACCAGGAATACAAATACAATAATAGAAATAAACAGAAAAAATACACTATATACAAAATAAAGCTACACAAAAAATAAAGTAAAAAAACACTATAAAATATACACAAAAATATACAGAGTTCACACAGACTTTAAATGAATGATTAAGTATCATAATTAATTGTATCCTAACTAATTAACTAACATAAACAAGAAACTTGCAATTTTAATCTATATTTAAAAAAGAAAAAAAAACACAAATCAATACTTCTAGCAATACCTAAAAACATTAACTAAGACAAAATTTTCCAATTTAATTTTGAATTGTGATAAAGTCCGGCAGTCCGTGACGTCATTAGGTAACAAATTCCAGAGGCGAGGTATTTCTACAGTATAGGAAGATGATTATAAAGACGTTCTATGATGAGAGATAGAAAGAAGTGCTTGATGTCGGTTTCGAAGAGTTGTAAGAAATTGAAAGCGCGATAACAGATAATTCGGAGTAGCAGTATGCATGATTCTAAACAGAAGAGACAGTGAATGTATTGTTCTTCGTTCTTTCAGACGCTCCCATGACGTAACATGCATGACACATAAAAGTATCGTTTACTTTGGGGTAAAATGAAGGCTCGATACAGTTTTTTCTGCTTTCTGAAAAATACACTATTTTGGAAATGACCTGTTTTGTTAGCAACATCCACGTATAATTATATTCTATTTCCTCCTTTGCATTCGTTTGTCCATGAAACGGAAAATGTTGAAATTTAACACGGATATACAGTAGTCTATATATAAGGATTTTGTACTGTAAAGCGTTTGTAGCTTTCCACGTAGCCATCATTGCGTCGAAGGCCGAATGAGGTTGATTTATATGCGCATATCTGTGGCTTGTTAATATTTTGCGGGAGTGAACGCTCTTGATTAATAGTGGAATCGATTAACGGGTATTCTGTAATCTCTTACATACAGAGAACTGCGAGTCACCATGTTTGCTTCTTGTTGAGCACACATATGGGCATTATAAATTTTCTATAGGCAGTCTGATACTGATAATCGACTTGAGATCGTAAAATATAAAACTACGACGTCGGAAGAGATTATTCCGCTTAACTGCAATGGCTGCATTGCATCAAACGATAGAAGAATTTCCAGTGTCAGAACTAACAGTTGACTTTCAGTCTATGAAGAATTGTAGCTGTATTTTACAGTTGGTTTACGTTACTAAGACTAAATTTTTGGAATGTCCTTCGCCTTAGAATCTGCAAAAAGGTAAAGTTTCATTTTGATGATAGACTACAAGTTTCACAAAGTTCGAACAGTAGTTACTTTTTATATCTAATTTATGTACTTAAAGTTTTATTTTAATGATAGACTACAAGTTTCACAATGTTTTAACTAGTTATTATTTTAGATCACATTAATTTTTAAATATTTTGATAATAGACTCAAATGTTTGAATCGTAGTTATTTTTTATATCATATTCATATAGCTTACTTAAAGATTCTTTTTGATGATAGACTACAAGTTTCACAATGCTCGGACAGTAGTTATTTTTTAGATCACATTCATATATTTAAAGTTTCATTTTGATAATAGACTACAAGTTTCACAATGTTCGGACAGTAGTTATTTTTTTATATCACATTCATATATTTAAAGTTTCATTTTGATAATAGGCCACAAGTTTCACAATGTTTGAACAGTAGTTATTTTTATATCACATTCATATATTTAAAGTTTCATTTTGATAATAGACTACAAGTTTCACAATGTTTGAACGTAGTTATTTTTTTATTCACATTTATATTTAAAGTTTCATTTTGATATTACAAGTTTCACAATGTTCGGATAGTAGTTATTTTTTTAGATCACATTCATATATTTAAAGTTTCATTTTGATAATAGACTACAAGTTTCACAATGTTCGGATAGTAGTTATTTTTTTAGATCACATTCATATATTTAAAGTTTCATTTTGATAATAGACTACAAGTTTCACAATGTTTGAACCGTAGTTATTTTTTTATATCACATTCATATAGCTTACTTAAGGTTTCATTTTGATGATAGACTACAAGTTTCACAATGTTCTGAGAGTAGTTATTATTTTAGATCATATTAATATATTTAAAGTTTCATTTTGATAATAGACTACAAGTTTCACAATGTTTGAATCGTAGTTATTTTTTATATCATATTCATATAGCTTACTTAAAGATTCTTTTTGATGATAGACTACAAGTTTCACAATGCTCGAACAGTAGTTATTTTTTAGATCACATTCATATATTTAAAGTTTCATTTTGATAATAGACTACAAGTTTCACAATGTTCGGACAGTAGTTACTTTTTTTAGATCACATTCATATATTTAAAGTTTCATTTTGATAATAGGCCACAAGTTTCACAATGTTTGAACCGTAGTTATTTTTTTATATCACATTCATATATTTAAAGTTTCATTTTGATAATAGACTACAAGTTTCACAATGTTTGAACCGTAGTTATTTTTTATATCACATTCATATATTTAAAGTTTCATTTTGATGATAGACTACAAGTTTCACAATGTTTAGTTATTTTTTAGATCACATTCATAGTTAAAGTTTCATTTTGATAATAGACTACAAGTTTCACAATGTTTCATCACAATCATATATTTAAAGTTTCATTTTGATAATAGACTACAAGTTTCACAATGTTCGGACAGTAGTTATTTTTTAGATCACATTCATATATTTAAAGTTTCATTTTGATAATAGACTACAAGTTTCACAATGTTTGAACAGTAGTTATTTTTTATATCACATTCATATATTTAAAGTTTCATTTTGATGATAGACTACAAGTTTCACAATGTTCAGACAGTAGTTATTTTTTAGATCACATTCATATATTTAAAGTTTCATTTTGATAATAGGCCACAAGTTTCAATGTTTGAACCGTAGTTATTTTTTTATATCACATCCATATGCTTAAAGTTTTTTGATGATAGACTATAAGTTTCACAATGTTTCATCCGTAGTTATTTTTTAGTATTCATATGCTTAAAGTTTGATTTTGATGATAGACTTCAAGTTTCATAATGTTTGAACCGTAGTTATTTTTATATCACATTCATATAGCCTACTTAAAGTTTCTTTTTGATGATAGACTACAACTTTCACAATGTTCGGACAGTAGTTATTTTTTTAGATCACATTCATATATTTAAAGTTTCATTTTGATAATAGACTACAAGTTTCACAATGTTTGAACAGTAGTTATTTTTTATATCACATCCATATGCTTAAAGTTTCTTTTTGATGATAGACTACAAGTTTCAATTTGACAGTAGTTATTTTTTAGATCACATTCATATATTTAAAGTTTCATTTTGATAATAGGCCACAAGTTTCGCAATGTTTGAACCGTAGTTATTTTTTTATATCACATCCATATGCTTAAAGTTTCATTTTGATGATAGACTATAAGTTTCACAATGTTTCAACCGTAGTTATTTTTTATATCATATTCATATGCTTAAAGTTTGATTTTGATGATAGACTACAAGTTTCATAATGTTTGAACCGTAGTTATTATTTTATATCACATTCATATAGTCTGCTTAAAGTTTCTTTTTGATGATAGACTACAACTTTCACAATGTTCGGACAGTAGTTATTTTTTAGATCACATTCATATATTTAAAGTTTCATTTTGATAATAGGCCACAAGTTTCACAATGTTTGAACCGTAGTTATTTTTTTATATCACATTCATATAGCCTACTTAAAGTTTCTTTTTGATGATAGACTACAACTTTCACAATGTTCGGACAGTAGTTATTTTTTTAGATCACATTCATATATTTAAAGTTTCATTTTGATAATAGGCCACAAGTTTCACAATGTTTGAACCGTAGTTATTTTTTTATATCACATCCATATGCTTAAAGTTTCATTTTGATGATAGACTATAAGTTTCACAATGTTTCATTGTAGTTATTTTTATATCATATTCATATGCTTAAAGTTTGATTTTGATGATAGACTACAAGTTTCATAATGTTTGAACCGTAGTTATTTTTTTTATATCACATTCATATAGGCTACTTAAAGTTTGTTTTTGATGATAGACTAAACTTTCACAATGTTCGGACAGTAGTTATTTTTTTAGATCACATTTATATATTTAAGTTTCATTTTGACAATAGGCCACACGTTTCACAATGTTTGAACCGTAGTTATTTTTATATCACATTCATATGCTTAAGGTTTAATTTTGATAATAAACTACAAGTTTCACAATGTTTGAACCGCAGTTATTTTATTTAGATCACATTCATATTTAAAATTTTGATAATAGACTACAAGTTTACAATGTTTATATCACATTCATATACTTAAAGTTTCATTTTTACAAGTTTCACAATGTTTTAACCATAGTTATTTTTTAGAACATATTCATATACTTAAAGTTTAATTTTGATGATAGACTACAAGTTTCACATTGTTTGAACAGTATTTACTTTTTTATATCACATTCATATACTTAAAGTTTCATCTTGATGATAGACTATAAATTTTACAATGTTCAAAGAGTAGTTATTTTTTTATCACATTCATATACTTAAAGTTTCATTTTGATGATAAACTACAAGTTTCACAATGTTCAAACAGTAGTTATTTTTTAGATCACATTCATATACTTAAAGTTTCATTTTGATGATAAACTACAACATTAAACAATAAAATGAGTTAAGTCTTCAATATTAAAGTTTTTGTTTGAGATTTCCACTTCAAAATGTTGTGTAATAATATAAACATAGAATCGTGTAAATATTCACTTTTGTAAAAGCGAGAAGTTGGTCATGAATTTGATGAAATAAACTTAATTTTGTTATCACCTAGAGCTACGTGATTCTGTTAAATAAATACAAAGTTAGTTTGGAAGTTTGCTTTTATATCAATATTATTTATTATAGAAATATATGCTATATTGAATACTTTAAAAACTACCATATACATTAAAACAGTAATGACTGTATTAAATAATGAAAAAAAAAGGATTTAAATTAAAAGAATTTACCCCCGTATAAGCAGCGCTAGTGGTCGGGAGTTCAAAATTGCACTGTGGATAGGCAAAAAGAAGAAAAATAAACAATAAAATTAAGTAATCAAATTAGCATAGATCATAAACAATAGCCTATATCATAAAATAAGTAATTGAAATTAAACGAATTTATAAGTAATGTCCTTAAATAAATACAAGAGTTGTTTGAAAAGTTGACAAAGAAATAAAACTAGGATTATTCTGAAACAATCTTTATTTATAATTTCTTGAGATTTGATCCACCGGTGCTGAAATTTATCCTCCAATCACATAGATTTTGAGCTTTGAGAAAAAGAAAGAGGTCTGAGGGTGTGATGTCTTGTGACCGGGAGAGAGGGGTGCGGCAACAATTCGAACCGTAGTCCGTGTAGTTTAGGAACCGCGATTGCAGACGTATTAGCAGGTGCATTGTCGTGATGAAACAACATTTTCTTCTTAGCCATACCCGAATTTTACCTTTCAGTTGCTGCAGAAGATTTGAATAATATTCTCTGGTTATCGTCCTCCCCTTTGCAGACAGTCAATCATGATTATCCCCTTAGAATCACAGAACATGGACATCATGACTTTCCCAGCCGATTGAACAGTTTTTGCTTTCTTTGGAGGCAGAAAATCATTATGTTGTCATTGTTTCGACTAATGTTTTATCTCTGGTATGTATAGTAGTGGAACCAGGTTTCATCAATGGTCAGAAACTGTATTAAAAAAATCGGGCGTATTTTTCTCGAATCGAGCCAGTTAATCCCTCGAAAAATGACATCGGACGTGCCTTTGTTCCGGTGTTAACAAACGCGGAACTCACTTTGAGGAGATTTGGATATGCCGAAGATATTGGCTAAGATGTGGCGCACCCGTTCAGTTGAGATACTCATAACCTCGCTAATTTCCCGCACTTTCAGTCGACGGTCATTGAACAACATATATGGGTTTTTTCTACGATTTCTTCACATGCTGCTGTTACTGAACGTCCACTGCAGGGGGTCGTCTTTCACACTCTCTTGATCATGTTTAAATAGTGCCGCCCATTTTTTTCACAGTCGAAAACGCTGGAGCAGTTTCTCCCCGTGTAGCATCCATATCTGCTTTAATTTCTGTTGGACTCATTCGCTTGTTTTTTTTTTTTTTTTACGAAATATTTAATCACAACACGAAGCTCGTTCGATGTTTTCCATTTTTGCCAATCTTTTCCGCACTAACTTCAAAATTAAACTACACAAAATGTGGTGAACAGAAAATTACATAAACTTTTCAAACGCACCAATACATTAGCAAATAATTGTCTAATCCTATGTTTAATTTTCTTAATAATTTCTTTAATATTTTGCCTAAGTTTACATTTCATCGTAGGCCTACTTATTTTTTCTAAATCAAGGTACGGAAAAATATTGTTGTTGTTATTATTATTATTATTATTATTATTATGTCATAGGGTTGTAGTTTTCTCTCTATTATAATATACATGAATCACATTATTAATGAATGGAGATTGAATCCACATGGAAGTATACCGATAAGTCGTTTGTCCCAAATAGATACTTTATTTTTCTGATGATATTGTGTTTATGGCAAAGAAGATAATTTACAACGTTTGGTTTACAACTTTAATCAAATGGCAGAAAGTTTCAATATGGAAATTTCAATGACAAATCTAAAGTGATGGCTTTTTAGGAAAGGAACCAGTCCGTAGCAAAATATGCATCAATAATAAGATCATCGAACAAGTCAAAAATATTAGTTATCTCGGTTACCAAATTTCATATGAAGAAGAAAATGATTTGAATGATAAAATTATTAAATTCAACAGAGCAATGGGGATAGTTAATCAGATATTAAAACCAACCTTAGTACAAAAACACACGCGCACCAGGATTTATAAAACATTGGCCAGACCTATACTCTGTTTTGGTAGTGAAGCTTGGACGATTCGTAATATTGATTACAAAGATTAACGGCGGCAGAAATGAGATTTATGCGTCGTACCGGGATACACGAGAATGGATCATATTAAAAATTTTGACATTATGAAAGAACTGCAGATTGAACCGATTACGGAATACCTACAGAAATACAGACAAAACTGGAGACCACATGTCATCAGAATGCCTTGTTCTAGAATTCCACGCCAAATTTTAAATTACCATCCTGTGGGCAAGAGATCCTTGGGCAGACACGTTCAAGCGTTGGCAAGAGACCGTAACGGGCCACTAGGCCCAATACATCCACAAGGATGATGATGATGATATGATGATTATTATTATTATTATTATTATTATTATTATTATTATTATTATTATTATTATTATATAGTTTTAAGCCACAGTTGAAGCCATGTTTCGTACCAGCAGCCTTTAAACTTTTGGACTCTAGGAAATTAATCTGATCCTTCTTGTATTCTCGTATGACTGCAAACAGCTTTGTGCAAAACGTAAAACCATATGTGGAGTATACGTATACAAATACGTCTAATTACATTGTTAACATTATTGAAAGTTATTTGAAAATAAGAAAAAGAAAATGATTTTTTTGGACCTACTGTATGTCTTCCATGAATATTAAGTTAATTCTTCTTAT
This sequence comes from Periplaneta americana, assembly GCA_025594305.2. NCBI lineage: Eukaryota > Metazoa > Arthropoda > Insecta > Blattodea > Blattidae > Periplaneta > Periplaneta americana. Next base: position 22,713,888 of record JAJSOF020000036.1, read on the forward strand.
TCTTCTTAAGCTACAGGGATTAGGCCTATTGGCCTGTTCCGTCTTCAAGGCTTAAATCATCTGTCCATCTTATTTTCGGTCTTCCGACATTTTATATCCTGTTGGTGCATAATCCATAATTTGTTTTGGTAATCTATCATTAGTCATTCTTGTAATATGTTGGTAAACTTTGTTTCTGATTTTTAATCTTTTCTTCTAAATTAAAAATATTTAACAATTGTCGGATATTTTCGTTTCTTTGATGATCAATAAAGTATATTTGCAACACCTCGTAGGAACTTCATTTCACTTACTTGAATTTTTCTTTTGATGCGCGGTTTAATGACCAGTTTTCTGAGCCGTAAGTTAATAATGGAATTGCTAGGGTTTCGTAAAATTTTAATTGTGTTGAGCGCTGTGTTTTATTTCTTAAAGTTCTACTTATTGTTCCACACAGCTGTTGAAATTTGCGAAAACTTATTGTTAATATCCTGTTTGCCCAAATAAAATACATTGCAGCCTAAGTAGTTGAAAAAGAAAATATCTGTTCTATAGTTCCTTGATTAATAACTATTTTACATCGCCTATGGTTAAGCCCTCTGAAAGCCATTGTTTAATTTTGTTATTAGAAATTTTTAGATTATATCCTTCTGTTGTTAGCTGGAGCTGGTAAGTTGCCATTTGTAGATCATCCTCAGATTCTGCGATCAAATTAATCAAGTTAATTCAAATATTATAATCTAAGAAAAGCTAGTAAATGTTTGTGCAAATCAATTTTAATACTTACTTTTTTGTACGATCGTGTTTTTTTCTTATATTTAGTTATTGTTAGGGCTTGAAAGTTAGAATTCTCACACAGAAACTTGTTGCTAGGGAAACCATTCTTCATAACATAAAACTATACTGAAATAGACCCATTACAATGCACTTATTGTTACTTAGTTACCATTACAGAGTAGTTTTGCGAAGGCTTTGGAATAATACCGCCTTAAATTTTCAATGAAAAATATATTGTATTTGCATTACAAAATCTCGGAAATTTAAAAACTCGTTCTGCTGGTTTTTCAAACTTCTCATCGATTTTGTAAACAGCACTTCCCAACCTAGTATCGTAATATATTATTGTATAGCATATAAGGCTAGAGATATGTTAGAAATTCTAAAAATAAATTCACAATGAGAGGTAGAAGAGTTGTAAAACACTTGATAATATTGCAAAAAGAAATAAGTTAAATTAAAATTGGCAACATGGTACGATTGCTATGGGAAGGCAAACAAAAGTAATTCATTCATTCATTCATTCAGTCATTCATTCATTCATTCATTTATTTTATTCCATAGATTTTACATGAGCAATGAAGCTTTAAGATGTGGAACAAGTCAAAATTTTACAATATTACAATTACAATTTTTACAAATTTTTATAGTTTTACAATTTAGTAATTTTCTACAATTTTTACAATTTTGTGCACTTTTTTTATAATATTTTGGCGAGATGTAGTGAGATGAGATGAGGTCCGAGGATTCGCCAAAAGATTACCCGGCATTTGCCTTTTGGTTGGGGAAAACCTCGGAAAAACCCAACCAGGTAATCAAAGGCGGGTAATCTAATCAAAGGGGGTTGATGCCAAGGACTCGCCATAAACCATCCGGCTTCAGTCCCACGGCTGTGGAAAACCTCGGAAGAAACCAAAGACCAAAGGGGGATCCAGCCCAAGCCCGAACGCACCTCCGGATCAGCAGCCCAGCGAGTCTGCCGACTGAGCTACATCGATGGCTCTACTAAAAGTATACAATACATAGCCAATCAGATTATTAAATTTACAAACGAAAACGATCATTCATCAGTTGAGCTATATGTATAATACAAAACAAGTAAGTTAATTAAATTTAAGGCATAAACAATTCAAGCAGTTGTGATATACAGAAATTGATAATACATATCATGCAAACTACTTCAAATTACAAACACAAACAATTTATGAATAGAGCTATATAGATTACTATTCAATTTAAAGAATATGCAATTCATCGGCCAAAAGTATACAAATATATACAATACAAAGTAGCATACTTTCATTAAGCTATACAAATTTCTGCAATTAATACCAATAGATTAATTCAATTTATAATCATAAACAATTCATCAGTTGAGCTATACAGACTACTGTACAATTTACAGCATATACAATTCATCAGTTGAGCTATACAGACTACTGTACAATTTACAGCATATACAATTCATCAGTTGAGCTACACAGACTACCATTCAATTTACAGAAGCTATACAGCTATATACAATTCATCAGTTGAGCTATACAGACTACTGTACAATTTACAGCCAATTCATCAGTTGAGCTATACAGACTACTGTACAATTTACAGCATATACAATTCATCAGTTGAGCTATACAGACTACCATTTCAATTTACAGAAGGCCTATATACAATTCATCAGTTGAGCTATACAGACTACCATTTTCAATTTACAGTAGGCCTATATACAATTCATCAGTTGAGCTATACAGACTACATTCAATTTACAGCATATACAATTCATCAGTTGAGCTATACAGACTACCATTCAATTTACAGAAGGCCTATATACAATTCATCAGTAGAGCTATACAGACTACCATTCAATTTACAAAGGCCATATACAATTCATCAGTTGAGCTATACAGACTACTATTCAATTTACAGCATATACAATTCATCAGTTGAGCTATACAGACTACCATTCAATTTACAGAGCTATATACAATTCATCAGTTGAGCTATACAGACTACATTCAATTTACAGAAGGCCTATATACAATTCATCAGTGAGCTATACAGACTACCATTCAGATTTAGGCCATTCAATTTTACAGAGCTATACAGACTACCATTCAATTTATATACAATTCATCAGTAGAGCTATACAGACTACCATTCAATTTACAGAAGGCCTATATACAATTCATCAGTAGAGCTATACAGACTACCATTCAATTTACAGAAGCATATACAATTCATCAGTTGAGCTATACAGACTACCATTCAATTTACAGGCCTATATACAATTCATCAGTAGAGCTACACAGACTACCATTCAATTTTACAATTACAGAAGCCTATATACAATTCATCAGTTGAGCTATACAGACTACCATTCAATTTACAGAAGGCCAGTTTATATACAATTCATCAGTAGAGCTACACAGACTACCATTCAATTTACAGAAGGCCTATATACAATTCATCAGTTGAGCTATACAGACTACCATTCAATTTACAGAAGCCATATACAATTCATCAGTTGAGCTATACAGACTACATTACAATTTACAGCATATACAATTCATCAGTTGAGCTATACAGACCTATACAATTTACAGCATATACAATTCATCAGTAGAGCTATACAGACTACATTCAATTTACAGCATATTCAATTCATCAGTTGAGCTATACAGACCTACAATTTACAGCATATACAATTCATCAGTAGAGCTATACAGACTACCATTCAATTTACAGAAGGCCTATATACAATTCATCAGTAGAGCTATACAGACTACCATTCAATTTACAATTCATCAGTTGGCCTATACAGACTATACAATTTCATCAATTCATCAATAGAGCTACACAGACTACCATTCAATTTACAGAAGGCCTATATACAATTCATCAGTAGAGCTACACAGACTACCATTCAATTTACAGAAGGCCTATATACATTCATTAGAGCATACAGACTAGTATTTCATTTTAAAAGCTACATCAGACTACCATTCAATTTAAACAGAAGGTATTTATACAATTTTGATGCTACACAAGTACATTGATATTTCCATGCAAACCCAAGAGATGGAGCTTAATCTGAGACGATTCTGACCGGCGTCGGGGTTATATCATCAGCGTGGCTTACAGATAAAGCATCAGCACGTAGAGATGAAAACCCGGGTTCAAATCCCGGCGCCGGAGAGAATTTTTCTCCGTTCCATCACTCTTTCATCACACTTGTTAAGGAAACGTAACAGAAACTTAGATTTGCCAGCTTCTTCATATAATCTATGTGTATGATTGCTTGAAAAAAGGAAACTATGAATCATATCACCACAGAGAAATCATTGAAGACATCCCTCAAGTAATCGACCGTTAGAGCAAACCTGTATAGCAGAGACTTGTTTTATAAAACATTTTCTTTATTTTTAAAGTCTCATTTGAGTTTAACAGAGTTGTCATAATTGATCGACAGAGATTAAGTGTATTTTGTATTAAAAGACAATTATATTACGAATTTGTAGATTATCCATATCTGTACTTTATTCATGGCTTAAGATTAGATTTATCGCTTTGTGAGAGGTACCGTGTAACATATCTGTCGTTCCTGGGCTGCAACTGAGGTGAGTGCTTACTATTACATTTTACATAGGTTTTAATATTATTTCTTAAGAAGTTATTTTCCTTTAGTCCACGAGAGTTTTAGAAATTCCGTAATTTGAATCCTTCGAGACAGTCGAGATTTCTCTGTGTTGAGGTTATGCGGTTATTTGTTGCATTGCATTGTTCTGTGATATCGCAAGTGTTAGACATCTGTGCCATGAGCACCAAGGATTAACGAAATACGAGTCTGATGTTGCCGATATTGATTCAAAATCCGTACAGGTATTGGAATATCTTGAAGATAGGTAATACTAGTAGATATGGATATTTGCGTTAATCCTTTCTCACCTAATTGTTTTTTTTTTTTTTTTGGTGTTATGATTTTTTTTTGCATCTAACTTGTATTTTGACGTGAGATCATGGAGAAACAAAAAAAAACAAAGCAATCCTCTTCCTAATAACAGCTGGCCAAGGAACTGGCGGGTGTTGCACTCTATCGGTAAAGAACAAAATACTTCTGAGAATACCAAATGGAATCATCAGAATCATATGAGTCTACAGAAATGTTAGGGTTCCAAATGTACAATATATATGTATGAAATTTACACTGCAAGTGGGCAAGCACCCGGTGGCAGTGGTATAATAGTACATTATGCAACGAGCCTATAATGATAGTAATTAAGAGCGAGTATGGATGTTTATGAAACGAGCGCAAGCGAGTTTCATAATTTTCATACGAGCTTCTTAATAACCATTATAGGCGAGTTTCATACGACTTTTTATGCTCGACCATATTTCTAACTTGAAATTACAGTATTCAGATGTATACATTTTATTTGTATCTGACAAGATCGGAAGTGACCTTGTTCTAGGTCGTGAATTATGAGATGTGCGCAGACGCGAAAGTATCGATTTTTTCCGAGGAACAATAATGTCATTGACCTTGATGTAATCCCATTAAACTTGATATAACCTCGATTATTGAATTCGACATTGAAAAACGAGATGAGGAATTGAATTTATTTGAATATTATTTACAATTAACGCTAATTATTATAGTAACAGAACATAACCTTCTGCGACAGTATTGGATTTCCAGCCTCCGTGACTTTTCGCTAATTCTCTTTCGATTGCATATCCGAGAATAATCGATACTTGCGGTTTTATAACGGTACAAAGCTGACTTTTCATTGGCTGAACACATGTAAGCTGAGTTATCATTGGCTGAAAACACCTGTACTTTAATGAGTAGGTGTACTTTAATGACATGCATTAAAGGACTGCTACCAGGTGTATAATTACTACATTTCGGCATGGTGGAGCATAAACAATATAAACAATACACAATAAAATTATACAATACATAATACAAGTATATACACAATACAATAAGAATACACAATACAATTTTACACAATAATTACAATTAATAATAATACATAAAATAACCTAATTAATAAGTGAACCTAATTTTACAATACAACGTACATATGTAGAGACCCTACATATGTTTCACATTAGTATTGATAATAATCTGTCACTTTACTCTCATCTCACTCACTGCAGTGGCACTATGACGCATTTCACTGACAATGGACTCATTCCAGCAGAAAGAATTAGTGTATTTGTGACAGTGGTGTTTTATTTTAACATATAAATCTCCTGAATGACCACCTGATTAAGGCACTAAAACATCTCTTCTCTTATGAAAGAATTTCGATTCGTCGACGCGAAAATCTGACAAGTTCTTCCATCACTCCCACCATCACCATTCCTAACAGGAACATCACCATTGTCATCGTGCATATCGTTAGCTCCAACATTAACAATATCACCACTGCCAGAACTACCACTATCATTGTTAGCATCACCATTACCACAACACTACCACCGATATCACCACAATTACCACTATGACCACCATCTTTACAACCATAACCACCAATATAATACAATCAACATTGCCAGCATTATTAGATTTTTTTCTAGGCTTCGCCAAGCCTCGTTCCTGAACGTTCCTTCTTCTGCCAACATTATTTAATGATCTTTAATATCTGCAAATGATGTGATCTGAAGCTGTTATGCCATGTATGTACAGGGTGAATCATGACTACTAACCCGTGCTTTAGGAATCAGTTCTAAAGGCCATTTTGATTATAAAATATAATATGAACATGTGTCCGATTACCATTAATTTGAAAGTTATTCATAAAAATCTAAACGTCATACTGTGAATCAGGCTTTGAAGTTGCTTCCATTTTATGTAGGCCTATATAGGGGAGAGTCGGGTAGTATCGGACATCGGGTAATATCGGACAGTGCGTTTCTTTCATCTACCACCATATGGTAGTACCTGAATGACATGGTTACGTTTCTCTATGCGACATCACAGAAACGTAACCATGTCAATCAGGTACTATCATTGTGTGATAGATGAAAGAAACTCACTATCCGATATTACCCGATGTCCGATTCTACCCGACTCTCCCCTATCATTTGTTCGGAATCCTAATGAAAGAAGAATATATCTCGTACATCTGATCACAATACATAATTTATATCTTGACAAAATAATTTAAATTTTAACGTGTTTCAACAAGTGACAGGAATAAAATTGGAATAATAAATCTGGGAAAAAAACACGTTGTCCTCTATTACCTTGTTACACTTAATAGCATAGATTGACGACTTTATTAGTCGAGAATTGGCTACCTGCAAAACGTTTTTTTGTGTTCGAGAGGAAATATCTGTAAATTGTTTCCAAATGAGTGGTCTGTCTGCAGGTAACGCTGTCAGAATTCTGTTATAAAAGGCACCATATCTTATTTCTGTCAATTTTAAATGGGCCAAAAGATTTTAATGAAAAAACAAAGAAATGTTAGACAGGAACACAATAGTCTATATAAAAATTATATCCTGACAACTTCGCAAATTTAATTATACACTCTACTTAAACTGTAAAATTTTTGAATGTATGAATCAGTGACCGGAAGAATGATTGCATTTTTATGTACAAATCATAAAAGAAAATGTATTATCTTATCCCAGTGAATACTTCAATGAATGAATTATTTATTGCATTACGAATGGGCAGACACCCTGTGGTTTTTAATTCGTTATTTTACGACGCTATGTCAACTGCTGTGGTTATCTAGCGTCTGAGTAAGATGAAGTGAGAATGCCAGCGAAATGAGTCCAGAGTCCAGCGCCGAAAGTTACCCAACATTTAATGGGTTGAGGGAAAACCCAGGAAAAACCTCAACCAGGATTTGAATCCAGGCCCACTATTTTACGGTCAGGTATGCTAACCGTTACTCCATAGTAAAGGAATTTCCTGTGGTAATGTATGTAAATACAAAATGGAACAAACACGATTCACACAAAAAATACAAAACAACACAAAGCACATAAAATATAAATAGAAAACATAAAATAACAAGCCAATACGAAACAAATCAATCAACGTATTTATTACAAAACAATAACACATTTACAAAGCAATATCACAAATACAAAACAACACAAATACTTAATGACTTCATTACTTTATGTATGCTTTTTAAGGGTTAGTAGTTCAAGAAATGAACTACAAATAATATCATTAGCTACATGATATAGGAGCTGTTGTGAATTTTGAGAAATACGTAAAACGAAGAGCAACTAATTTTTTAAAATTTGTTGCTTTTATGAAATAGAAATGAGATGAGCAACACACTACGCCCTTAGACATGTTTCACAGGATCTAATATAAGCAGAACTATTTATAGTTTTCATCGCACATTTTCTAAAGTCTAAAAGCTAAAGACATAGATGACCCGAAATCACATTGAGAAATTTTCTCTCTCTTTGAAATAGTTATTTACGCATTGGGGGCCCATTCAAAGGAGCTCTAAAATGTTTAAAATTAAAAGGCAGACATTTTTTCAAGATCCTTACAAAAGTCGTAATTATTATAGCCTACTTTTGACAATTTAATTGCCGATTTTCGTTAATATACGTATAGCCATCTTATGTATGTAGTACATCTGTGAAAATTTAGTCTCTTCTTACTACTTATAAAGTACTGTTTATAAATGAATGCGATTATAGACAATGCCTTTTCTTATAATCCAGAAAACCGAAGTTCAGCTTGTAATTTGAGTATACAGGGTGTAACTGAATGAATTTTTTTAAATTTGGGTGGGGGGATGTAGGGAATGTTTTAGTGAAGATATTTCATCCAGGAACCCATGACCGGAAATGAGAATTGGAGTTATCTACAGCATGCCTTGCCTGAACTTCTCTAGTAGGTTTCCTTGCAATTGCGCTTGTATGTGGTACCAGCACGACGGTGCTCCATTTCACTTCAATCGTCTGACCCACAGGCAGAGAGTAATTGGAAGGAGATATCCAGCCCCTTGGCCTGCCCGTTCTCCTGACCTCATCCCTTCTAATTTTTTCCTATGGAAGTACGTGAAGGCTACCATAAGAGGGGAGCGTGGAATCTTCCCTTCCAGTACAGGAGTTTTGGAGTTGCAGTGCAATATGTAAACAAATCATTTTACTAGCTATAGGAGGAGAGAAAAGTAGTGTATCCATTTATGTTACAGGGAAATATAGTATTACGATTTTCAGTTTGGTCATTACTTTATAGTATTTTATCAAAAACAGTAGAATAGTAACAATTTTCTTTTCACAAACTCAAGTCTTCAGCAGTTATATACATTATGTAATGTTTACTTTATTCGGCATATTACTAACCTAATTTATTTCTGAGAAGTGAGCATAAGAAACCCCAATTTCTACAGCTAACTTCTTGACCGACTTATTACGACCTCGCTGCATCCTTTCTCTAGCATCTTCTACAGCATCTTCTGTCACCTTTGTTGGCCATCTTACACTTTTCTTCCTTTCTGTACACTCTGTTGCTCTAAATTTATCAACCAGATTAATGACATTTCTACGAAAATATTCCGTAATTATATAATCAGGAAATTGTGAAAAAAAAAAAAACTGTTGTTCACATTCGGTTATATTGCAATTCCAGTTTCCATCATCGTCCTTCTCATACCTCCAAACAGTAAAACAAAACTCTTGTTTAAATAATGCTGTTAAGTACCGTGCCATATTATAGGGTAATACTTTCGGTAACTCTAATCTTCACGTGTGCTCAGTCCACACAGATAAATTCTGTTATGCTACACACCATACTTGTGTGAAAATAAACTTCAATAATAGTGAAACATACTGTACTCGTTGTTTATTTCACTGCTAGCAACAGCGGCCGTAAATTTGTGTGACTGATGTTAGCAAGGACATTAGTGAAAGGTGAGAGACAAGTACATTTAGAAACGCAGGTACAATAAAAATTGAAGTAAAAATAGAATGATGTCCCTGTATATATGAAAGTCAATGAAGTTCTTCAAACCACTTTGAGGTTTTGTTTATTCTACTGAATGCGTAGAAAATTTGCCATCACAAGAACAGAAAAAGCAATATCTCACAGTGCTGTAGATACTCCAATTCTAATTTCCGGTCATAGTTCCTGGGTGAAAAATCTTCACCATATCACTCTCCACATCCCCCCAAATTTTAAAATGTAATTCAGTTACACCCTGTATATTAGGTATGTATTTTCCTTGATCATGTATAGTCCACACCTGTGCAATAACGGTCAGCGCGTCTGGCCGCGAAACCAGATGGCCCGGGTTCGAATCCCGATCGGGGTAAGTTACCTGGTTGAGGTTTTTCCGGGGTTTTCCCTCAACCCAATACGAGCAAATGCTGGGTAACTTTCGGTGCTGGACCCCGGACTCATTTCACCGGCATTATCACCTTCATTTCATTCAGACGCTAAATAACCTAGATGTTGATACAGCGTCGTAAAATAACCCAATAAAATAAATAAATAAATTGATCATGTTTAAGAAACTATGAACAGTATGACTCCGCAGCATGATTGAACAACTGAATTGTTACCATACTCGTACAACGTGTGATAAGAAAGTGTGTGTCAAATCCGTGATAATTATTCGTAGGATATTCATTTTAGTGCTAACGCTAAGCTTAACGAATAACATTGGAAACTCTGTAGTTACAGAAGCAAGAGGAGCTGTACATGTACTATGGCAAATTTCCGACAACACATTATCATCTTAGTTTTCATCGTTCTACTTGGTCAGAACTTGAAATCCGCCAATGCTAGCACAGATGAGGAACAAGAAATGCTTTTGAAAAGTGATATTGATTCAAGGGGTAAGTCTGCGTAATATGTACAATTTAATTCTAACTAATACAGGCAGGGTGTTTTGCAATATCACATAATTACGTAATAACAATTGTAGTAACACATAATTACTTGTGCTGTTGATCGATCAAAATATTTAGGCCCAATTGTATAAAACTCCCTGACTAAAGATCAACTTTGATCGAAGATCGAAAAGTGAACCGAGTTCAGACACTTCTTCTATTGTATAAAACTTTTCTGCGATCAAATTACCTTGGTTCAAATGCAGTCTAAGTTCACGTGAAAAGGATTTGGCAACATCGCATAAACAGGTGAAATACGTGATGCGCGGACCATGTTATAGAGGTTTGTTCAGTGTTGCCAATCTAGCGACTTTAACTCTTTTTCAACAACAATTTCTTTTAACTTTTATATTGCTTAAATAGGGATTTAGTGACCTTTTAACACCCCATATTGACAAAATTTAATCTTTCTTTGTTGATAATGAGAAATCTAGCGACTTTACAACTACTTTTGGCGACTTTGTACACTCTGTTGGAGACACTGTTTTTTTTGTGCAATGTAAATAATGGCGGACAATAAGAAGAAGGTTGACTGTTCTCCAAGTTGTTATCATGTTATGGTGTTTGATACTGCTAAACATAATAAAGCTTTATAAAACGACAATTTTCGTTTAGTAATACAGGTAATTGAACATTTATATCCATTAATAATTAATGGTTGTTATAAACATAATATAGCCTAATTATAGGTTATGTTATTTGGTACTGTTAAACACGATAGGGCCTTATAAAATATAAGAATGTTTGTGTATTAAGGCAAGAAATTGAAAGAAATATATATATATATATAAATGTACCTAACATATCTATTAATATTAATAATAATGGATATTTTATTTGCACAATGTCACTCGTATATTTCAAACAGAAAAGAAATAACTGAACTTGGATCATCTAACTTAATCGGAGAAATTTCTTCAGTCAAAGTTGACTTTAGTTTGAGACATATTAATCTCAGATTAGACTTTATACAACACAAAATTCCAAGTTCAGCAGAAACAAGGATCAATTTAACCTCTGATCTAAGATTAAATGGTTTATACAATCGGGCCTTAATCGATTAACTATATGAATTTAATCGAGTTTTGATCGAGTTGAAAAAAGTTTTAATATACTGTAATACACAATTATTGTTAAATTTCACTTGTGTTCGACGATAAGCATAAGTATTAAATATTGTATATCTGTATGTATTGCATCGTTATATTACAAAACAACTATTTTACTTACTTGCTAACATATTTATTATGAGACATAATTTATTGTCAATTTATTTATTTATTTAAGCTGTTAGAGATAAGGCCATCAGGCCTTCTCTTTCCCTCTACCAAGGGATTACAACTACAATATTAAGAATACAATTACAATTATAATTGCAATTAATATTAAATTTACAAATACAATAAAAATCAAAGTACTAAAAGATTAACTGATTAATAATGGCTAGACAGTTTATTGTAAAAGTTAAGAAGCGAGAGAAAAAAATTATTAATTAAGTAAAAAGTAAACTTACTCTACGTAGTAAGAAAATGCTTAATAAGTTTGCTTTTGAACGCTACTAAATTCCGACAGTTTCTGATGTCACTGGGCAGGGTATTCCAGAAGCGCGAGAGCGAGATTGTGTATGATGATGAATACGATGATGTCTTATGTGTTGATATTGCTAGTATGCGGCTATTTTGCGTGCGAGTGAAAATATTATGATATGATGACAGGTAACTGGAACGGGAGCCAAGGTAGGTAGGTGTAGAGGTGTGAAGGACTTGGAAAAGGAGAATTTCTCCGGGAATTTTTGAGACAAACATAAATAATAAAAAGTATGAAGACTCACCTAGTTAATACTGCTTCATCCATGATTTTAAACATGTGAGTGCATTGTCATGCTCCGAATTAAATGCCGCTCTACGTTTAGTAACAATGTTTCCTGCATCACTAAACACGAGAAAACTCTTTTTCTGTCAACCATTTCTCCATGATCGTTCAATTTAAATCTAAACGTTTCACCAAGGCTAGTCTGAACCGAATGTGTGGTACAATAACTAGAACTTTAAAAAACAAGGCAAGGAAGGAAACAATGTTGAAGTTTTATAAGACGATGGCAGTACCAGCAGGTTTATATGGAGCAGAATCGTGGGTCCTCACTAGTAGAGATAAAAGTAGAATTCAAGCTTCAGAAATGAGGTTCCTTCGCTCAGTGATGGGTGTAACAAGGAGGGACAGAATACGAAACGAAGAAATTAGGCAATCACTGAATATCTACAACTTAAACAACAAAATTGTGGAATATAGACAGAACTGGAGATCCCATGTAGAACGAATGAGTGATGAAAGACTGCCTAAATTAATCTTCGGGTATCAACCTAAGGGCTTCCGTAGTATTGGTAGACCAAAAAAAATGATGGCAAGACCAAGAATAAGGAATATGTATGAAGTTCGCAACAGGTCGAGAGGCCTAAAGCGTGATGGTGATGATGACGACGTTTCACCAAGTTTACTTCTCAAATTTTCATATGTCATAATCAAAGCTCGGAACTTGGGGACTTGTGTCTTTGAACGTGGCTAAGCAACCGGACTTCAATGTCAACAAACTCCCGCTTCCAGCACAGAGGTACTGTCAGGTCTGCTATAAAGGTGGTTCCTGGCTGGAACAACATAATGATAATATTATGGTAGGTTGAAACGCGTAATTTTATAGCATATATATAAATAAACGTGCAAAATATATCAAATTTACAGTTCTGCTCTGTACATTTTATTACAGTGTATGACTACATACATTAGAAGATTTTCGAATCCATAACTTCTTTGTCTGTTAGTTAAACATGATTTGAAACGAAAGAAGCTTATTTCCACGTCGCATGAAGTGACGGGAGCAAACCTAATTTATTTTATTTTATTTATTATAACTAGCTAGCTAGTGAGTACAAATTAAATTTATAAAATAAAAATGTTTCTAGCCACTACCGTAAGAGCCAGGCTCATGTACGGTGTGGTCTTAGTCAATAATATAACATAAAATTTACAAGGACAGTTTACTAAATACAGTAACTTAATTCAAACCAATAAATACAACACAAGAACAAGAATAAAGATGAAAGAGAAAAGAGAAAATACACATTTAATATAAATTGACAATCCGACAGAAGCCAGTGATATTCAATAAAAACATGAATATAGTCAACAGAAATAAAAGCTAAAAAAAATATATATATTTGTTAATATTAGGGCCTATATATCATGGATAATTTTACAAATTTCTTTTTTAAAAGCTTCAATTTAAAAAAAATTCAAATTTGGAAAATAATTTGTAATTTTATTATAAAGTCTTGCGCCGAAATAAAATACTGAATGTTTTCACTGTCACTGTTTTCTGTTCGATTTTCAGCAGTTTCTAGCTGATCTCGTATCTGAGAAAGATAAGCATCCTAAATTTTTCTCGAAAATAGTTTTCAATTTCTGTGTCACTACTAGGGAAGGTTCCACTACGAGTTGATCCATGGCTACTGACAAATTTTCCACCGATTTAAGGGACTGCAATGTATTTCAATGAATGCCCGTTTCCAGTCTCTAGTTTATGTGTGGCACAACTTACAAAATATAAACTCTCCACTCGAAGAAGAAAATAATGTATCTCCTCAGAATTCCTCCACGAAATTCTGTACCTAAAATTTAAGAAATATATTTTCAAACGTATATAATACCAATTCGAATAATTCCTCAAATAGACCGTTTACCTCTAATTATCTGAATGTCATTGGCTTCGACACGACAGGGTTTCCTCGTCCTTCTTCCTGTCATTCGATGTGACCACTTTCTTACTACACATGACTGTCCCTGAGCAGTTGCAGGGTGAGCTTTGTGTACGCTGTACCTGTAACCTTACTCATGCACACGACACACAAATCCCCAAGTTCCGAGCTTTGGTCATAATGGAGTTTACACTTTTCACAAACCACAGAAAACTGATTTTTTTCTTTATCAAACTACGAGTAAAATACTAGTCGGAACCAATCTTTCAATAAGAATGAATGAAAGCATAATCGAGGTTGAGTCATGTATGCCAAATCATAACAACTGTTATATCTGAACCGTGTGTTCCAAAACTGTTCTTTCCTGGAAGAGTTCCATTTTCATTTGATGCGAAAGCTCTGTTCAGTTATTGTTCCCAGTCAGCGATGAAGAATGATCTTAAAACACGGACTTTGCAAGTTAATTCGGATATGAATAAAATGCTGTTTTCAATGGAGTTCTGATATATTAATATCGGTGCAAAAAAGAACTCAGTTTTTCAGTCTTTGAACTTTGAGAATCCATTATGCCTTCAAAATACAAAGTTTATATTTTTCTTGTGTCAAAAATGTCCTTATAATTAGAAACTCGTTCTCTTTCATTGAAAATAAATCTTGAGGCATTGCTGAAGGACATAATAGAAAATGGTTTGCCGGCTGTTGGATCAAGTCGTTGGAACCTCTCCATATAGTGGCACATAGAAATTAAAAATACTATTTTCAAGACAAATTTAGGATACTTATCTTTCTTAGATACGAGATCAGCTAGCAACTACTGAAAATCGAACAGGAAACAGTGACAGTGAAAACATTCAATACTTTATTTCGGCCTAAGACTTTATAATACAATTACAAACCATTTTCCAAATTGGAAATTTCTTAAAATTGAAGCTTTTAAAAATAAATTTGTAAAATTATCCACGATATAATATAATATTAACAAAGTTTTTTTTTTTACCTTTTATTTCTGTCTACTATATTCATGTTTTTATTGAATATCACTGGCTTCTGTCGAATTGTCAATTTATATTAAATGTGTATTTTCTCTCTTTTTCTCTTTCTTCTTTATTCTTGCTCTTGTGTTGTATTTATTGGTTTTGAATTAAGTTACTTACTGCATTTAGTAAACTGTCCTTGTAAATTTTATGTTATATTATTGACTAAGACCACACCGTACACGAGCCTGGCTCTTACGGTAGTGGCTAGAAACATTTTTGTTTTATAAATGTAATTTGTATTCAGTAGGTAGCTAGTTAAAATAAATAAAATAAAATAATTAATTTTGCTCGTGTCACTTCATGTGACGTGGAAATAAGTTTCTTTCGGTTCAAATCATGTTTAACTAACAGACGAAGAAGGTATGGGTTCGAAAATATTCGAATGTATGTAGTCATACACTGTAATAAAAATACAGAGCAGAACTGTAAATTTGATATATTTTGCATGTTTATTTATATATATGCTATAAAATTACTTGTTTCAACCTACCATAATATTATCATTATGTTGTTCCAGCCAGGAACCACTTTTATAGCAGACCTTACAGTACCTCTGTGCAGGAAGCGGAGTTTGTTGACATTGAAGTCCGGTCGCTTAGCCACGTTCAAAGACACAAGTCCCCAAGTTCCGAGCTTTGGTCATAATGGAGTTTACACTTTTCACAAACCACAGAAAAGTGATTTTTTTCTTTAATCAAACTACGAGTAAAATACTAGTCGGAACCAATCTTTCAATAGAATGAATGAAAGCATAATCGAGGTTGAGTCATGTATGCCAAATTATAACAACTGTTATATCTGAACCGTGTGTTCCAAAACTGTTCTTTCCTGGAAGAGTTCCATTTTCATTTGATGCGAAAGCTCTGTTCAGTTATTGTTCCCAGTCAGCGATGAAGAATGATCTTAAAACACGGACTTTGCAAGTTAATTCGGATATGAATAAAATGCTGTTTTGAATGGAGTTCTGATCTCTCTACTATCGGTGCAACAAAGAACTCAATTTTTCAGTCTTTGAACTTTGTTTATCCATTATGCCTTCCAAATACAAATCTTTGATTTTCTTGTGACATAAAATGTCCTTATCATAGAAATTCTCGTTCTCTTTGCATTAGGAATGAATGAAAATCTTGAGGCATTGCTGAAGGACATAATAGAAAATGGTTTGCCGGCTGTTGGTATACCGCCTTTGGACCCTCTCCATATCAGTGGCATTCGACTTAAAAATACTGATCTTTTTGGAACCATGCAGTGAGTAAAAAAGTCATTTTTTTCTTGTAGTAAACAAAATGTTGTTTGGTAAGTTTTTCTTTGTCTTCGCATATCGCCTACTGCGAATTTCTTGTTTTCTGTTGTTCTGGAAGCTCGTATAAGACAAAATCCACTATTTTCTGTCATAAGATGTAAAGCAGGAATGTATAATAAATAGCGCGCAAACGAGCTTCGATTCTTCCGCGTGCTACCTGTCAGTAGTACAGCCGTGGCGAAAATGTGATCGTGCGCCGATCCACTGTATAACCAGCGAATAGGGATTTTAAAGAATGGACACTGAGCGAATTTTCCTGTGTTTTGTTTCTCTGTGCGCCAGCGTTTAGTTCTACTTTCAAGCGCTAGAGGTTAGTGTAATCGAGCATAGGCTAAGATAATAATTGAGAATAGAGTTGAGACACAGGATTCAAACATCGCCTACTTTATTGCATAATCCAGTAACGCTTTGCTTCAAATAAATTCAAGTTAACAGCTTTTCCTTATTTCTCAGTGACGAACTAGTTGTAATAATAATTTTTTATATTTCAGATATAATAAATTATATTACAAAATAATATAATACATTATAAAATAGGGGAGAGTTATATTACAAAATGAGTTTCTTTCATATAACACGATGATAAATTGACATGGTTACGTTTCTGTGATTTCGCATAGAGAAACGTAACCATGTCATTCAGGTTTAGATGAAAGAAATTTGTACTACCCGATAATATCAAATTCGTTTAATATTTGTATATAATATAACATAGGTATATGGTTTTACTTCTCATAAGAGTTTTGTTTTTCCATTTTCAGCGCTATCAAATCATTACATATTTTAATTGTTGTTGGGGTCAACGTCTCAACTCTCATTATAAAGGAACTCTAGAGTCTAGACATTGCAGTTAATGAAGGATTTATTATTTTATGGATCCAATTTATTTTATTTGAGTACATAATGTACCTAGATGTATTAATTGCATGTGTTATATTTCCGCTGTGTCGACTGCTAGCTGGTGTGATGTCAGCGCCAACTCTAGAGAGAAAGCAGAATCTCACGCTCTAGCTGGCTTGAAGGTCATTGAAATCAGTCCGGCTACATCAAAGGTACCGACGCGAAGTGTCCATTCTTTATAATCCCTATTCGGTGGTGTAACCTGCAACGTGCATAGCAGCTATGGAGGGAGGCGGACACCCGAAGGGGAAGTGAAGCAACTGTCTGACTTATTAACGGATTTTCATTTTCCTTATGTCAAGCACTTAAGTATAATTTTATACAGTATAAGGTTACAAACTAATGTTTAGTACGTTTAACGAAGAAAGAAATGAATAAGAAGACGTAGGACACATTATCACAACCTAAAATTAATTGTCTTCAGAATGTCTCTGCGACAGAGTTTAAAAATCAGGAATTATGTCACTTACTGCCAGTCGTAGTTCATCACGAAGGTTTTTGTCTGTCAGTCGTGATCTAAATTTGGTTTTTACTATTTTCATTGTTGAAAATAATTTTTCACAAACGTAATTTGTAGCGAACATGCCTTCAACAGAGCAAGTGAAAGAACGAAGCTTCGGATATTTATTTTTTGGTAAAGATTTGAAAAGTTCAACATTTGTCAAGTCCTTACATCTAGCTTTCATTTAGCATCACATTGTAAATCTGTGAGTTTGAATTGAAGATCTAACCGCATTATTCGTACATCTGCTGAAAAAGATCGACGTACAGAGAGATAATAATAATAATAATAATAATAATAATAATAGCAAACTTAATTCTTTTAATGTTTCATGAGTGACATGTAGTATAATGCCGTTTTATGTTATACAACCGTTTTCCTCGTAATACTTGTGAACAAATCATACATTTAATATTGTCATCATATTGGCAGCAAAAAAATGCGTCCCCCCATCCTACTTTAAACTATCGTTTTTGTAGAAGTACATGGTTTCGACAGAGACATTGCGACGATACGCCACTCGCAGGTCAGAGACAAATACAAATGGAACGGAGTTTGACTCCAGTGAGTGTGAGAGGGTGGGGGTTGAGGGAGGTAGGAAGCAAGAGAAATGCGTAGCTATCATTTCGAGCCACAATGTGCTCGCGAGTCACATTTTCGCCACGGCTGCAGTAGTATATATGCTGTACAAATAAGAGAGATCAAGAGACAAGCGAGAACAAAATTTACATTACAAAGTCAAGATTGAATAATACTTTTGTTTACACGTTTTTAATAAATACAATATAATTATTTCACTGCAGAAGATGTTATATGTACGATTTTGATTAAATAACAAAAGTTACTTATAGATTACAATACGGATTGAATAATATTTAGAAATAACTGCGTTCACGTATATAACTTTCGAAACTGCTGTCATAATAGGATTGTTCGCACAGCAGTTCCAAACTGGTTTGAACAGTTCCGCTCATGCGCACATGGTATTATTCTGAAGTCGTTCTCTGGATTTTTTACTAAATAATTCCTGTCTTTCTAAATTATTCTATAGTGCTTTTATTCTGGATCTTTATGGTCCCGTAACTTAACTGACTATAAAATGGGCATAACAGACCGTAACTAAAGATTTATAACATATTGTTTGTCTGAGGATTCGTAACATGAAAATTCCTTTATTAATTTTATTAACAAAATATTCAATGTATGTACTACAGTCCAAACCAGCTTCGAGGTTGTTTACTTACTTATTTTCTTATTTATTTGCTTACTTTTTAAATTTATTTAATTATTTACTCATTCACTTACTTAATTATTTATTAGTTACTTATTTTACTTACTTATTGACTTTATTTATTATTTATTTATCTATTTATTTATTTATTTATTTATTTAGGGAGACTCGGCTAATTCCGCAATATTAAGAAGTAAATCTATCATATTTTTATCAAAATGTTCATTGAAAAATATTATCAAGATATTCAGACATGGACGAAACCTTTCTTTACCAAATGAAATAAAGAGACCTATTAAAATGCAAATATATTTAGTTGTACATACATCTCAGTTGAAAAAGAACAACTCGGGTAATTCCGCAATAGGACTTGGCTAATTCCGCAGTCGTAAATAATTATGAAATATATTATGAAAGTAACATAAAAGGAACAATTTATATGTAACAATGCTCATTTTCTTCACAGCTGTGTAGCAAAACACGAAAAATAAAAAGCCAACTTTCAATGTTTCACTGTATTGCCGACAGAGGTGTCGACCAATATCCCTGATTTTTTCTATAGCACTGCAGAGGAAATGCCTCCTATTGACAGCCTCTCAAAACTTACGTTCACGCTATTGTAAAGCCGCAGTAAAATCATATATGCACTACTGCGGAATTACCCGTACTGCGGAATTAGCCGAGTTTCCGTACTTGCTTATTTGTTCGTTTCCATGTTCACTTATTTCTTTACTTTACAGAATAACAACTTTGAATTTGGACGAAGTCACTGTGGTTGGTTTGAAAAATTATATAAAACACGTACTTAAAGTAAGTCTGGTTCCTCTGGGCATTACGTTCAATCTTACTCTCCCTCTAACGGGTGATGGCACTGGCGTTGAGCTCGACATAACCATTGGAGAAGTACTTCCCTTCAACGGAAATGGCACGGTACAGTAAGTATCTCTATACACGACTCTGAGTTTGGTATTTAATATATTCTGCAACAAATCTTCGAAAGAGCTTCATATCCCCGGTGAGTGACTTGCACCTTCATTATAACCAATATATGTAAACCCGCACATTAACATGGGATTCCGTAAACACAACACCCACACTGAGATCAAACAGTAGTACACCCAGGGGCGGCTTTTGGGGTAGTGCCACTGTGCCATGGCACCGCCAATGAAAGAAACAAAAAATAATATCCTAAGAAGCAGTTGTAATAGTTTATTTCTACACATTTTATTCGTATTTCATCTGAACGAGCGCGCGCACAGATCGGGACGCACTCTTGCAGCGTTTCTCCGAACGTTGGAGCCACTTCAGTGTGGCACTGCCTGCGTCCATGTAACACTGTACAAAAGGCTACTGCTTCTAGTTTATATACGTTTCTTATGGCAGACTTTGAGCCGAACTCTATTTGACTCAGTAGTTAATATTCCGCCCGCTAGAGCACAGTAATGCAGACATTTCGCTAGATGGCAGGGTTGTTGGAGACTTTAGGCAGGAACCATTAACCGCAGACTTGCACGAAAACACAAGTCAAAGTTTTGCGCCAAATGTTAATGTAATGTTGCCATTTCAAAACTAAAGCACATAACTTGGATTTGAATGTGTAAAATATTATCCATTTAACTATATTAAATACAGAGATAGTCATGGTTCTTTTTAGAAAGATAAATTTTTTTTTTTTCATATTATGTAACACTGTTTGTTAATGTTGTGTAATATTTGTTTTATTTTGCGGCAACTAAATATCGCTACACTGTTGCTATAGTATTGATGCTTTTGTTAACGATACATGAGATCTGTGCAGGACATGAACATGTGTTATTCAGGCCGCTGCCTTGGATTCATCGGCCTGTTAAATAAAATGCAACGTATTCGTTTATTATCTGTATGAATGTTTCTCTCGTGTGTTTTTGCCAGTAATTTTACTAGTTATAAAAGTTATTTGTATTTGACTAACAAAACTGTGAAAGTTTTGCATTATCTGTATATATAAATTTAGTTATTAGTTTCGGAAATGTTATTGTAACTGTTACTAGATGCATTATTAACTGTACACCTGGTTTAATTAATGTTTTATTTAACATAATGTAAACGTGAGCTACGATTATCAATTTCACTAGGGTAATTGCGTACAATCTTTTTTCATTTTTGGCACCGCCACCAGAATGCCTCACCGGCCCCACTGAGTACATCTGAAGCACTAGCTCAGTCAATAAAGTAATGTTGCGTGTTTCAGTCTCACAAGGGAACCATCCCAGGTCTTGTAGCTTGAATTTAATGAAAATGCATGTTTAAGCTAATTTTCGTTCGTTAAGAAACGTGGTGACAGTCGTTCGTTTCCTTTTTCCTCGCTTAAGTAATATACTGACTTGAAAATCGTTGGTACTTATACCGCTTCTTGCGCGCACTCGAATCCATATATCTCCGCGACACCGTATCACAGCTGTCGCATTAATGCTCCAGTCAATTTGTTTTCTCATAACTCACATTAATGCAGTAGTAGTGCAATCCACGGCATCTGCCACTCATTCGTACACCGTCCAAATCCATAGGTATGCGGGTGGAGTCTAGACACACGACTGTACAGCTGTCAAAAAAAAAAAAGTGGCCGCACTCGTGAACAGCGAATATTTCCAAAGTCCACTTCGGGTCGCGGCGATGTTACACGATGCATGTGCTTGTACAATCAGTTCCGGAACTATGAAAGTGTTCCGTATCTGTGCCTCGTAGACCAGCGGTAGAGTGCTTGTTTAATGATTCAAAGGTTGTGGGTGCGGGCCTTTTTCAAGTTTTCATTTTATTTTTTAATCGTTCTTTAGCGATGTAAATGATATTCAAATTATCATTTATATTCAGTTATCGTTCTTTATGAATATCACGTTATTTATATTTTGTTATCGTTCTTCAAGTCATCATTTGTATTCTGTTATCGTTTTATAACAATATCAATAATAATAATAATTATTATTATTGTATCTCCAATGGGAGTTAGCCCTGTTTTACATATGTATGTTAGAGCTATAGTTTTATACACAAAAAAGATGAGCATAAAGAGAAATGGAAAAGAAAATTAAATTAGCTTACGCGATGTAAACAAAACATAAACAATCCGTAAATTAGGCATTGCGATTGCAAAACAAATATCAGGTATCAATTTGAAACATACAAAAAACATTAACAACACACATACGTAACACTTCTATAACACAAATATGCAGCTTTCCGTACCATACATCATAAATTAATACACAATAGTCACACAAACACAATCAAACTATAATTACGACATTGCGACGACATCAAGCATCCCATAACTGACTCACATACATAACAAATCAAGCATCCGTTACAACACGTACACTTCAACATATTAACCACCCTTTTAAAAGTTACAAATTTGGCTCCAAGAAGAATAAATAGGACACTGTTACTAATTACTTTTCTTCTACAATTTCTTAAATACATCTGTAATAAATCTGTGAAATTCCGATATGAATAATATTCACGTTTTTTATATTGTTATCGTTCTTTAGCGATATAAATAACATTCAAGTTATCATTTATATTGTTTTCCTTCATTAGCATTAGAAAATAATATTCAAGTTATTTATATTGTTATTGTTCTTTCGCAATATAAATAATCTGTATTTTATGTAGATAATTATTATAACACAAATAAACATCTTTCTTTGTAAAATAGGTTATTTTATTTAGATAATTAAATACGTATTATATAATATCTTATATTAATTAAACAAACCGATATTTATCATTTATATTGTGTTATCGTTCTTTAGTGATACTGTATAAATAATATTCAAGTTATTTATATTGTAATCGTTCTTTAGCGATATAAATAACATAAATTTAATATTAGGTTTGGAAAAATCCAGTTGCATAATACTGCTATTAGTTTTTCTTTTTGTATTATTACATTATACTATCTTGAACCACAATAAAATGAAAAGGAGTAACGAGGAATTGAACCTGAGACGTTGACATCTAAATTCCGACGTTCGTCTGCTGAGCTACGAGGGCAAAAGTGTGGAAACATTTTCGGAAAAATTGGCCCAGTCACACTCTAAGATTTTCTGATGATTCGTAGAAGCTAGTCCAGGATGCGGGGGACAGAGGGCTAATTGGGATTTCCCGTTCTCTAATCGGGTCAAACATCCTGATAGAACTAATATTTAACCCTTGCCGTGACTTTCGGTGAAGTCCAGAGGGCCAAATTAGTAAAATCCACTCTCCTCATCGCCACGCTTGGGCCCCCTGGAATGTAATAAGATGCGAAAGAGATAGTGGTGTGCGGAAAGCAACGGGATGTTATCGCATTTAGGCCTATCCTTCCCAAGAAAAACTGCAAACATGAACAAAGGAAGCTTTTAATAGAAGAAGAAGAAGAAGAAGTATCTTCTGCGGACCTCTGGAAAAAGAACTAAGGAAGAGACTAGTGAAGTGCTTTGTGTGGAGTGTGGCATTGTATGGGGAAGGAACATGGACATTACGACGAAATGAAGAGAAACGAATTGAAGCATTTGAAATGTGGATGTGGAGAAGAACGGTGCGTGCGAAGTGGACAGACAGAGTAAGAAATAAATTATGTTTGAAAAAGTGGGTGAAGAAAGAATGATGCTGAAACTGATTAGAAAGAGGAAAAGGAATTGGTTGGGTCTCTGGTTGAAAAGAATAATAGACGACATTAGGCAGAAAATAGGAAAGATTGGAGATTGCTGTGTTTGCAATGAAAGACCTGCCCATGGGGAGAACACTTATGTATGTATGTTCAGAATGCCTGGAATATCGTGTCTAAGAACAGTCGCTATTTGCAAAGACTAGTCGATTCCAACGCTTAATTGTTTGAATGCTTTAAGGCCGACGCCAGTAAATTTGTTTTGTTTATGCCACGAAAGATATTTTTATTGAGAATAAAATCTTTTTTCTTTCCATTTGCAGCCACAATATCATAATGATAAAGTCATGGCATAATATATTAATGAACCTGATGTTAATTACTAAAATAATCGTAAAAGAGAAAGGAGCCATTATGTATAGTTTGTCTCTCTCAAAAACAGAACAAAAAAGAACATAAAAAGCACGACGTTGTAATCGAACGCAGGACCTCACGAATAAGAGGCCGAAACGCTACCATTACGCTATCGAATAACACACAGAATATTTAAATTATAACTGTAGATATCAGGCAACGTGGTCCAACAACATGTAACATCGCCTGTCTCGAATTGTAGCGAAGATACCCGAAGGGAAGTTTGTTTCAGGGGAGCGGCCACTTTTTCTTTTGACAACTGTACATACTATGCTTTCAAGAACCGAAAGTAAAACAACCTGTAGACAATGATAAGTACGAGTAATTTAATGTCGTGGCCGATGTATGTATGTATGTATGTATGTATGTATGTATGTATGTATGTATGTATGTATGTATGTATGTATGTATGTACACTGTAAGTGTGCAAGCACCCGGTGGCAGTGGTACAAACAATATAAACAATACACAATACAATTAGATGCATAATACAATATCATCATCATCATCATCATCATCCTTCATGAATTAGGCCTCTGTAGACCTACGATGAAAGAGTAATGGAACGGAGACCTGTAGACCTGTTTCGACCCCATCTAGCAGTCTTTTAAAAGGTCTTCCTGGTCGACGATATCCTCTAGGTTTATACTGCATCATAATTTTTGGGATTCTTGAATTTTCCATTCTTCTTACATGATCTAGCCAATTGAATTTCTATTTGCTGATTTTTTCTTCTACTGACTCTACTTCTAATTGTTCTAAAAATTTTTCATTCCTTTTTCGGTCTAAAAGAGTATATCCTGCTGTTCTCCTGAAAAATTTCATTTCCGTTGCTTTGATTAATACAATTATATACACAATATAATTAAAATTTATTTACTTATATACTTTATTTATTTACTTATTTACTTACTTGTTTTTCTGACTTATTTATTTATTTATTCATTTATTTATTTATTTATTTATTTATTTATTTATTTATTTATTTATTTATTTATTTATTTATTTATTTATTTATTTATTTATTTATTTATTCTGGTGTAGTTAAGGCCATCAGAATAATAGAATCCTGATAATTTAACTTTGATATTTCCATTATTATTTTACCCGAAATTTGGGAAGTCATTCATCCTATCTAAATAGAATAATAACCGAACTTTGATATCGAAATTATGAATTCACAATAGAATAATTACAGAATATTTATTTCGCTAGTTGTAATTGCATTTCCATATTTTCAATGGACTAAATTATATTGTAATTGTATTCCTAATATTTTAGTTGTAATCCCCTGGTAGAGGGGGAAGAGAAGGCCTGATGGCCTTATCTCTACCACGTTAAATAAATAAATAAATAAATAAATAAATAAATAAATAAATAAATAATATGATGATGGGAATGGGTTTAGCTAGTTCATTACGAACGTCACCTGAAATAACGTAGGACATTATATTGAAAAGGAGGAATATAGTATATAATTATATCCTAAGAGGAAATCTAATCCACATTACAACAGAAATTTTTACGCAATGCTAAAAATAGCGTAGACAGGTACGAAAAGTAAGGCCTATTCTAGTTTTCTCTCATATGAAGACATTTTGTAGGTTGATGTTTTTCTTTCTTTCAAGTCGTCGTAGTGTTTTTTTTTTGAAGACATTTTGTATTTTACTGTGTATTTTGTATTTTTATACTTATATTTGATTATTTGGTCGTCAAGTGAATTGTGTATATATATATATATATATATATATATATATGTTCCTAATGGATATTATATTGAAATAAAGTACCATATTTGGAAATGTATTAACCTGTGTATTGCATTGACGTTGAGTGTTATATTGCGGTTAATTTAGTTTATAGCATTAAGCTTTCGTAGGCCGCCTTGGCAATCGATACATCACAAGCGCCGAGAATACACAGTACATGTACACGTTCTAAACAAGCAGCAAGCGCCATCTACTGTAAGTCTGTCAAATTATGAAATCGTGAGTTAAACCTTATTTCATAACAGTGGAGGATTCAGTAAAATTACGAGTATTTATCGATAGAAATTTAATGCTTTTATTCCCTTTATAATTATCTATACTTCCTTACTTACTTACTGGCTTTTAAGGAACCCGAAGGTTCATTGCCGCCATCACATAAGCCTGCCATTGGTCCCTATCCTGAGCAAGATTAATCCAGTCTCTATCATCATATCCCACCTCCCTCAAATCCATCTTAATATTATCTTTCCATCTACGTCTCGGCCTCCCCAAAGTTCTTTTTCCCTCCGGCCTCCCAACTAAAACTCTACATGCATTTCTGGATTCGCCCATACGTGCTACATGCCCTGCCCATCTCATACGTCTGGATTTAATGTTCCTAATTATGTCAGGTGAATAATACAATGCGTGCAGTTCTCTGTTGTGTAACTTTCTCCATTCTCCTGTAACTTCATCCCTCTCAGCCCTAAATATTTTCCTAAGAACCTTATTCTCAAACACCCTTAATCTGTATTCCTCTCTCAAAGTGAGAGTCCAAATTTCACAATCATAAAGAACAACCGGTAATATAACTGTTTTATAAATTCCAACTTTCAGTTTTTTTGACAGCAGACTGGATGATGAAAGCTTCTCAACCGAATAATAACAAGCATTTCCCATATATATTCTGCGTTTAATTTCCTCCCGAGTATCATTTATATTTGTTACTGTTACTACCAGGTATTTGAATTTTTCCACCTCTTCAAAGGATAAATTTTCTATTTTTACATTTCCATTTCGTGCAATATTCTCGTCACGAGACATAATCACATACTTTGTCTTTTCGGGATTTACTTCCAAACCTATCTCTTTACTTGCTTCAAGTAAAATTTCCGTATTTTCCCTAATCGTTTGTGGATTTTCTCCTAACATATTCACGTCATCCGCATAGACAAGCAGCTGATGTAACCCGTTCAATTCCAAACCCTCTGTGTTATCCTGAACTTTCCTAATGGCATACTCCAGAGCGAAGTTAAAAAGTAAAGGTGATAGTGCATATCCTTGATTTAGCCCACAGAAGAACCTATAATACTAATATAAATTACCAATATTCTTCAAAATATTTACGACTGTACACAGCTCTACAGAATGATATACGGCAGGGCCGGGCATGAGAGCGGCTCCATTTAGTCGGCCAGAGCTGCACTCGCTCCGCAAGGCACTTCAATTCCAAGCCAGAGCAGAACGCTCACGCAGTGGCGGACTCGCATTACAGCTACCTTCCCTGCATTAATATAACAAGAGCCACGGTTGTTCTAGTCATTCAGTCTGTCAGTATATAATAGTTTATAAGGATATTACATCAATCCATTGTACATTACAGAATTTATAACATTCTTATTAATTTAATGAAATAAACTTCGCTCTATGCACACACACAAATCATTAGGCTTATTTACATAACCCATACGCACATACTGCAATCTCCTCACCACGGTTCTACGAGACAGGCGTATGGCTTCCACTTCCCCTACTTGCTGTGGACAGAGTTCATCTGCCAATATAATTAAACATCGCTTGATGAATTCACCTTCGTTGAATGTTTTCAATTCCTTTGCAATTTCGTGGCAAATTTTGTAGCTAATTCTCATAACCGATTCACTAAATGCATTATTGTCATCCTGTTAATACATAATATAATATAATATAATATATAATATAATATAATATAATATAATATAATATAATATAATATAATATAATATAATATAATATATGACCATCAATAATATAAAGAAAATGCATGGTATGATATGATATATAATATAACATAATATAATATAATATAATATAATATAATATAATATAATATAAAATATAATATAAATGACCATAAATTTAATATAAATATATGAAAAGTAAAAATATGTAGTTATTTTTCAAAATAGGTGGATTTTTACCAAAATATGGAATTAAATTGGACTTAAAATTATTCTAAAGTACATTTTAATCAAACTAAACAAAAATATAAGTCACCACTTCCAATGTAGTTTCAACAAAACACTGAATGACGTTACCATAGTATGCTTACATTTCACAGCGCTCTTCAAAACTGGCTCTTTAAAGCACACAGCGCTCATTTCTCAGAATCACGTAATGTGCCCAGCCCTGAGACACGGTTTACTGTCTATCATCTGTAGCGAACGGGGGCAGGGCAAGGCGAGGGTGACATCTATACTCTTCAACTGAAATCTTCTTCCTACCTATGATTATCTTCAGAGTAACTTGTTAGTAGCTTACATTTTGTGAACTATATGGAGAGGATGCGCGTACTATTTTATATTTCGTTGTTTCTGTTTTCAGTTTGGAAACTGCAATAACTTTGGCTGGGACGATAGGAATCAAGAACACACCCGTTGAGAAGTACATATACATCGATATGCTGGACGTAGATTTGGTATTCAATTCTTTACAGGTAAAAAAATAGACTAACAAATGATCGTATTTATGATAGGATTTATTCAGCAGAATATGTTACAGGCAGTGGCGGCTCGTGCGTATTGAATTAAGGGGGGGCTGCATACAAAAATAAACCATGCAACTTACTTTACTTAAAGATTAGATCCATGCGCCTTATCTTGTAAGTTGTGTTTAAATGAGACAGGCTCATGTCAGTAGATTTACTGGCATTTAGAAGAATCCGGCACACCGGCGACGCTGATATAACCCCTGCAGTTGCGAGTGCCGTTAAATAAACCATAATTTAATTCTTTATATGCAGATTTCAACCTTAGAAATATCTAACTGGCGATGTTGTTAAGAATTTTGGTTGTATAATATATATACATGATACATCAATAATGAAAAAATAACTGAGCCAGAAATTGAATTTAGGATATTCAAGAGTACGCACCAGGGTGCTTGCCTCATTTATTGTGATGATGTTAGATTTCTTATTTTAAATCCATCTTGTTGCCCCAGCTGATGGAATTGTCTTTGAAACACATTAATCTAATACAGACTGTGTGGAGATCGAGAGAAGAAATCAGGGATACTGGATAAATGAGCTATACTCTTCAAAAAATATGCGATCCTTTGTATTTTTGTTTAGGATGCGGCTCTTTCCATTATGAGATTCAACTGTTGGGCACATTAATTTCACATTTTAATTGTTAAGGTACTGAACTGAATAGACTGTAAATATTGTACAGAATTAAACATTGCTGCACTTGTTATACAAAAATCACAACATTAAAGAAAATGCCTTATTTAAAACTGAGACAGGTTACTGTCAAACTGCATTTGAAAATTTTGCAGCGACCTGATATAACCCCTGCTGGATTCATGGCTTTAAGGGGCAGAAATATCTAACTGGCGGGAGTTGGTTGTATAAAATATACATGATACATCAAAGGAGCCAGAAATTGAATTTAGACAAGACTGGCAGCTGCCCATTTATTGTGGATGTTAGAATTGGCTTCACCCTATAGTCTTATTTTAAATTCTGGTCTTGCTCTGGCAGCACCAGGAGGAATTGTCTTTGAAACACATTCACTAACGATTGCGTGCATGTCATTGAGATCCTTTGTAAACTTTTTAAAAACTGTTGGGCATTTAAGCCGCTAAATAGAGACTGTAAATATTGTAATAAAAATGTTTTTCACAACATAAAAAAAGTCAAGAGCCACAAATGTCTGGGGATGCTGCAGCTCCGCAGCCCCTCTTCGAAAGCCGCCCCTGGTTACAGGTCTTCAGTTCAAAATTAATCTGTGATACAGTGGTTCTCAAAAGGTTGTTTCGATTGCTCGGTGAAAACCACAGATCATATGCTTCACTGTCGCATGTAATGAGCTGCAGTGAAGCCAGCAACTATTTATCTGTGACGTCTGCTTTGCAAATTGTAAAACAGCCAAGCGTCATTTCTGCAGTGAAGTATTTCTATCGACTCTGCTAGTACACAATGTATTTAATTAATTATCTTTGCATTGCTTATGATGTAATATTTAAGTTAATATTGACTCAAATCAATAAAAATTTAATTAAGACCTATAGGACTTTGTAATATATTGTTTTTTTTTTTGTACTTTAAACGGTGTGTAATATAACAAAGTAAGCCCGCCTCCATTTGAAAACTACATTTTTCGGTAATAAACTGATATGATTAAGGGACAATTTGAGCTCTTGAAAAAGAAAAAGCATCTAAATAAAATTATCCTATCGGGTTACATTTCTTGTAAGTCATTGGTACGTTTCTAATACGCTTTGATATGCGTAAGTATAGTAGAAAGAGGACATGTCGATTACAATTCATCTGCCAAAATTGGTTATGTTGATTATATTTAAAAAACCACAAAATAAATACACCCTCGTTAGTGGAAGAAATGGTGACGGACAGGAAAAGATAGTGTGAGTGAAATATAATAATAAATTAAAACAATTAATGACCTAATGACAGTGGCGTAGCCAGACTATTTATTTTGGGTGGGCCAGATACGCATCTCATGACAATGCCGCTGCCGTCAACTCTCTTGAAACTCATTCTCGAAGTCTTATTAATAACATGCAAAATTATGATAAACAATCATGGAAGGCATACCTATACAAACGCTTCATAAGGTGAACTGGAGCTGTCGAGATTTCCTAGCAACGAATCTGTCGATCGCTGATGATGGGTCCTTCAACAAATCTCAACTTTTCTCCCTCTCAATGGATGGAATTGCTAGATTACAAAGCCTTGTGCTTGACATGATTGTCGAATTTTGCTTCGTTTCAGAGCTTTGAAAATTTTTATATCATTGCCTTAATGAAGGACGAACATTTACTAATATCCATTTTTTGGAGACTGAGGTGCTTCCAATAATGAATTTGCAAGAGCAAGAATATCGTCTAAACATACCAAATAAAATAAGGTGTCAAATTTTTCTACCTGATGTAACATTTCAGTAGCCATCACGCTTCTTTCTTTTTATCGCTGCCTGACAATTTTTTAGATCCAACCCAACACAGTTAAATTGGCTCTTGAAGAAATAAACGCATTTTTTACTTCTTACGTTAAATCTATCGACTGTAACTATTGCTCTGGATCCATGGTTTAGTTTTAATGTTGAGTGTTTTCCATAAAAAACGCAAAAATTCGCATATTTTTTGGGTGGGCCTGGGCCACTGCCTAATGATTGTACAGGGACATCATTTTATTTTTACTAACATTTTTAATATTAACCTGTTTATACCTTTAGACAACCATAAATACCGCTTGCTCCCCCCTCCAAGACTGGAGTTCGATGTTACTGGCGTAAAACACAAATCACTCTACTAGGTATAGGAAGGAAGAAAAGTAGTTCATCCATTTATGTAAACTAGGAAATATCGCGATTTTGAGTTTGATAATTTTCATTAGGTTTTTCTTTAATCAAAGTACAGTACTGTATTAAGAATAAGTGTTTTTACTCACGAAGTGAGTTATCCATGCGAACGTATTCATTATGCAGTGTATACTGTCTACAGCACATTAGCGTACAATATAGAGAAAGAAGTTGAATTGAAAAATAATCATAATATGAATATTTAAACACAATTTTGAAAATGGTGGCCGTTCATTTCGATAGAGGGTTCAGTTCTTTTGTGCATATTATCGCACTATAGACTATTGCATCTAATTCCAATTGCCAGTTTCGTCCTTCGTACTAGTAACTCATGTTGAAATAATTCTGTACCTACCCTAAGTATTGTACATTCAATCTTCACTTCTGCCCGAACCGAAAATATAAAATTACTCAGACATGCTATCTACTGTCCGTCCAAGTGGTTATGCCGCAGGATTGTAGAAAGGAGGAAATCACGTGACAGTTAATTACTTAACGAGGCCCTTTTATTTAAGTTAAATTAAACAGCTGTATAATATTACGTAAACGTCCAATTCCTAAGAGAAATTAATGTTTTCAGAAAAGAGCTAAGACAGCCCAGCTTTTACAGAGGGGCGAGCAGAAGCAGGTGGGGAAATCGGGATGCGACGTAGGCAAACGGACAGTACCTGTGCGAAAATATGATTCAATATTGAAAGCTCTTTCGTCACTGGAAAACGCGAACATATTTCTGGAACGTACTATACTCAGTAACTCAGTAGTGCTTATTATCTGCGGTCTTGGTTCTGTGTGGAGTTGGAACTTCATTAGTAGAAGGGGTGGGAGTGAAGTACATTCAAAAACTCAGGTACAATAAAAATTGAAGTAAAAATAAAATGATGTCCCTGTATAAGAGGCGTTGTAAAATAGGGATACGGCACTTTATACTAATTATTGTGGCCTACCAAAAAGGTATTGCTTAATGACAAATATATTCAATCATTCTTAACTCACTATAGCATAGTTTCAAAGAAGAGAGTGGTCAACATTACTTAGTTATTACTAGGGAAAGGGATTTGGAGTATTATAAAGAATGGTGAAACGTAGTATAGATATTCGTATTTGTAGCCCAGTGACTGTCAAGCGACTTGCGTCACAGGGCATGGACGAGTACAGTCCACTTCATACAAACTTACACGCAACGTGCTGTAAACGTATTTCAGAATAAAAAAATGGAGTTTAATGACATATAGTGACCTACATGCATAATCTGCATTTATTTTTTAAATACATGTGCTTTTCTTGGCAACCCACAAGACACCAATAAACAACATTACAAATATACATAGTTAAATATCAACCTCTGCGTCCTCGCGTGTCAGTGGACATTGATAGACAGTTGTCTTCTGTATGGAACTCGCCTCTGATTATGTGTGTTTTTCTTTCAGGAGCGTGTTAAGGGGAGAGGATGGTATTTTTAAAACTTTTTCCTATTTGGTGTAAAATATTAATTTTTGTATGTAGAGAGCTCATAGCTGTGGCAACTTAACCAAATAAAAATATTTTGAAAACAAATTATTTGGGGGTCCAAATTTGAAAAAATATACCCAATGCAGGATTGTACTAAAACCGATATATCTAAACCATTTTTAAAGATAATTTCAAACAGTTTTTTTGCAATGTATTTGCAATAAAAGCATGTTCTACAAACTATCTAACAGAATTTTGATATTAGTCCCTACGTTTGTAAAATAAACAATTAAAATTTAATAACAATTTTCTGATTTCCTTTAGTTGCAAACAAACGGACGTATTTTTAAATGAAATCAATTAACAAAATTGAAGTTTCCTTAAAATAAAAGATTTCCTAAAGTCTAAAGAATGTGGTTCTAAATTTCATGCATGTATATTTAATAGTTCAGAAATTATTTCATTTTTGTCTCAATGTAGCAAAAAAAAATGAAGTTACTGGAAACCGATAAAAGTGGGGGATTTAAAAATCCATAGCGCAAGAATTTAAAAATGACGTCTCAACATCCGATAAGTAGCACAAATACCCACAAAATGTTATGCAATGCATTCCACATATATCAAAGGGTATTTTAAAGAAGAAAAAATTTTTGCTGAAAATTTAATTTCGGAAACAACAAAAAAGTGGGTTTAATGATTTAAAAATCCATAATCTGCAGGAATTTTTAAAAATGGCGACTCAACATCTGATAAGGGCATAAATAAACAACAAAATGTTATGCTATGCATTCCAACATATCACAGAGTATTTTAAGGACATTTTTAAAATTTATTCATTTTTCACCAAAATTACCATGTGTTTTTCTCCCGTGTTAAATTAAAACCTTTGTTTACAATATCATAAAATATGGTAATATGTATGCAACGTATAACTTACTACAGTATTTACAATATATGCAATATACTACAATATTTACAATATAGCCTAATACAATAATCATTGAATGTTGAACAAAATGTAGAACCAAACGAAATGGCATTTTCAATTAATACTATGTTTTGTTCATGAAACAATTTTTCCTGCTGTTCCTTGTTATAATAAATTGTAAATATTATTTTCAAAATTTTAAAATACAACTTTGCTCTGTTGGAAGGAAGGAAATTTTTTAACATGGAAAAACTCCGCTCTACATCTGCAGAGACAATTGGTGAATAAGTCCTTCAAACAAGATACGTCAATTATATTCACATGTTGAATGACGTCATTGGGACACGTCCTTGTTAGTACATCTGAAATCCGACTAAGAATACCGTACCCATCATTATTAATAAAAACTCTGTTCTTTTTTTCACCAACACGTTTTCCTATTTCACCTTCTACTGCACTCAGTTTATTTACAATAGTCCTCATATTATTTATTTGCTCAACTAGTTCTACTCCTGACTTCTCTAATTGAATAATGACATCCGGTAAATATCCAAAATTTGGCTTAATATCCATGACTTCTTTCTCGATTGTTCTATCATTTAGCAGTTCTTGGCGTATTTGAATCGCAACGGCATCATCGGGATCGAAAGACTGGACCACTTTCTTCACAGATTGGAGGTGATGTGCGTAATAATTGCAAGCTTCTAGCCATGACCCCCAGCTCTTAAGAACTGGACATGGGGGAAGCGACAATTTAGGGAATTGTTTCCTGAATTTTGATACTAGATCTGGAGCCTTTAGAAATATAGTCTTTCAATTTTGTATTGATAGTTGGTTTCACTTTCGGCATTGTGCCTGCACTTCACTACTCTGAACTGCAAACCTGCTAGTTGAAGTTCTTATGCGACAACTGTCCCGTTCACCCGTTGTTGACGTGCAGACACCTGCGAGTATGTCATGGAGGGGAGGACTTGGTATAAAGCAGTGGCGGCTCCTGCATATTTCTTAAGAGGAGGAAAGAAGATAACAGGACGAAATGACACCTTCTTGAATGAAACATACTACAAATTAGCCTACATGCATACATGTAAGACCAGGTAGTGTTGGGGTTGGCCTTCCCTTCTGTATAGCAATAATCTGTTCTTGTAAACTGAGTTTCCTAAATTTTCAAAAATATATAATGTTTTCACTTCCATTCATTGTTGAATAATTGCACAAATTAACAATTGCAAGGAAATTCACCTCGCAGCATTTTTCGAGCACACTACAGCATCACACGTGTTGGAAGAGGCTATAGCTACTAACACGTAATCGGAACTGCGGAAATGGGAAATAATCTGAGGAAAGCGAGAACACTGCACCCACCCACGTGGTCTGTGTTGCCACATGTACATTTTACAAGTTCACATGCTTTTGAAGAATTTCAGTTCTTGTAAAGTCATACTACAATTATTGTTCAAAGTTGCCGCTGGCCAATTTTTTATGTTAAAAATAATGTAGTTTGGAGTACCTACTTTCAATTTCAAATATATGACAACTTGGCTGTTGCCCTGTCTAGTACACAATGAATGGAAGTGAATTTCAGGGGCCAAAAAGATCTGCGATACTAACTTAGAACTACTTACTCTTTGTTTTATATAAACCCGACTTTAACTTTCAAATATCCTTGAAAGTTTCAAACCATGAATAGTAGCCTATATAAAGTGCAACGAATAATATTTTTTATTTATAATTTAAAAAAAAGTTTATATGGTGTCTTTCATAACTTTGCGTTAAAACAGTTTTTATTGCGCCTCCTCCTAGATGTGTTATAGTCTGGTTGAATGAAGGATCGTTAGATGGCAGCGGTAGCGAGCTTGCTGCACGACCAGTTGGTTTCTATTTCCCCGCCCATGACTGATTCAGAGGAGGATCTTCTCCCTCTCCGTTCATTTACTTGCTTTAAAACTCTGCTTCTTTCTCTGGCCGCTAGTGCGCTGTTGTCTATGTGTGTTAACTGCAGTAAAGGAGGAATGGATTGACTTTCCTCAACACAAACAATCTCGCATCTTTCACACAGTTTTCTAGCAGCACATGAGCGCGTGTCGTTTAAAACTCGATCAACCGAGGTTTTCTTATAGCTGTGAACTTAAAAATTATCGAATCTTCTTTGAATTTCAAGGCACATATTTTATTTGGTATTTACTTTCAAAAGAAGAAAACTGTATGTAAACAAATGGAGGATGCCAATACTAGCTTTACTGCTCCAAATTCCGCTCCCTAGTTATTACAGTAGAACCCCGATTATCCGTCACCCTATTAACCGATCAGCTGATTATCCGACTGTCTTTCTATCACTCTATTCTTTCTTTCTTTGCTGCTAAAAAGTATGTATGCTATACCTTATATTAGTACCTATTCTTTTCTAGAGTCTATTGTTATAAGCCTTTATCCATTGTATATTACAAGTGTATTGCCAGCAATAGGAACAGTTACCGGTAGGCCTATTTGAAGGTGTTTTTCCCAAATTATAAAATAATCACTACCGGTACCTGCTTTCAAAGAAATGGTCCCAAAAACTTCCGCAAAATTTAGAGCAAACCTGTGCAGCATTAAGTCCTTGTTCTGCTGTTCGAGTGCTCGTACTTCATAATTTCTATCCAAAATATTTTCCACGGGTGTCAAAAGTATTTTACTAAGTATCAAAATAAAAATAGAAATAAATAATTGATCAGTTTGGGAAAAGAGAAATCGCGGCTTCTCTCGCATTAGAATACGAGATTGGCATTACAAAGTGCGCGATTTAATTAAAAACAAGAATGAAGTGTACAAAATCTGTAAATCTATAACAAGAAACCTCTAATATTCCTATCTTTCCAAAAAGAATCAACGCAAGGAATTTACTTGGCTCTTATAAAACCATTGTTGACAACTGGACTTAAATATTACCGGTAAACTTCTGATTCACTATCTAGCATGTTAAACACAAGACCACGGTGGAAGTTAAATGCAACTGTGTTATGCACTTAATTTACGAAAATATTTTATGATAAGGATTATCCGATTTTTTCGATTAACCGTCCAGTCCACCCCCTTGATTACCATGGATAATAGAGGTTCTACTGTACAAGTTGTATTGAATAATCAATACAGAGATGTAAAGCTGCAGCTGCAAATAGCGTTTTGTGTGAATAGACTTGCGACTTTGTGTAGCAACTTTCGAGTTGATAGGTTATACACAACGCTCGGATCTTGGGGACTTGTGTGTCGTGTGCTTGAGTAAGGTTACAGGCATAACATCACAAAGCTCACGCTGCAAGTGCTCGGGACAGTCGTTTGTACTAAGAAAGTGGTCACATCGAATGGCAAGAAGACGAACGAATAAACTCTGTCACGTCGAAGCCAATGACATTAAAGAATTAAGTAAACGGTCTGTTTGAGGAATTAGAAAATACGTGTTATTCGAATGGGTGTTATGGAAGTTTGAAAATGCATTTCTTAAATTTTAGGTACAGAATTTCGTGGAGGAATTCTGAGGAGATACATTATTTTTTCTAATGCAGAGTTTATATCTTTGCAAGTTGTACCACACAAAAACTAGAGCTGAAACGGGCATTCAAAAAGACATTGCAGTCCTTTAAATTGATGGAGAATTTGTCCATAGCCATGGATCAAGTTTAGAGGGGACCTTCCTAGTGATACACTAATTGAAAACTATTTGCGAGAAAAATTTAGGATATACTTATCTTTCTCAGATACGAGTTCTGCTGAAAATCGAAAGGAAACAGTGACAGTGAAATATTTTTTTTATTTAGGCCCAAGACTTTATAATAAAATTTCAAACCATTTTCCAAATTTGAAATTTTTAAAATTGAAACTTTTAAAAAAGAATTTTGTAAAATTATCCATGATTTATAATAGTAACAAATGTACTTTTTTGCCTTTTATTTCTATCGACTATATTCATGTTTTTATTGAATATCACTGGCTTCTGTCGGATTGTCAATTTATATTAAATGTGTATTTTTCTCTCGTTTTCCCTTTCTTCTTTATTCTTGCTCTTGTCTTGTATTTATTGGTTTGAATTAAGTTAATTACTGTATTTAGTAAACTGTCCTTGTAAATTTTATGTTATATTATTCACTAAGACCACACCGGAACGAGCCTGACTCTTACGGTAGTGGCTAGAAACATTTTTATTTTATAAATGCAATTTGTACTCACTAGGTGCTAGTTAAAATAAATAAAATAAAAAAATTAAAGTTTGTTTGTCACTTAATGTGACGTGGAAATAAGTTTCCTTCGTTTCAAATCATGTTTAACTAACAGACGAAGAATTTATGGGTTCGAAAATCTTCGAATGCATGTAGTCATACACTGTAATGAAATGTACAGAGCAGAACTGTAATTTTGATGTATTTTGCATGTTTATTTATATATATGCTATAAAATTAGATGTTTCAACCTATCATAATATTATCATTATGGTTTGTTCCAGCCAGGAACCACTTTTATAGCAGACCTGCAGTACCTCCGTGCTGAAAGCGGGAGTTTATGACATTGAAGTCCGGTTTAGCCACGTTCAAAGACACAAGTTTCCGAGCTTTGGTTATACAGCACGAAAAATAGCGTTTTTTCACATCTGATTTTTATTTGAATACGATGTGCAGCTTATACAGATGCAGTAGTAAAGCTACGCAGCTGCTTTAGTACTTTATTCATTAAACACAATTAATAACACTTTAGCTTATGTAACAAGTAAGAGAAGTAAAAATTTCATTCACTCTCAATAGCGTTTTCTTTCTCGTTATTAAGTAACATTGAATTTTCTTGTGTTGCAGATTGAGATTAGTTCCTTGTTGGGTATGACGGGAAATAAGATTGTTAGAATCTTGAACAAGCTCCTCGGAGATTCAACTGTTGAACTAATTGAATTTATGAAACCATATGTCCTACCTGACCTTCTGGAGAGTCTTCGAAATATGGTTAATGAGGAGCTCTTAGCAATGAAAATTACTTTGTCGGATTTGACAAGTTGCTTTATAAGTAATATTTGTCCATTCTAGTGTTCTGTTCTGCATTTCTTTGGGGAATACACATAACTCCACTGATATGCAACTAACTAAAATCTAATAGCTAGTTCAGTTACATGCTACTCTCATGAATGGGAAGGTGCTTCAAATTCGTATTTTTAAAAATGGGTTTACATTTTCAGACAGTGTTGTAAGTTTAATATTTTTATGCTCGACCATGCCGAAATGTAGTAATTATACACCTGGTAGCAGCCCTTTAATGGACCTTATTAAAGTACACCTATTCATTAAAGTTCAGGTGTTCCACCAATCAGAAAATACCATTGTAGCAATATGAAAGCGCAAGTATCGATTATTCTCAGATATGCAATCGAAAGACAACTAGCGCGAGATATTTCTTTCTCGGAAAAAATCAATACTTTCGCGTCTGCGCACATCTCACAATTTACGAGGTATTGCACAGGGTCAGTTCCGCTTCTCAGTCAGATAAGAATAACATGAATACTTATGAATAATTTCAAGTTAGAAATATGGTCGAGCATAAAAAGTCGTATGAAACTTGACTATAATGGTAATTAAGACGCTCGTATGAAAATTATGATACTCGCTTGCGCTCGTTTCATAAACATACTCGCGTCTTAATTACTACCACTATAGGCTCGTTGAATATTGTACTATTAATGAATTCTTGTTCTTCAAATGAGTGTAATAACACACTCTAACAAAATTTACGAAGTGTCCTGACAGGTTTTGTTTCCTGTAAGTAAATAATAAAAATTGAGAAGTATATGATCAAAATAAGCTAGCAAAACACAAGGCATTATATATATTCTGAAAATTTAATCGCTCCGTTGTATATTACACAATGCATTATGTATATATTTGGAAGCTCACTCACTACGTTGTAAACTAAATTTAATTACTCATATACTGTATAATCCATAACGAGATAGAAGTTATTTGTGCCTTATATCCTACTCAAATAATACAAGTTACAACGGCACTATATTAGCCTCCTTTCTTCCCAGACACTCTCACATTACACAAAAGTAAATCATTCTCAGGAACTTAACACTCTTCTTGGTATGACATTTCGTAAATTTTCTATTAGCTATAAATAACTCACCTACCGAAACTTAATAGTCTTTACTATGTTAAATATAGTATATCCACAGAAAACCTCCGTGATTATAAACGGGTATATCATCCCTGTCGGTAGTCTTGTGTACTTGGTAATGCTGACACCACAAAGAGCAACCCAGTATATCTAATATCCGTATGCCAAGTGACATGAAATATTCAGAAATTACCGTTATCTATATATATATTATATATATATATATATATATATATATATATATATAAATATATATATATATTTTGAACTGGTAATGGAAATTACGGGAAAACGGCTGAACGGATTT
The DNA here is from genome assembly GCA_025594305.2 of Periplaneta americana. Taxonomy (NCBI): domain Eukaryota; kingdom Metazoa; phylum Arthropoda; class Insecta; order Blattodea; family Blattidae; genus Periplaneta; species Periplaneta americana. Next base: position 22,754,435 of record JAJSOF020000036.1, read on the forward strand.
TAATGAATGACTCCTCATTTTGAAGCTTGGAGGCCAAAGTTTTTCAGAAAAATGGTAGTTTTCAGTGGAATATCAGTTTTCCTACATAATTTTTCTATTTTCCAAAATCCATCTTTCGTCGGATTGAGAACTAATTACATTTCAAAATGAAACAAAACACACACTACAATAAACAATAGGCTATTACACGAAGGCCATGACCTCCAGGATTGCTGGACATATTTAGAGTTCAAATTCAATTAGTTATTGAAAGCTTCAAGACTTATTAAAATAATTTACAGGTCTGATTCTGCGGTGTGTAATTTTCTGAGTACAGCTGTGTATTGGATATTAAAATCTACAAAACTTGAGGTGATTTGATGACATTATTATCATTAAAAATTAATTATTATTATAGTTAATACCATGATGTTAATATATAAACTACAAAACGTGCGTAAGATAATAATATTGTTATTAAAAATCAAATATTTTTATAGTTATTAATCAAGTGGGGCTGGGTCTTTTTCATATATTTAATGGCAGTGTGGTGTAGATTCAGTATTGGCTCGAGAGAGCGCAAAAATTACAGTTCCTAACGAAAGATGGTATTACTTACTGATAGAATAAGAGGCCTAGAAAATTTTGTAGTCTCCCGATCATTTCAGCAATATCTCTTAGCGGGATAAATTGATTTTACCCTCTACATTTCAAGCTCTACATGCAGCAGCTATACCAACATGATATGTCTATTGCAAGCCTGACTTTTTTAACTTTCACCTACAATCCACAATGACCTGAAATAGCTATTGCTTTATTCTCACATGAAAAACCTACTGATCGTCCTGACATTGTTACTTGCGTTTTCGCGTTTAAACTCAAAACTGAAGATGAATAGGTTCAAGAGAAAGTATTTGGCATAAAAAACCATTCAGAGAGAATATGTTTCATTATTATGCAAAGAACTTTCAAAATGTCTGGTATTTTTCATTGAAAACAAATCTGAAAAAATTATTTGAACGTCTAACGAACTTAGTTTGCAGCATTTGCTGCACAAGCCACTAGTTTTTACTATAAAGCTATTAAAAACACAATGATAACCAAGAGCATATTCACGTAATCAATGTTGGCAACCCTCCTGTTTGAAACTACGCTAATAAAAATTTAAAAAAATGAATTACATCGTCAGCATATATACTTTACTGTGTTGTACATTTTGTAACTGTTACAAATCATTTATTTTGATCGCATTTAACATTAAAATACAGGGTTGTTTCCGATCTCTGGTAACGAATTTGAATGACGTCATGAGTCAGGAATCACACCGACAGCTGAATTGGGGCGAGAGACGACAGACCAATAGTGAGTGATTTCATAATCAGAGTGCACGATGTAGCACAGTAGCAATGCCCATGAAAATCGAGCCTTTTTGGGAGGGGTACGTAACAACCCTTTCCGATGCCAAGTACGGTTATATGAAACTCATAGGAGCCTGCAAAAAACGTGGTTTCGTTATTTTCAAGAAAAGCATCTTGTGTGTACCTAATAAGACTGGCAAAGCTCGGATGGGATTAATTCCAGAGTGGAAAAAGCAAGCAAATCCATCCTCCATCACAAGTCGCCGCACCCCATGAGATGATACAAATTAATTCCATTCAAGCTTGACCAATCTTATTAAGTACACAGAAGATGCCTTTCTTGGAAATAACGAAATCCCATTTATTACAGGCTTCTTTTATTTTCACTTAAATGTACTTGGCAACGAAAAGGGTTGTTATGTACCCCTCCCAAAAAGGCTCGATTTTCTTGGGAATTTTTGCTGTGAGTCGCCGTGCACTCTGGCTATGAGATCATTAGGGACCGGATTTTTATGTAATTATATATTATATTCCTTTCAACCTAACCGTATATAAATAACAAATCTTTGCTAATCTTGTAATTACCATTAACATATTAAAATTTGACACTACATATTTTTACATATTTACTCCACATTACATATTATGGCTTGGTATTACATAAATCTACACATTTAGGGGGTTTATTCATTTTTACTTCTCTAAAAGGAAAAAGAAAAGCTTCTGTTAGGGAAGTTTACAATTTGAAATACACAGATTTAAAAAGCCTTTTACCTACCCAAGAAAAGATATATTTCGGCACGAAACATAACGTCCTTAGTTCCAGGCAAACAACAGTTTGTAAATGAATATAGTTTGAGGTTTTAGTAGGTACTTTGTTTCTTACAGGGAGCAGCTAAAATGCATGTGTCCCACATCTCGTCTTATTTTCTCCTAATCCAGTAAAGCGAAACAGTGCTTGCAGTACTGTTGTGTCATTCATTTCACTCAGTTCCCTAGTTTTAGTACTTAACAGTATAAAGTGCAAGTGAGTTTATTTATTTATAAACAGCTTTCCCAATGACGGGACTGCCTCATTGGACAAATAATAAACATATTGAGTGAAAACAAAAAAAAGACCATAAAAGAGAAAGGAGGGGAACGAACAAAAGGGAAAAGTAAGTACAGGAAAGATAATAGCATGCATAACAGGCCTAAACATAGTAAACAAACAGATTAGATATTCGAGCAAAATTCTCCCTTTTTAAGAAACAAAATACAGATGGTATTTTAAAATGGCAAGTGATCCTCTGATAGCGGCAAGGGAAACATCACGAATGAAGTCGTTGTTCAGCTGGAACTTCTTGCAGAAACTGGCAAAGAGGCGAGGTATTGTGCCCCTAGCGCCAACCATTAGCCCAACTACTTCGATGGAGGTGAGGTGATATTTCTCCAAATAGAATGGAACTGTGGGCTCATAAATTCTGCATTTTTCTGCGTGGACGTCAGCGGGCTGTTGTTCCTGTGCCTCGAACCTGACTGCCGGGTCGATAATGTATGCGGATGTAGAGCCTGGTGGAATGGCAAGCATATCAATTCGCCGACAGGATCCCTCTTGAGAGATGCCATGGACTTCTTCGTGCACAGTGAGACCTTTCTTCCTCAAGGCTTCGGCAATCATGGATTTGATTCTGTGATGTCTAGAGTTCCGCAGTGTCTCGCTGAAAGGACAGGCACCCAAAACGTGGCCAAGATTTTCAATCTCACTGACGCAACGACGACAGTGGTTTCCGTCTCGGGACCTTCCCGGTATAGCACGCAGCGGACAAACATTTGCTGTCATTTTAAGAGCTTGTCTTCATTCACTGCTAGTGAGGCGATCAGGTTGTCGGATCCATTTATTGGCGGGAGTGACTACTGCTTTTAACTAACTAAAATGGCCCCTGTATCTTCAATCCTAGAGACAAAAATAAAATCATGGATTGCGATGGACGAAGGTTTTTCGCTACAGATGGAAAAATTGCAATGTATCAAATATGCGGTAAAATGTTGGATGCTCTATAAAATCACAACTAGAGAGTCTTACCTATCCTATACCTGCCACATATTGATATTAAATATTTTCATGATTTTACATATTTTGGTACATATTCAGCTTATTTTTCTTACATAAATATGCACATATTTCACACCTTGATATTACATAAAAATCCGGTCCCTAGAGATCACTCACTACTGGTCTATCACCTCGCGCCACAGTTCAGCTGACTCCTGACGCACATGATGTTCTTCAAATTCGTTATCAGAGATCGGAAACAACTCTGTATATCTAAGCAATAAAAGTATCATTGGCACATTTGGGTGACAACACTGGTCACAACCGCTGCAAAAGTCTCAACAAAACCGATGTCAAAAATGCTGCGGCTGCAACCCAGAGAACCCTGTTCACACGTCGCAGTACGAGAGATGCGCAGTTTTTTTGTACTGCATCGCTGCAAAAGTAGCGACGTGTGAGCGCAACTTTATTCACACTGAACGGAGAGATCTCAAAATCGTTCGACGTATAACTTGCAGGAAAAATCGTTGTCAGTTTTTTTAGTAGTCTACTTCTAACGGTCTTATCACAAAAATTTATTTTATCAAAAATGTGTTCTTGCTAATGAGGTTTCAATCAATTTTATCATAGTTATCATACCTGATATTATTTTTAGTGTAAATAAATTTTGTAAAAGAGCTCGACTTTGTTAGCGAGTCCTTAACTAATCAGTACTTCATACATGGTACAAGATAACATATATGTCTGTGGTGAGAGGTGCCAAGTTCATGATATGTGTCATTCCTGATCTGCCACTGAGGTAAGTGCTTGCTTACGTTTGTATTTTTCACAGTTTTCGTTGGATTTTTTAAAAAATTATTATGCTCTAGTCCACGAGAGTTTCAGGAATGCCGTAGTTTATGTCTATCGAGACAAGTCGACATTTATCATTGTTGAATTTATTGCTTTTTTAAATTATATTTTTCAAGTGGTAGAAATATTTGCCATGGTTACGAAGAATACCAGAATAATACTATCTCTACAGCTATTGAAACAGAAGGGATTGTCTTAAAGACAGGCAATATTGCGAGTTATGAACAGCTCTATTTCTATTAATGAATTTGTGATTAATGAAATGTTATTTTTAATGTAAGTATGAATTGTGTTCGGACTAGGGTAGAACATAAATAACAACTTATAATGTGATAATTATTCATTATATTTACTCCTCGTAAAGCTCAGTCGATAGAAAATAAGTCCTAGAGTTAATCGAAAATGAAAGGGACACAAAAAGTCAGTGTCTGGTTAGAAACTCACAAAAATGACGCTATGAGTCTACTTTTTTTTTCATGGAGCCTACAGTGTGGAGCACACGTATAAGGCCCCGTTCAGACGATACGGCAGAACATTGAAAAATACATTTATTCGAATCGAATTCGCGTGGACAGCAGTGTACACACGGGTCTAGATTTTCCAGAGCATAAGTTTAATTTGACTGAATACTTTGTAGATAGTGGTTGTGAATATGTTTCTGGTTATACATTCATATCACCAAGCAATACAGAACCAAAAAGTTGGTCTATTCACATCCATTTCTGCAGACCGATTATGTAGTCCTGACAGCTCAGCGACGCGAGAGAGGGGAAGTAATAGGAGTAGTGGGAGAGTTCCGGAGTAGAGAAAGGAATTCAGTACAGCTTGAGGCTGGTTCACAATAAACCGGAAACGGAAACGACAAAGAGAACGAGAACGGAAATAAAGTTACAATAATATATTTAAATGTGAGCATTCAAAATAGTTAATTGTGAATACTCACATTTAAATACATTCATTTTAACAATATTTCCGTTCTCGTTCTCGTTGTCGTTTCCGTTCCCGGTTTATTGTGAACCAGCCTTTAGTTGCACGCATGACATCCGATCGCTCCGACGGCAAGCGAGTAACTAACCCAAACACCCCTTGGCGTAACTAAATGGACTCGTCTGACCTAGACGCACATCGCCGGCGACTGTCAGGACTAAATAATCGTACTGCACGAAGTATTTAATAAATTAAGCTTGTGTACGGGAAAAAATCGAAACGTGTGTACACTGCTGTCAGTACGAAATCGATTTCAAACGGACATTTATTCGAATCAATTTCGTGCGACAGTAATGTACACATATTTCTATTTTATCCCGTATGCAACATGATGTCAGGACGAAATCGATTCACAACGCATATTTATTCGAATCGATTTTGTGCGACAGCAATGTACATACGTTTCTATATTTTCACTTATATAACTTATTTCATTATGTACGGAAAATAATCAAACCGTGTGTACACTGATGTCAGGACGAAATCAATTCGCAACGGACATTTATTCAAATCGATTTCGTGCGGACAGCAGTGTACAGTAGTGGCAAAAAAAACCGGACCGACCCTTGTTGTTGATACAAAAGAATTCTGTGCTGTGTATTGTGTCAAACTGTGGTCATTTCAATATGGATAGTGTAGCCAGAGGTATGTACTGCTATTTAACGTAAAAACGCAGTTATCTTTGCCGAATAGAAGTAGAAATGTAATATTGATGCCAGATGAAAATAAAACTCTGAAAGGTTTTTCGTCTGTAAGTTTGAGACACTGAAGGAAACAAAATGCGGTAAGAGTCGAAGAAATGCAATAAATTTCATTGTTACAATTAATTATAAAGATGGATGTGTTTTGTGACTAGCAAACTTTGAATCTGTGACTCTGAAATCAGCTACAAGGTTCACTTATATGAAATAACAGACAGACTAAGAATACTGAACAGATTGTCGAAATATATAGAAGAGTTATATGAGACAGGGAATCGTCCGGGTGACTTGGCTATAGAAGACGAAGCAGTCGTATCAGAAGACGAAAAATGATTTTGTATTTTAAGGGTAGAAGTTGAACTAGCGCTTAAGGAAATGAGGAATGGGAAAGCAATAGGAGTTGATGGAATCCCCATTGAATTAGTGAAGTGCTTGAGTGAAGACAAGAAGGAAATTCTATCATTATGCAACGAAATATATAAGAAAGGCGTCTGGCCTGAAAATTTTACAGAATCAGTGTTGCTTCAAATACCGAAGAAAAATAATGCCATGAAATGTAACGAGTTCAGGACTATCAGCCTGATATCACACTCGTCGAAGATTCTTCTGCGAATACTGTATCGACGTTTATATTCCAAGATGGAAGAACAGTTGGAAAAAGATCAGTTTGGCTTCAGGAAGGGAAGAGGTACGAGCGATGCAATTTGACTGCTATGAACAATCGGCTACTAGATGCCTAGAGAAGAATAAAGAAGTGTATGTGGTATTAGTGGACCCAGAAAAGACGTTTGACAGAGTGGATTGGAATAAATTGATGGGGATCCTGAAGAAAATTGACATGGATTGAAAAGGAAGGAGCCTGTTCAGTAACCTTTATATGAAACAACGAGTCAAAGTCAGGATAGGAGAAGAAATGTCAGAAGGAAGTGAAATAGGGACAGGAATACGACAAGGATGCCCTTTATCATCTACCCTGTTCAACTTCTACTTGAAGGATTTAGTGAAGAACTATTTTCAGAACATTGGAGGAATGATAGTAGGAGGAAGAAGAATAAAATGTAGCCTATAAGATTTGCTGATGATATGACGTTGTTAGCAGAAGAGGAGATGATACTGAGGGATTTGCTACTAGAGCTAAATGACAGCTGTGAGCAGTATGAGATGAAGATAAATGCAAATAAGACGAAGAGCATGGTCATAGAAAGAAAAGTAAAGAAAATAAAGTTGCGGATTCTAAACGAGGCAGTAGAGTAAGTGGACAGCTTCAAATACTTGGGGTGTACTATAAGAAGTAACATGAGCTGCAGCCAAGAAGTCGAGAATAGCAATGTCAAAGGAAGCTTTTAATAGAAGAAGGAGCATCTTCTTCGGACCTCTGGAGAAAGAACTAAGGAGGATACTAGTGAAGTGCTTTGTATGGAGTCTAGCATGGTATGGGGCAGAAACATTATGACTAAGTAAAGAGAAGCGACTAGAAGCATTTGAAATGTGGATATGGAGAAGGCTGGAGTGTGTGAAATGGACAGACAGAATAAGAAACGTGTGTATACTGCTGTCGTACAAAATCGATTGAAATAAATATCCGTTTCCGTACCGTGTGAATGGGTTCTAAAGGTACTAACAGGGAGTGAGATGAGGAATTAAGTAGTAGGTACCATCGTGTTATTTTTTTTCTTAACAGTAATGCACTGTGAATATTTTTTTTTCTTAACAGTAATGCACTGTTAATTATTTTTATCCTTTGTGAACTTATAAATCTCCTCGGTGACTTTTTAGACACCAGTCGCTCTCTGACAGCGCTTGGTTGAGGTGGTGAGAGCGAAACTTTGCCGTGTACATTCAGTTTTTGTATAATACATAGAATAATAGTGATCTGAATATGAGTTCTAAAATGAATAGAGTTAATACCATGAAAGAAACATTCAACAAGGAACAACAACGACCAGCAGCAATAGAAATTCATCAGTTGATTGCAGAATCTTTACAGGTACGAGAATCGGACTTACAAGCTATTCAAGTAGTTAGTAAACAGAATGCGGTTTATTTGAAATTTACCAGTAGCAGTGTGTATGAAAATTATTTACGGAAACATGAAGATACAATTTCAAAATGGTGACATTGTGTCAATTATAATAACATCAGGAGATGACGATATGACTACAGTTATGGTGTTTAACATTCCACCGGAAGTGCCAAACAACAGGAACACCAATACATTAATGAATTATGGTAGAGTGCAATCAATTGTTAATGAAAAATGGGCACGTAGCTTTACTACAGTGTGAAAATAAAAAATAAAAAAAACAGCATGGTCTGATGGACTGGCACATGAATTTTATTATGTTCTTTTTTGAGAATGCACAAGTCAAGAACTTACCAATGTGTATAATATTACTTTACAAAGAGGCCGTTTATGTACATCACAAAAGAAGGCATCCTGGTACTAATTCCAAAGAAAGGAAGAAAAGAAGAACTTAATGATTATTGTCCTATCACCCTCCTTAATTATGATTATAAGCTCTTGGTTCGTGGCCTGACGAATTGTCTCAAGCAGTTCTTGCCAAAGTTAATTCACCCTGCGCAGAATTGTGGCGTCAATGGACGATCTATATTTGATGTCACTTGTGCTTTGCGAGATGTAGTAATACACTGTAATTACGCCAGTAAAACAGCTGTCATTGTGTTCAGCATGAGTATTTATATGAAGTTATGAGATGGCATGGTATGAGTGACAAAAATGATAAGACTATGTGCGGGGTTTGTACACCGATACGTGTTCTGCCTTACAAATCAATGGCTGCCTAACTTCAAACATTTCTGTAACACGATTTATCCGGCAAAGGTGTCCTGCCTCCATGGTATTATTCTTCCTTATGTTAAACCCTCTACTCTGTCTTCTGAATGACAGGTTATCTGGAGTAAGGTTCTTATACACTGACAGTTCAAGTGTATGCTGACGATGTGAGTGTTGTTTTATCGATATACAGAAATTATGGGACCTAGTCGAACTCTTTAAAGATATTGCAGGTCTTGAATACCGAGAAATCCTATGTGCTACCTAAAGGTCCTTTGGCTGAACGACCTAATATGTATCCCCTGACGACCGTGGACAGCATGAAAATTCTTGGACTCATTTATCATAATCAAATCAAGATGATGCAGAGTTTAAACTGGGATCCCATTGTGCATAAAATTAAAATTTTAGCAAAAGACATGTATCAGCGTGGCATTAGTCTTCATTAACGTATAACTTAAGGGTTGTGCATACATACGGGTGATTCACGAGGAAAGGTAAACAATTTAGGATGTGAATTCTGAAGTCATTCTGAGTCAAAAAGTTCATATGAATATAGGTCCATTTTCTAACGGTTACGGAGATATGGCTCTTTGATTTCACAAAAACTTCTGGGATTCCATTGTACTGACTCGCATTTAGAGACAGATAACGGATAAATTTAAAGTTTATATTCACGTATGCAAACATACCTAATATTCTAGACGTCGGGGTCGATGTTTTCGCACATTTTCAAAGGTACCTCCTTCTACTTCAATGCACTGTTGCGCTCGGGCGTGAATCGCGGTCATCGCTCGGGAGGGTTCCACGTGGCTGTTCTTTATGCTGCGTACAGCATTCAAAATACTATCGATTAGCGCCTCTCTCGTTTTCCTTTGCTACACCAAGTCTTTCATCCAACCCCATAGACAGTAAGTACTCTTCGATATGGTACCCTTCTGTTCGGAAAGCGTCGTTCATATTCAGCGACGGCACGCAAGGAACTTCCATCGCACAAACCATACACAGACACAAAATCGGCGTATTCTATAGTCGAAAATTTATAAGGCATCTTGAAAATCACAACTTAACACTTCCGATAACTACCTGTATAACTACTGTACAGTAGGTAGCTGACTGAACTGCTGTGAATTGATAAGTGATAGTGTAGGCTATTTGTGTTATCTGCAGGTTCTGTGTCATTACATCAGACAAGAGCAGGCGATTGGACATTTGTCATGCCCCACCACCCGGTTTCTTTCTCTTATTTACATCGCTCACAATGCAGATTCCAATGTTACGTCATTCATTGCGATCGGTGACCTTGTCTCACATTCTCACGTCACCAGCATATGGTAACGTCTGATTCACATCGGGGCGAGGCGTTTTACCAAAAAAAAATACATCTAGCTCCACCATCGTTCGAAAACGGACCTAATGTTTATACGAACTTTTTTACTCAAAATGGCCTAAGATATCGTATCTTAAATTTTTGACCTCTCCTCGTAAATCACCCTGTATATATTATCTCAGTTATGGTACATTTCACATGTTATTTGTCCTCAGAAGCATGTTCGACAAATCACTGCGGACATCTTGTGGTATTTTTGGCGCGGGTATGTATTTCGACTTTGTCTCTTGATCCGGAACATGGAGGGCTTGGATTGTGGAATATACATTTAAAATGTCTCAACTTATTCTTATATAGAGTCTGCAAATGGAAAAACAAAATGCAAGTTTTACAGTTGCCTGATTTTCTGAATGGAGGAAGTCTATGGATTTGCAAATCCCTCCCAATATAAGTCTCATATCTAAACTACCTCCAGATATATTTTCTGGAATGCAGTTACCTACAAGATCGATATACAATAACCAAACGTACTTCATACCTGGAGCTTGAAGAGATGTATAATAAAGCGGTAATGCAAATGCGCATAATGAGGAATAACCCAACCAGTGTTAACTTCAGCCGTATTTGGAAGAACATTAGTGCGTCACTATCATCCACGAGAATAAAATCTAATTGGTTTTCGGTAGTACATGACATCATATCTACTCGGTTTCGGCTGTTTAGAATTCATCTTTCCCAAGATGACAAGTGTCATCACTGTGGACAAACTTAAACTCTTGTACATAAACTTGGCGAATGCACCAGAGTCGAAACAATTTGGTGTCAACTCACACAATACCTGCAACCTATAGCGATCACAAGATACACGTGGTTCAAACCAGAAATTATTATCCTGGATTTCCTTTTAGCCTATCGCTCTCGACATGTCTCTTGTGTGGATGCTTGCACATACTGTGAGTTTTGTATTGTGTTCTTCAGAGGATGTGTCCATAGAGACATATAAAAGTTACATGCAAGTAGAAAATTAAAAACTTTTGGACAGAGGCAAAACCTACACACTTACTTACTTACTTACTTACTTACTGGCTTTTAAGGAACTCGTAGGTTCAGTGCCGCCCTCACATAAGCCCACCATTGGTCCCTATCCTGACCAAGATTAATCCAGTCTCTACCATCATATCCTACCTCCCTCAAATCCATTTTAATATTATATTCCCATCTACGTCTCGGCCTCCCCAAACCTACATAAATTATAAAAAATTCCTAAAATGTATATAATAACTTTTGTGTCCATTTTGTGTATCTCCTTTCTGTATGTAATGTAAACTTTGTAATATATAAAAAAAGAAAGAAGAAGAAAAATATTAGTGTATGGAACAATAAAGAAGGCTATGTGCAAAGAAGGGCACGAAGAGGGCCATGCTGAAACGCTCATAATTTTCAGCACGTTAATATTATCATTGCAATTATAAGTGGAATAATAATTATAATTTCTTGACTGTTATATGGAATAGAGAGTCCTTCTTAAAAAAAAAAGTGAATACTTCAATCGAGTCGTGTAGTTACAAAATCAGATACATCACTTTTTTTTTTTTTTTTTTCGAAAATGAGTTAATGTTATATTTCATATCTTCATATGAATCTACAACTGCTATAGCACTGTTATGCTCCAAAGCCAGATGCATCACATAGATTTATATGATGAAAGAATAGTATTGGTTGCAAATCCTTGGTTCCTTGCAAATGTTTTTCCTTCATACTGAAAAATTATGTTTTAGTGATGTATCTGATTTTGAAATTAAACGCCTCAATCAATGAATTATTTATTGCATTAAAATGGACAGATCCCCAGTGGTAATATAGACACAATGCAAAATGGAACAGACACAATTTACATACAAAAAATACAAAACACAACAAAATCTAAACACACACAAAAAAATAACACGCCAATACAAACAAATCACTCATCGTAATTTAATTATTACAAAACAAGAATGAGTTTGCAAAGCAATATCACAAATAGAGAACAACACAAGTACTTATTGACTTCATTTATGTAACAAAAAAATAATAATCTTTAGTAAATTCATTTATGTAAGCCTTTTATGGGATAATATTTCAAGAAATAAACTATAAATAATACCATTAGCTAGAGGAGAGTTGGTCAAAACGGGATACTTAACACGGAATCTTGTATATTTCCTGTTGAAGTGATAGGAAACAATTCAATTTTTACTTATGAATCCACTATTCTATGTACTTTCATAATACATTAATTTGATTTTCACTTCTAATGATATAACTAAACTGGGAAAACAATTTTCTTGGAAAGTGCGCAAGTATCCCGTTTTGGCCGACTAGTTGGGTAAAACAGGATACTTATTTAAAATAAAGAACATATTGTTAAGGAACTGAAAAAATGTGTGTTTTTATTATAATGCATAATAAACACACCAAAAAGTGTTTTGCATCACCTGTCAAACAGACCTTCAATAAAAGATAAAAAGAAGGAAAGCTAAGGAATGAAAATGTATTTATTTTTAACAGTTGTTGATAAAATTATAGCAATGGTGTGGATGGTCAAATGTAAATTGAGTATTGGCTGGAGTACTTCAATAGAGAGTAGTGCTTCCTCTTGCATTGATAATGCTTGAATTCTTCGTGGCATACTGTCTAACACCACATTTATCAACTGTTAATCCATTCTGTCCCAGTCTTCAACAGCAACTCTGCATAGGTCTTCGAGATTGCTTGAGGGGTCAGGGCGCGCAAGAATGGCTCTCTTTAGTTGAATCCAGACATGCTCAATTGGATTCATGTCTGGAGAACATGCGGGCCATTCAAACCTGGCAATTCCTTCACGATTATGAAAGTCATTGATAACAGCTGCACGATGGATTCTGGAATTATCGTCCATAAACATGAATCCTTTTGCGAAGTGCTGATTAAACGGTGCTACTATGGCTTGAAGAATATTGTCCCCATACTGTGGAACCCTCAGCATTCCTTGGATCGACACCAATTTTGTCCGCGACCCCACATAATGCCACCCCAAAACATCACTGACCCACTACCTTACTGCATTTGATTGTAGGGGTATCTGAGTCGTGCAGCATTACCTGATTTTCTCCAAACACGTTGTCGATGATTATCTGGCACAAGGCATATTCGGTATTCGTCCGTGAATAGAACTTTCTGCCAGTTTTGTACAGTCCATTGGTGATTATTTCTTGCCCAGGTGTAACGTTGTCCATGGTGCCTAGGTGTAAGAGTTGGGCCTCGCCATGGACGTCTGGAGTGCAGTCTGCTATCATGTAATCGGTTTCGTACAGTTTGATTGGATACGCATCTTCCTGTCGCAGTTTGAAAGTCATTGTTATTCATGCCAGCAGTATTCTCAGCGTTTCTCGTGGCAATAATTCGCAGATATCGGTCATCACATTCTGTTGTTGCACGTGGACGACCACTACGAGACATGTCGTCGACAATACCTGGGTTTCGGAAGCGATTCCCTGGTTCGTACCACATCACTCTGGTTCAATCCTAAGCACCTCGCTACTTCTCTTGAAGACAGTCCTTCCTGACATAGAGAAACAATCCTCGCACGGTTGAAGTTCATAATTGACCGCCTTGCTATTGTTCAATCTCTTTAGAATGAAATAAAACTCTTTTACCCTGAGTTATTCGCTGAGAGATGAGATTTCTTGCACTTCTGATTACATCTGTTTACTTTTTCAGTCGGTTTCTAGGATAGACTTCTACTGTTTCGCAAGATTGTTTACATTTTTCAGACAGTTAAAAGGATAGCTTTCAAATGTTTTATGGATACTTCTTGAAGTGGAGTGTAAATACCACTTCTACAGGTGATGCAAAACTTTTTTGATGTATTAGTAGTACTAAAATATGTATGTGGGGTTAAATGAAGAATATCAAATTATTATATGTAACGTCTATCCTGTTTGTTGACATTGATTCATAGTCCTAATGCAGAATTTTTCATTTACAAAAGCTACAGTAGAATTATTCGCAGTCTTCCTATTCCATACTATTGCACGCCTGATGAGCCCATTCTTGGCATTGAGTACACTTATTTCATCATCCCTCTTGAGGTTTTGAATTAGAGAATTCGTCGTTGTCTTCATCCTCTTCTTCCTAACCACTGTCATTGTTGGTTGTCATAGCGAGAACATATTCAATTCAGAATTTAAAGTGAAATCCCACATATGCAATGCATGTTGGATAAAACGGGATACTATCCCGTTTCGCCAAACCATAGGGTATCCTGTTTTGTCCGACTAGGAGTTGTAAAGAAAAACATGGCGTCACAACAAAACGGTAAAAGCTACAGAGGTTTTCTTTACAAAGAATTAAAGACTAATAATGTTTTATTTATATAAGAGACTTACCTCTTCAACTCTGCGAATTTAATCCCAGAATGTGCCAATTAAAATCAATAGAAACAATTCAGTTAAACAGCTGATTTAAAAATTTTCTCTACACAACAAAAATTAACGTGTTCGTTTTGCATTTGAGCACTGCATAATGTCCCCTTCTAGTCTAAGAACGAAGTCCTCGCATCATTCGGGACGTTGCAGCACTTTCCAACGAAATAAGTCGGGTATCCCGTTTTATCATACCATCCTGTTTTATCCAACTCTCCCCTACATGATAAAGGAACTATTGTGATTTTTGTGATATACGTAAACCGAATGATGAGAACGTGTGAGTAACTAACAATGTTTTTTAATTTGTTTCTTGTATGAGACAGAAATGAAATGAGCAACCCACTACGTCCTCAGACCTGTTCCACAGGAACTAATTGTCAAAAGTGGACTATTTCTAGCTTTCGTCGCATGTTTTCTAAAGTCTAGTAGCTGAAAGATATGGATGACCCGAGATCCCACTGAGAAATTTTCGCTCGCTTTAAAAGAATTTTTACCCATTGGGGGACCATTCAAAAGAGAGAGTTTTGTTCGAGATCCTTACAAAAAAAAATAGCAATTATACCTTTCCGATTTTCGTTATTATACGTATAGCTATCTTATGTATGTAGTACATTTGTGAAAATTTAGCCTCTTATTACTACTTATACAGTACTGTTTATAAATGAATGCGATTATAGACAATGCCTTTTATTATAATCCATAAAACGAAGTCCAAATTGTAATTTGAGTATACAGAGTGTAACTGAACGACTTATTCAAAATTTGGGGGAATGTAGAGAATGATTTGGTGAATATTTTTCATCAAGAAACCCATGACCGGAAAAAAAAAAATTGGAGTGTCTACAGCATGCCTTGCCTGAACGTCTATAGGAGGTTCCGTTGCAATTGCGCTAGTATGTGGTACCAGCACGACGGTGTTCCATCGCATCTCAATCGTCTGAGCCGCGTATCTCTCAGGCAGAGAGTAATCGGAAGGAGATGCCCAGTCCCTTGGTCTGCGCGTTCACCTGACCTCAATCCTTTTGACTTTTTCCTATGGGGGTATGTGAAGACTATTGTGTACGAACAGCGATAGAATCAGTAAATGAGTTTTCAATACCATAAAGGGAAGCGTGGAATATTCCAGAAAGTAAGACAGAAGATGGTTCGTCGTTGCAAGCTATGTAGCAAAGTTGGTGGTCGTCACTTTGAAATTTTTTGTAAATATGAAATTCTGTGAAGTTTTTCAAATTATTCTGATGTTTTATTTAGCCTACTGGCTGTGTAGAAAGTTAGAAATCACAAGGACAGAAAAAGCAACGTCTCACAGTACTGTAGATGCTCCAATTCTCATTTCAGGTTATGGGTTCTTTGATGAAAAATCTTCACCATATCACCATCTACATCCCCCGAATTTTTAAAAAGTAATTCAGTTTTTTTAGTTGTTATATAACCACGCTGTATCAACTACTAGTTTATTTAGCGTCGGTGAGATTGATGAGAGCGAGATTGTATTCGGCGAGATGAGGCCGAGGATTCGCCATAGATTACCTGCCATTCACCTTACGGATGGGGAAAACCTCGGGAAAAATCCAACCAAGTAATCAGCCCAAGCGTGGGTCGAACCCGCGCCTGAGCGCAACTTCATACCAACAGGCAAGCGCCTTAACTGACTGAGCCACACCGGTGGCTAGTAGTAATTCAGTTACACCCTGTATATATTAGGCATATATTTTCCACGATCATGTTTAAGGAACTGTGAACAGTATAATCACTCGCAACATGATTGAACAACTGAATTGTTACGATACTCGTACAACGTGTGATGAGAAAGTATGTGTCAAATCCGTGATAATTATTCGTAGGATATTCATTTTAGTGCTAACGCTAAGCTTAACGAATAACATTGGAAACTCTGTAGTTACAGAAGCAAGAGGAGCTGTACATGTACTATGGCAAATTTCCGACAACACATTATCATCTTAGTTTTCATCGTTCTACTTGGTCAGAACTTGAAATCAGTCAATGCAAGCACAGATGAGAAAGTAGATATGCTTTTGAAAAGTGACATTGATTCAAGAGGTAAGTCTGCATAATGTGCACAATTTAGTTCTGATTAATAGAGGCAGGATGTTTTATAATATCACATAATTACATAATATAAAAATTGTTGAAATACATAATTTCATATAGAGTTGATGGATTTTGCAAGTTATTCTGAAACGGCAAAGATATTAAGTTCCAAATCATGGTTATAAACCCAAAATTCTTCTATACATAAGTCAACGAAAACTTACAATTCCATAAAGTATATTTTATTCTTATAAAAATCGATATACGATGGTAATCGATATATGATGTTTATCGTCACTACAAACTAATCTGATATTTATTTATTTATTTACTTACTGATTTATTTATTTATTTACTTACTTATTAATTAATTTATTTATTTACTTATTTATTTATTTACTTACTTATTGATTGATTTATTTATTTACTTACTTATTAATTTATTTATTTATCTATTTACTTATTTATTTATTTACTTATTTATTTATTTACTTATTTATTTATTTATTCATTTATTTATTTATTTACTTATTGATTGATTGATTTATTTATTTATTTACTTATTTACTTATTTATTTATTTACTGATTTATTTATTTACTTATTTATTTACTTACTTATTTACTTATTTATTTATTTACTTACTTATTTGTTTATTTCTTTGTTTGTTTGTTTGTTTATTTATTTATTATCTTGGATTAAGCTTTTTGGACTGTTCCTCTTCAGATTGAACGCTGGTTCAACGATGAAGAATGATCTTAAAACACGGACTTTGCAAGTTAATTCGGATATGAATAAAATGCCATTTTGAATGGAACATACAGTCTGTTGACGTAGTTCTGATCTCTTTACAATCGGTGCCACAAAGAACTCAGTTTTTCTGTCTTTGAACTTTGTTTATATGATTGGGTTATTTATGAAAGGGCCTAAGTCGCTAATTTTGTGAAAATGAGTTTTTAATGTAGTACTGCTCTCTGGGTGTAGATACATCGATTTAGATATGAAGAGAACTAAGTTTCGCACTCTAATGCTTAGTATTATGACCTAGAATTTGTCGTTTGATTTTGAAAGGAACTAAGTCAATGACTTAGATCGTTTCAAAACTAAATATAAGTTTTCAGGATGTGGCATCACTGAAATGTTAAAAAAAGACATTCGATTTTTTTTCTCTTAAATTGCTATTTTGTCATTGTGGGTAAGCGAATTGGTTATTCTGTATTGCAGTTGAGAGTTTATTATATCTGTACGGAAATTCACGATGAATCGTGAGATTGATAAAAAGAGAAAGAAGGGTGTAAGAAACATTTGTGATTATAAAGGCGAGAAAATCAAACGTGCAAGGCTGTACACAAAAGGAGAAGTGAAAAGTTCTATAAGTGCATGAAAGAAACCGAGAAAGTGTGTCAAAACGATGAACGTGTGCTAGGTCTTTACTTTGACGTTATGCAAAACATTAGTTCACCAAACATACCCGTCCAGGACCTATTTTACTTCCGCCAGCTATCGGTTTTTCCTTTCTGTATACACAATTTGAAGGATGGTAAAGCACATTTCTATCTTTATCATGAGGGAGAGACTAAGAAAGGACCTGATGAAATTTGCTCGTTTCTTTTGTACTACATAAAGAACAATGTCCCTAGTACAGTAAAAGAAGTTCATATCTAGCTATAGTGATATTGTGGGGGACAAAACAAGAATCACACATTGTTACGGTTTTGTCTGGCCATGACTGATTTAAATATGTTTTAGAAAATCATGCATAGGTTCCCTATAAGGGGACATTCATTTCTCCCGTGTGATCGGGATTTCGGTCACATAAAGAAAGTCTTGAAGAAGCAT
>JAJSOF020000036.1:22772908-23122908 GCA_025594305.2 Periplaneta americana
TAAAGTTCAATGTTGCCAGAGTACAGAGAAGTACCGCAGAATCTTGTGGAGGGCCTATTCCACATGAAATCGATCAGTAAAAAACCTCGCATTTTTAATACTCTAATTTTTTCCCTATTTATACAAGGTGCTGAGGACAGTGCATTTTCAAAAATATACTATCGAAAGTCAAACGGTTTTCGTACTAATGAGTGACAAATTTAGCGTATTTTATAAAAACAAGCCTCTTTCAGCGCTCAGAACTCTGGAACCATTTACTGCAGAACATTGGACGGGAGCTCATTTTGAAGCTGACATTTGGTAGGTTATGTTAAGGAGTAATCCTTATTTTTATTGTATACAGAGAGACAGATAATCTGATTTTACTTACTTTTAGGCTTTTTGCCAATTTGTAAAAATGTAAAAAAATATTGAGAAAAAACCTTGCATTATTAAGAGGGATTCGGCATTGTTTGCTTAGTGGTACGGCAATAAGTTTCGAGGGTATTAAATAGAATATTTTCACACGCCTAGACTTGAACGGCGCAGTACCGCACGCACTGGCCGAGAGCTGAAGATAAGCGAGCGTTGGGCGTCATTTTACTCCTGTGTTTATGAAAACCTGTGATAAAGCTAGCACAGCCATGACTGCTAGACGACACATCACGTGTTTGTCTCCTGGGCTTGTTTGTCTCGGGTAGCTCCCGTCTCACAGTCAGCTGGTTAGTTCACGCGCGTACTATTTATTTTCTTTATTTGATATTTTCAATACTTTCTTATAACGGTGCACCAGTAAAAAATATGTGTTTATTTGTACTTGCAATGAGGAATCTAACCATATATTTTAAAAATATATTTTTTTTTTCGTGGTCAAAGGCGTCTTAATGAAGAAAAATCTAAATTTCTCCATTTGCATAAAAAGTAAGAAAAACGGTTTACATGTCAATATAAACTTTAATTTCTCGGCATCAAAATAAACCATGATTTTGATCATTGGGTGAAAGGGTTTCGGAGCCACAACAGTTTGAAGTTGCTAATTTTATGAAAATACGACAAATTAAAATATTTTTAATTTAAACACTATGAAGTTCTGATGCCTAAAACTTTGCACAAAACATTGTATCACAGTTGTCAACGGACAGAAAAAGTTTCATTATAGTATTTAAAAATTGCAAGGTCAATTTTCTCTATATTTCGGTCGATTTGAGATAGAATAGCCCGGAGTGACAGTAGAGTTTGAAACTGACTTTCATATTTCAATTACTTTGCTATGCACGAGCCACCTGAGAACTTACCGTATAGACGAAAGAAATATTGTTTATGCTCGACCATGCCGAAATGTAGAAATTATACACCTGGTAGCTGTCCTTTAATGCATGTCATTAAAGTACACCTACTCATTAAAGTACAGGTGTTTTCAGCCAATGACAACTCAGCTTACAGGTGTTCAGCCAATAACGAGTCAGCTTTGTACCGTTATAAAACCGCAAGTGAGGGGTCTAGTATCAAAACTTACCACATCCACTTTGCTATATTTTGAGAACAATGAGAAAAACGTGCAGTTATTCGTTGGATGTGGCAGTTTTTGAAAATAATCCAATTTTTACTATGCATTATATATTGGTTGTAGTTCAAATTTGAAAAAGCCAGCCAGTGCATGTGGTAGGTGTTAGAAAGTACTCCAAAATACATAAGGAAATTCAATTTTTAAAAAAGTGGATATGGCAGATTTTGATACTAGACCCCTCAAGTATCGATTATTCTCGGATATGCAATCGAAAGAGAATTAGCGAAAAGTCACGAAGGCTGGAAATCCAATACTGTCGCAGAAGGTTATGTTCTGTTACTATAATAATTAGCGTTAATTGTAAATAATATTCAAATAAATTCAATTTGTCATCTCCTTTTTCAATGTCGAATTCAATAATTAAGGTTATACCAAGTTTAACGGGATTACACAAGGTCAATGACATTATTGTTCCTTGAAAAAAATCAATACTTTCGCGTCTGCGCACATCTCACAATTCACGACCTAGAACAAGGTCACTTCCAATCTTGTCAGATACAAATAAAATGTATACATCTGAATAACTTCAAGTTAGAAATATGGTCGAGCATAAAAAGTCGTATGAAACTCGCCTATAATGGTAATTAAGAAGCTCGTATGAAAATTATGAAACTCGCTTGCGCTCGTTTCATAAACATCCATACTCTCTTCTTAATTACTATCATTATAGGCTCGTTGCATAATGTACTATTATAATACTAGCAATAATAACTACATCTGATATAAATTGACTTCTTCACTCTCTCGAAACTAATCTTTCGCGTCTGAATGAGATGAAGATGATAATACCAACAAAATGAGTCCAGCGTCCAACGCCGAAAGTTACACAGCATTTTTTCTTAACGGGTTGACGGAAAGCCCCAGAAAAAACTCAACCAGGCAACTTATTCCAACCAGAATCTGAACCCGGGTCCGCTCATTTCACATTGTATAATATATTACGTGTGGTTAAATATGCTAAGGTTTACATATTAATATAAATAACATCGACAAACATTTCTGTATGGGATTAAATGCAACTTTATTTTACATAATATTATATATGCTGATTCTGAAATAAAACAAAAAGGGGAAACCGACCAATATGCTATCATTAACTAGTAAATGTTACAACAGTGCAAAATCAAGTTTATATTGTATTTAAAAACTCATAGGTTACATGCGATTAGATGTGTTAAGGTTAATATATTTAAAACAGGTTATTTAACGAAGCTGAATCAACTACTAAGTTATTTAACGTCGATGGAGTTGGTGATAACGAGATGGTACTTGGTAAAATGAGGCCAAGGATTCGCCATGGCATTACCTGACATTCATCTTATATTTGGGGAAAACTAATAAAAAAGAAGCACGTAATCATTCAAACCGGTCAAGCGAGATTCAAATTCAAGTTCAAACGTAGGTCCGAATCAGATGGCAAAAGCGCTACCGCCTGACCCAAGCCACATGCTAAAATACAAGACTGATGACAAACACAGGGTGTTAAAAAAGTATCCAATATTTTAGAAGGTTGTAGTATGCATCAAAAGAATAAAATAATGTCAAATAAACATGGGTCCTACGACACATACTTTCTGAGATCTGAACACTTGGTCATAGGAGGTGCTCAATGTGATCGTCCATTCATGGCATTGCATTCCTCTGCCCTTCGGCGTAAGGAATCACGCACTCTTTGAAATTTGTTTTAATACGTTAATAAGAAAGTCCTGATAACAATCCCCAGTTAATCTCTGTGGTAGCACGTATGGCCCTATTGATCTATAACCAAGAACGCCTGCCCATAAGTTTATTGAGAATCGGTGCTGATGCCTTATTTCTTCAACTGCATGGTGATTTTCATCAGCCTAAACATGCTGATTACGAAAATTCACAACACCATCTCTGCTGAACCCCGCTCATATCCGCAACCAGACTTTTGCTTTCAGTATTCCTTGCGACGTATCAGTATTCCATGCCAGGGGTGTCGACCTCGGTATGATTATCTGGTAGTCTGCTGTATTGTAGGGCAGAAAAATGCTTTGCCATTAATGGACGTCACATTGAGCACCTCCTAAGAACAAGTGCTCAAGTCTCAGAAAGTATGTGTCGTAGAACCCATGTTTATTAGACATTATTTTCTTGTTTTGATGCATACTATCGCCTCCTAAAATATTGGATACTTTTTTAACACCCTGTATTTCTGCAAGACATTCAACGTAGTTATCCTATGCAAGCTATAAAGTACTGACTCTAAATGAAAATGAAAAGAAAAAACATACCAATACGCCGTTATTGGCTAGTCAAAAGCATGCTTTAACCGATTGAAATTCAATTATTGTACGTTCATGGGCGAGAAAAAAGTGGGTTAGGGGTACAATAAGTGAGTCAGTGATGAAACAGTGGTTGTTGTTATGGAGGGGAGAACGAGAAAAGGATGCAGCGTTGCAACATCTACTGAAAATGTACGTTGCTAACGAAAATCGTTCCAAAGGAATGTTTATTTTCAGCTAATTACATTTGTCATTGTTGTTAGACCCATTTCGAGTACATCACTGTCATTAGCTCGTCTTTCAAAAAGCATGTAACATAACATTTCTTATATTGTAGATACGTACTATCGTAGAACGATCATGATTTTAAAATCATATCGGTGACAAACGCTTTTTAAAAAACGCTTTGGAATCTCGCGCCACTTGTGGCAATAGAATATAAAAGTTGTATATGAGACCAACAGAACGTTGCTTCCGGTTTAGTTAACGGTTCATAACCTGGCTTTTAGTATTAGTCAGTGCATGCTTTAAATTGAAATTATTTTAAAACTTTAAAAGGGTTTAAGGGGACAAATGTTGAGTTTACCGAAACAGTGGTTGTTGTTACATAATATATGCGACAAAGGATTTGCTTGCACCATCTACTAGAGTACGTTATACAAACGTTCAGTTTAATGTGTATGTTTATTTTCACTAATTAGTTTTGTCATTGTTGTTAATTGACTATATAGAGTAAATGTTGTATAGAGCAGTATGTATAGGTGCAGTAAAGTTCATGGGATAGATTATAACAGCTCAATAGAGAATGCCAGCATACTATGGTAGGAACGATCATGATTTTAAAATCAAATGTAGGTTCACAGAAAACGGATGTAGGTAAATTCTCATTTTTAATTAGAACTATAAATGATTGGAATGACCTATGCAGCGGTCTTTGTGGGCTGTCCTTCCTTAAGGTACTGATTCAAGAATAAGTTAAAAAGCCATTGTGTATAAAGTGTAAATTAAAATTAAGGTTCCATTTATTTTTTAAGGTGACATGTATTTATTTTATTATTATTATCATTTTGATTATTACTTATTTTAACCCGCCAGTGAACGGGTCTTGAAATGTTAAATTTCAGTTTAAATGTAGACCCATTTCATAAAAATATAAATAAGTATATTTATTTGTCTTATAATAATAGTTCTATTCAGTGAAGCGAGTTATCAGTGAAATTTGTTTTAAGAGTGCATGAATATCTCGTTCAAGTGTTAAAATAGATTTTTGTCTTTATTTCCTATAGTGAAAGATTGAAATTTTCTAAAATTTCAGTTTGAAATGTGTCAAAATTCACCTGTGAAAGATGAAGTTTTTTATGAAATAAAGTGAAAGAAACTTTGGATTATCATAACAATGTTCTGAAACTTATTTGCAGGAAGCCTATACATATTTGTAATGTTCCAAAATTAGGTTCACTTATTAATTATGGTTATTTTAAGTATTATCATTATTATTATTATTATTATTATTATTATTATTAATTATAAATATACTATTTGTATAATTATATTTGTATTGTAAACATATTGATTTACTAGCCGTACCATTTGGATCCGCTATAAATATCAGTTAGAAATAAATATAAAGTAATTAAATAATTTATAAACATCAGGATTTCATTAAATATCATTTGGTCCCTTTATAAACAGATAATTTCATTTAAATATGTTAGTCCCTTTATAAACATCAGTATTTAAATAATTAAATATCATTTGGTCCCTTTATAAACATCAATCATTTCATATAAATGATCATTTCCTTTATAAACGTTCCTTATTTGTTATTATCATTTGGTCCATAAACATCAAGGGAATTAAGATAAATATCATTTAGTTTTATAAACAACTTTATATTAATTCATTTTTCCATTTATAGACATCACGGGATAATAAATATCATTTGTTCCCTTTTTAAACATCACGTTTCAGCAAATGGCATTTGCTCTTTATAACATCATGGTTCTGATAAACTTCAAATAACTTAAATAGTTTGATACAGCATAAATATCACGATTTCATGTAAATATCATTTATTTATTTCGAAAATCAAGATTTCACTAAAAATCATTTGGTCCCTTTATAAACATCATGGAATGAATAAATGTTTAGTCCCTTTATAAACATCACGGGATTTCAAAAAATTTTATCCCTTTGCAAACATCACGGGTTTCATATAAAACATTTGCCCTTTATAAACATCAGGGGATTTCATAAAATATCATTTATTGCTTTTTAAACATCACGGGATTTCATATAAATATCATTTGGTCCTTTATAAACATCACGGGATTTCATAGAATAAAACTATCATTTGGTTTTTAAAAAACTTTTGTTATATAACATTTTGGTCACAAATAAGAATTTCAATAAAGATCATTTGGTCCTTTATAAACATCAGGCCCATATAAATATCATTTGGTCCCTTTATAAACATCACGGGATTTTAAAATCATTAGCCTTTAAAACATCACGGTCACAAAAACTTTGGTTTATAAACATCACGGGATTTCATATAAATATCATTTCAGCCATTATCGCATCAAAAGGATAATAAACATCCATAAACATTTATAAATATCATTTGACCCAGACAAACAAAAATTTCAAAAATATCATTTGGTCCCTTTATAAACATCACGGTTAATTTCATGTAAATATAATTTATTTTTTAAAACATCAAAATTTCCATAAATATCATTTGGTCAGATTTATAGACATCATAGATTGTTTATGTAAATATCATTTGGTCCACTTTATAAACATCGGGATTTCATATAAATATCATTTGGTCACTTTAAATAAACATCACATTTAATATAAATATTATTTGGTCCTTTATAGACATCACGGGATTTTATATTAAATATCATTTTATTCCTTTATTAAACATCAACGGGATTTCAAATGTTAATATCATTTGGTCCTTTATAAACATCACATTTTATAAAAATATAAAATCAGTATATTTATTTGGTCCTTTATAAACATCACGGGATTTCATTAAATATCATTTGGTCCTTTTAAACATCAGGGATTTCATGAATATCATTTGTTCACTTTTAAACATCACAGATTTTTAAAAATCATTTGATTTTTATAAACATCAGCCATTTTCTAAAATTCTCATTTGAAATTCATTTGGTCATAAACATCAATTTCACCTGTAAAATCATTTGGTTTTTGTACTGCAAACCCAATTTCTAAAATGTTTCAAACATGTGGATTTCATATAAATATAATTTTCCCTTTATAAACATCAATATTTCATATAAATATCATTTGGTCCTTTTCTAAACATCACAAAATTCCATATAAATATCATTTGGTCCCTTTATAAATTCATCAGGATTTCAATAAATATAAAGGACAGGAATGCAACATCTCTTTCGAAGGGGTGTCCTTAAAATTCTGGTAGAACCTGTAGTGCAGTACAGTAGAGCACTTTTTGAACTATATCTCACAGATGGACTTAATCACAATTCTTCATTTGTTTAATCAAGACGGACCATAAAAGATAACATTAAATATGTTTGTCTAATATGTGATAAGGAATTACTCGAGCTGTGATAAATGTAACATGTTTTCCGATACTGCACTCTATATAGAGACAACAGACAATAATGTAACACATTAGTTCACGATGAAGGTACACAGTATTGCGATTGTAGCGCTCCTGGCGGCAGTGTGTCATGCACATCATGGCCATCCTCTACTGCACCAAATCGAAGATGTGATGAAACTGCCGAAAGAGCAATGGGGTATGTTGAAAAAAAAACATCCTTTTAAAGCTACTTAACATAAACATAAAACCATTTTTTTAATTGTAGGTAACAGCAAATCACAAGAAAAATATGTGTAGAAACATTGTTAATATTGAAATCATCACTCATATCAGAACATTCGTTCGAATAGGCTTCTTTTAATCTACCTTGAATTGTGTACTTATATTGCTTTGAGTTTAGAACTCATCTCTTTAGTCTGTTTCAACAAATTCATAACTTTTAAGTATGTCTCTTGGATGGATAATTTTTGCGTTTTCCATCGATCATCAAATGCGTGGGCACATTATAGTGACAATAAAAATATATCAATCTAGAGCAAGCATCTTAAGGACACGGGCAAAGTTAGGAAATGTTGTCTACTAGAGTGCAATTTGCGAGCGCTGTGGTCTGAGTGAGCGCAAGACAAAACCCCAGTCAGGGGTGTATGTTGTACAAGAATAAGTTAGGCTACTACAGCAATGTAAAGTTAATACCGGGTCATCATTTTGTTTTCACTAACATTTCTAATATTAACCTGGCTATACCTTTGGATTAACGGTTGAAAACCGCAAACACTATGTTACCCCCTTTCACGACCAAAGTTTGATGATACTAGTATAAATACAATCAAATCACTTTACTAGGTCCAGGAGGGAAGAAAAGTAGTGCATTCATTTACGTAAATTAGGAACATATTAAGATTTTCAGTTTGATAATTTTCGTTAGGTTTTTATTTACTCAAAATACAGTACAGTATTAACAATAACTGAACTATCCAGGCGGACGTATTCATTATGCAATGTATAATATACTGACTACAGCACATTAGCATACAATATGCAGAGTGTATTTAAATTGAAAAATAATCAAAATCTGGATATCTAAACAAATTGTTGAAAATGATGGCTGTTCATTTCTATACGGGCTTCAGTTCTTTTATGTGCATATTATCGAAAACGTTTTAAGCATATCTTCTGAAATTGAATGTATTGTTTCTGAAATGTAATTCTTTAATTCTTCTATTGTTGTAGGATGTTTAACAAACACAACTGTTTTACAGTAACCCCAAAAGAAATAATGCAAAGCATCAGTCAACATGGGAGCATAATCCTGTGTCTCTTGAAATAATAATTCTGTAGCTACTCCATAACAGAGTACCTTACTTACGTATTGTAATCACTTCACTTCTGCCCGATTCGCACAGATGAATTTACTCAGATTGCTGTCTACTGCCCGTCCAAGTAGTCATGTCGCAGCGTCGTAGAAAGAGGGGAAATCACTTGACAGTTACTTAACGAGGCCCTTTTATTTAAATTATTTTAAGCAGTTGTATAATACATCCTGCCTAAGGTTTTTCCGTGGTTTTCCTAAGGCGCTAAGACAAATGTCGGGATGAGCCCTAAAAGAAATGGGCCACGGACCTGCACTCATATCCCCATGACCTCTTAATTATTCTAAATTAATTAATAATAACATCTATCATAAATCAATCGACCTATTACTTAAAAGCCAAATTGGCTAGTCTCTTATATTGAGACAACTCATCCTGCCTAAGGTATTTCCGTGGTTTTCCTAAGGCGTTAAGACAAATGTCGGGATGAGCCCTAAAAGAAATGGGCCACGGACCTATATGCCCTTCCCCATAAAATCCCCCTTTTTCTTTTCTAACAAACGACTTCATGCCCTAGTTCAGAGTCTATAAAATTACTAAATACATGTGCAAGGTCACTCATGTAGTCGCAATGCGAAAGGACAGGGAACCTTCCAAATTGCAGCTTCAGAATTCACGGCGTCTCTCCTGGCGGTCTTCACCTCCCTTGTCATCGAACAACAGACGACAGAGTCTTCTCGACTCCTCCTGCACTGCGAAATGACACAGTTCATTTCAATGTGCAGATTTACACTAGCCATCTCCTCGTCCCGTCCCGTGATCACTTGATCACATTTCCGTCCCCTCGCGTATGTGGTACCTAAGAGGTTACATCCATTTTCGGTTTTCCCCTTCAAAATTTTCTAGAGCCCCTTCAGTGGAGCAGCGTAACCCGGAGTGAGACTAGTGGCCAACAGGCTTGGAGCTCACATATTTAGTTTCGTCCAGCCCCCAACCCCTTGCAAGGACGCGTTTGCGTACCTTTTAAATTTGTCCTCCCAATTCTCCTCTTTCGATTTTTCGATTGTATAATATTATGTAGACGTCCAATTCCTGACAGCAAATGCTTTCAGGAAAGAGCTAAGACAGCCAGCCACTAGTCTTTACAGAGGGGCCAGTAGAAACGGATGTTGGAAACAGGGAAGCGACGTAACCAGAAGGATACAGTACCTGTGCAAAAAATATGATTTAATAATGAATACACTTTATTCACTGGAAAATACGACCATTTTTCTGGAACATACTATACTCACTCAGTACTGCATACTGTGACCGTAAGATGACTTTGCATATAAACAATTTTACAGTTTACGGCCTTGATACATTTGTAAATGTAAGTTCACTAAATGTAGAAGGGTCTTTTGGTGGAATTGATCTCGAAAGTACATTCTAAAAACTCAATTGGTACAATAAAGATAAGAATATGTAATTCTGTAAAAATAAAATTTAAAAGATGTCCCTGCTACTATTTCGGAAGTTTGCTATACATGAGCCCTTTTCTTCACACTTATGTATTTAATGGCTAGAGGAGTAGATCATTTATTTAGGAAGGATTTGTTTCACTGGTGGACAATCATATTAAATAATATTTCTTTGGAAGTACACTTGACAATAATTCTTAATAAAAATTATTTCACATAATAACATATTTTCAAAATGTTTATATATTGACAATTTTTTTAAATAAAACTAAAATAATTCAAATCGCTTTCGTATTTACACAAATATACAAACATCCGGGTTGGTCCTTATTCGTGAAAGTTTAAATCTTCTAAATCGTTGTGACGTTCTCTAGAAATAATTCTTCCAATGTCAGTCTTGCTGGAAACTATCCTCATAATGAACTATATGTGAGAATATGTCAAACATGGTCTTCGCCTAGTTTTGTTGATATTTATTTTGTAAACAAACTGTTCGTACCTGTAAGTGCTCCGTAATATTGACATTACTTCTTTTGCAAGCTTACGAGCGGGATGGAATTTAAACAAATAAATAATAACCACAGTAAAACTTTTAAAATTGTTAACAACACAACGTTATAACGAAATCTGAACAAAAAATTCAATTAACTTTTCCTTTATTAAAATAAATATTTTCACGCGGCAAAAAGTGTGTCTTAAAGCAATCCTTTCTTGCAACATAATACATAATAGTTATTTATGAGACAAAAAACACACGAGGGTCAAAAAGGATAACTTTACGAATGTGTCATGCAATCTTTTTTTCCTACAATACCTAGCACAAATTTACATTAAATTAATATTTCAAGTTGTAGAGGTTATAAGAACACAATGTCATGGCCGTCTGAACTCAGAACTATTACGAAGTAAGTATCCATGGAATGACAGCCTGTTTTATTCATGTTCAGGAGTTCTGACCAGCGAATAGGGATTATAAAGAATGGACACTTCGCGTCGGTACCTTTGATGTAGCCGGACTGATTTCAATGACCTTCAAGCCAGCTAGAGCGTGAGATTCTGCTTTCTCCCTAGAGTTGGCGCTGACATCACACCAGCTAGCAGTCGACACAGCGGAAATATAACACATATAATTAATACATCTAGGTACATTATGTACTCAAATAAAATAAATTGGATCCATAAAATAATAAATCCGTCATTAACTGTAATGTCAAGACTCTAGAGTTCCTTTATAATGAGAGTTGAGACGTTGACTCCAACAACAATTAAAATATGTAATGATTTGATAGCACTGAAAAACAAAACGCTTATGAGAAGTAAAACCATATATCTATATTATATTATATACAAATATTAAACGAATTTGATACATAATTTTATAATGTATTATATTGTTTTATAATATAATTTATTATATCTGTAATATAAAAAAATATTATTACAACTAGTTTGTCACTGAGAAATAAGGAAAAGTTGTTAATTGAATTTATTTGAAGCAAAGCGTTATTGAATTATGCAATAAGGTAGGCGATGTTTGGATCCTGTGTCTCAACTCTATACTCAATTATTATCTTAGCCTATGCTCGATTACACTAACCTCTAGCGCTTGAAAGTAGAACTAAACGCTGGCGCACAGAGAAACAAAACAGAGGAAAATTCGCTCAGTGTCCATTCTTTATAATCCCTATTCGCTGTTCTGACCTTCTAAACCGGCCATATAATCAACAAAGCCGTTAGAAACAGTTAAATGATAAATCTTGTTACAATGAGTATTACATATAACATCAGAATAATAAGGGCTAAAATGTAAATACCAATGTTAAATTTGTTACTTATTTGTGTTACGTGTAATATTTAAGTAATGAAAGATCGAGGTAATGCATTAATTTCTTACTGAATGAAATTTCTACACTGAATATTACATTTTCTTTGGCATCGCGTAATATGAATAGCAGTGTCTAAAGTGATTACTTACTTTTTTTACGCACTAGTGTTTTAAAGGCTCACTTTACACACTGATATCAGTGGGTAAATAGTAATATACGTTACAAGAGCGGTATGTTGACGTTTTCATGTTCGAGGAAATGATTGAAAAAGCGAAACGTAGTTGAGCTTTTTTAATTTCCGAGAACATGAAAACAAACATACCGCTCGTGTATCGTACATTATTTTGTGCGAAGATCGTTTATTACATACCTGAAAGACGAATTTCTAATTAGTTGCAATGAAATCTCCATGTTGGTTTCTGTTTAATGACGGCAACTTCGGAACACCAAAATATCTTTCTTCAACATTGTTGCTGTAAAATGTTTTCTGTGTTTACTATACTCCAGCAGGCCGTGATATACATCTGTCTTTTTTTTCCCCCAGTCTATAAATGCGAACTTAAAACAAACGGTAAGGTTATGTAATGATTTATTTTTCATTTTAATATATTAACAATATTATTTATATAACATATTGCAGTAATAGCATCGACATCTGGAATCTTGTTGATTTTTTCACGGCTTCCTTAATGTTACTTGTATCAGGAATGCAATAAGTTTCGTGGAGTAGTAGACTTTACCCTAGATCATATATGTAGAAGATAACTCCTTGCTACGTTAAAATCGGCAGCACTTTGAAGAGAACAACCGCCAGGATCGCCACCCGTCCGCCGTAAACGAACACGAGATGGCAGCACAGTCGCTAATGAATTCAAATGGGAATTATGACGCGACTCCTTATGTAACAACTAGATGGCAGCGTAGTAAACCTGACAAAAGTTGTTAACCTTAAAGCCTATAAGCCCGACATATCTGTTATATATATTATCTAGGACTTTACTTAATTTTTGCAAATATTTAAAAACAATAATTAACATTGAAATTTAGGTGAAATTGCAGTGGTAAGTTTCCAATTTATAATTATTACTATATTGAACGTCTCTAAAAATAATATGTTAAAAGCCTAAAGCAGTAAAATGAATGTCGCGCTTAAGCGGTAAGAAGAGGGAAATGTTATGTGTGTTACGTTGGGAATACTGAACGTGGTATTTCACACTTACCGCGTATTGGTTCTGTGCGGAAAACAAGCAAATACGCACGATCTCGCACAAAGTGCAACTTTACGCACTATCGTAGAAAAATAGCTATTAAAATGAAAATTAAAACCAAAAATAAAACCACACTATATTACAGCGCCACCCGAGTAAACAGAATCCGTGGTCGGGGGCAATTAATTTATATAGTATTAATATAATATGAATATTACAGTAAACATATCACGAAGACATAGACTGGTATAAAATGATAATTAATAAAATAATTAAGTAAACTAAATTTAAATTAATCATTTCAATTAAAATGTATGCTTTCAACGCAGTAGTGTTCAATAAAAACAATATATTAGTCATATCATACTAAATATAATGAAACTCACGTGCGACTGTGAAAGGACAGTTACGATGTCCTTAAGTTGTGTTTTGAAATGTTACCTTAACACTCGACATATTACTTGATAATTATTAGGCTTGTAATGTTGAGGACCGATAGGGTGCTTTACAGTGGTTTCAAGTTTACTATACGTTCACCAGTTATTATTGTAGCAAGCGTAAACAGTGTACCTGCTGAATGATAATGCCGAAGGTGAAAGATTCTCAGGCGCATATTTTTGCAGCGGAATTTGGTGAGGCACCGAAGATGTGAGTTATGGATTGTAATTGGATCCTAAAGGAAAGGAGGAAACTCAAACCGACGAATAATTCTATGATAATTCTTCTGCACATAACGAAAGGTACGTAAAAATATATCTTTGTAATGCTATGTAGCTTATATTTACTTTTAGAGCTGTCCAGATTTATGTTCACCTTGTTATTCCCGTAATCGATCGCAGAAGCAAATCAATGTCCTCGTACTATCTCACGTCCACGGTCTATGAACCATGCTGCATTCAACATCTATAAGCGGTCCCCTACATTACAAGCCTAATAACTATACTTATTCTTTAAGATATGGCTATCTAACACAACACAATACTTAACTAAAACTTTGCCTACATTTGTTTGCAGAGAGCGAATTTCGAGGACTGTTGAAGTCTCGCGTGGCGGCCAGAGAGGTAAAGAACGCCATTGATGATGCCATAATCGCAGCGCTCGAGAACTTGAGGAAGGCGATGCCCACAGGGGATCCTGACCTCGGCATCCCTCCCCTCGATCCCGGGTATATCGAGCATGAGGTTATCAATTTTGAGCATCGACTAATTAAGTAAGTAATTTCGCCCAGGGTATAAATCACTGCATTGATCCTATTTTATTTTAAAATGGCATTACGGTGTCATACTGATATCATAGGACTATGTATCACAGTGAAGGTCCAACAAAATATAATAGGCCTATACAGAGTGTAAGGGGTATAAGTGCAGTCCTTTTCACAGTCTTCGGGGACGGTCTACAGGATAAAAAAATGTCCATACAACATAGGGTCAAAACTTGATAGTTTTCCCAGTAAACAATATTTCTTCTCTTATTTTATTCGCGTTATACTGCTTATATCGTTAGTAAAATTACGAAAACAATTATTTATTTTATTGGGTTATTTTACGACGCTGTATCAACATCTAGGTTATTTAGCGTCTGAATGATATGAAGGTGGTAATGCCGGTGAAATGAGTCCGGGGCCCAGCACCGAAAGTTACCCAGCATTTGCTCGTATTGGGTTGAGGGAAAACCCCGGAAAAAACCACAACCAGGTAACTTGCCCCGACAGGGATTCGAACTCGGGCCACCTGGTTTCGCAGCCAGACGCGCTGACCGTTAATCCACAGGTGTGGACATCAGTAGGTATATCTAGCAAAGAGTTAATATTAGTTTAAATACATATTTATGTGTTCTATTACGTTTTTGTGAAATTAAATAAAATTGCATGCTTAAATTTGTTAATATTCTGGCGTGAGAGACGTGGCAACATGTTGAGCAGGCAGTACTCTGCACAGACGTACGTACACGTCAGCTGAGTCCAAGCTCCCTGTCCAGCGGATGATAGTTCAGTATCAGGTATTCGATGAACAACTTACAATGTTATTCACAGTTTAGGAATATCATATGCTATTAATTTATGAAGAAAGTCGTCGTAATTCAAGTGAGGCAAGATGATGTACCGTCAATGTTTTCCGCAATGAAGGTTACCTAATCGGCGAACTTTTGTAGCGGTTTCTCAACGATTATTAGAAACTAGGAGTCTCTTACCTCGTTTCGAAAACCACAGAAACAAAAATTCCTTTAAAAATGGTACTGCTTTATGGAAGCGGAAGAGATTAAAATGTTGCATTTTAAAAAAATGGACTAATATTTTTTTTTTATTTTAGTAAGTTATTTTATGACGCTTTATCAACATCTTAGGTTATTTAGCGTCTGAATGAGATGAAGGTGATAATGCCGGTGAAATGAGTCCGGGGTCCAGCATCTAAAGATACCCAGCATTTGCTCATATTGGGTTGAGGGAAAATCCCGGAAAAAACCTCAACCAGATAACTTGCCCCGACCGGGAATCGAACCCGGGCCACCTGGTTTCGCGGCCAGGCGCCGTTACTCCACAGGTGTGGACTGGACTAATATTCCCAATATTGTTAAATAAAATATAAATTTACCATAAAGTTCTATTAATGAGACTGAAAGTTTGTATTTGCTGTTCGTTTTATGTAAACAATGGTCCACCCCTGCATTAGAACAGAGCATCTGTTTTGTACCGGTATTCTATATACGTTTGAGCTGTACCGTGTATTTGTAAACTCCCTCCTCCCCATTCAGCAACGTTGCCAAAAGCCTAATATTGTAAACTTTAATAATCAGTTAAATATTGCAATTAGAAAAATGTTGTGGGGAAATTTTTTCTTCCTTATGACATGAACAATCATCAGTTAATGGCACTTATACTCCTTACATCCTGTATAAGTTACAAACAATATTTACAATATGTGCAATATGAACAGTGTTGCACTATTAATAGACATTACATTTACAATATGAATACGTAAAAGTTTGTATCTTTAGAGGTAGATATTTATTCTCAGTTGCTATCATACCTGTAATCATTACAGTGAATCACAATGTACATCTGTAGTTTCTGAAAGCGAATCTTTTACGATTTACTGAAAGACACGTCGCAAGATGTGATAGCTACAAACCGGTAATATCTGACACCCATTTCTAATGTGTTTTCTTCATTGAGTAACGTGTCGGATATCACATAACTCACAAGGGCTCCGTCCCAGGTCGTGTAACTTGAATTTAATGAAAATGCATATTTAAGTTAATTTTCCTTCGTTAAGAAACGTGGTGATAGTCGTTCGTTACATCATATAGGATGATTAGACTTCGTGGAATTGCCACGAGATTCGCAAGGTTTACTGTGCACGCGGTATAGACTGTATGAGAAGGAGGCGTGCAATGGATGGAGTATGCCTCTATGTAAACACTGAGCAGTATACTACGGTTACAATAAAACCTGTATCCTGCATTCAAGAAATATAATGAATGATCATTGAAGTAGGAAATGTCTAAACATGTAAATACACAATTATTTTATAGTGAGAGATAACTCTTAAAATTTAATCAATGTACAGAATATCTTCCAATAACTGTTCAGAAAGCAACGATTTTACAGCTACAACAGCGGAACTGTCTGTACTATCCAATGCATGAATTACCTCCATTATTTTTCCGTAATGTTCTGCATAATAATTAACAGAATCCAACCACGTTCCCAAACGGGTCAAGACTGGCTGCGGGGGTAAGGGTATGCCAGGGGAAATTATTTGGAACAGCAACACCCTCATTGTAGTATGTTTGATTGAATTCTTGTCTGCACTGAATAAATGTTAAACTTTGACTATTCCAACCACAGTAATGCAAAAACAAGTTCTTACATAGGTATACATTAGCTGTAGCTGCTCTATCTATTTGGACAGGTCACAACTCTTAACATGAACTGCTTATACTACGAGACCGGGCGGTCGCTCACCTCCTCTATACTACCGTACATGGGCAACCTGATTGCATGCTGCGTGTGGCAATTCAACGAAGTCTAGTGATGATATTAAGGGCCTACGTCGACATAAACCTTTAATACCGACAAAATGTTAGAAAATAAGACTTAAGGCAAATTGATCATTTTACTGTACCGTATTATGACTTGTATTACACCCAGACACAAGTCCATAATACCAAATGAAAACTTAAGTTTTTATTTTTAATATTTTTCAGAAACTAAGAATTATAAAAAAAGAAGCGACTTGAGCCCCATTGACCATGCATCGAAGAATTATGAAAATAAAAAAATGTAAAAAAAAATTACTTTATACGCTAATCTTGCGGCTCAATCAAAAGTGTTTCTAAGAGGTCCAAATCTTTTGTGCGAAACGTTGGCACCATAATGCAATTTTTGCAAATCCTTAAATGTTTAATTTCGGAAAAATATTGTTTTCGGCCTATTTTCAATAGTGCGTTCTATTGTGTATGGTCCAGTAGCAACAACACAACTTCATATCCTTTCATTCTATGTTTAGTGCGTATGAACTTCTAAACCTGCTAATAACATATTAGCACAGTCTAGTTCTAGTATATATGGGTACAGTCACGAAGCTTGAGTTGTGATGGTGCTATAATCTTTTCGCTGTAAGAAAATCCTAATGTAAACAATAGCACGTGACTGAAGTGAGGCTTAATTAGCCGCTGTTTGGCGCCATAGATTCTCAGTACGTGTTCCCGCCTACTGTTGTACATTCTGTTTCATATTAAACATTTCCCGTTACTCGTCAAGTAGGCCTAACCTCACTATTATGCATTCGTTTGCTTAGGAAAAAAATATTTTATAATTATTGTAATTAAATTATTTTAAGTCTTATTTCTTCACAATGGACAGTTGAGGATGCAAAAGCCATACTTCAGTGCCACGTGCTTACGTGAACAACTACGAGCTCAAGTGACGCCAGCTTGTTACAAGAACAGACTACCTCGGTATTCATCCGCGTTCATAGTACATAACAAAACATAAAAGTAACTTTTCTTTTACATAGCGTTTTACATATGAGTAAAGTTAAATGTTTCATCATATTTAACAACTAGAATTCAATTTTTTATTTTCAAATAATACAAGATTGTGGTATCCAAAACGAACTATATTTTCCTGCGTAATGCGAGTGTTTCGACTGGGAGCCAATCACGGGTATGACAGCAACGTGCTTATGTTTACATTAGGACTTTTCTTACAGCGAAAACAGTATAGGAATAATAGACTGTGCCGGTACTATTTCGCATTGTCTGTAATGAGGCGATATTAGCGATCCTAGTGGTTAGCAACTATCTATGGATGCATATTTACTACGTATTGAGCTTCGTGACTGTATATAGTAGACTGTGATATTAGTCTAAGTATTATCTGTCTATCTCTGTCTGCCTAATATTTGTTTGTTAAGGATGGAAACTTATGCTTTAAGAAAACCTCACATCGGGTAGACTATGCAGTGCAACTAATTATAGACTGTCTTTAATAGTTTGATACTGACCCTCGATCAAACGACTGCAACCAAGTTGTCGGAGTTCCAGATCGACAAGATTTCCAACGACCTGGAGAACCTAAAGGCGGATTTCGGAATTACTCTGCCCGAACTGCACTTTGAAGGACAGTATATTGCTGCCGGAGATGTTCCAAACATTATTCAAATCACCGGTAATGGATCTTTCACGTAAGTTTCTCAATGTATCAAAATGCAATACACTACAAATTGTAGGCGATGGTGGCGGTGGCGGCGATAATGACGATAATTATGGTGATGATGATGATGATGATGATGATGATGATGATGATGATGATGATGATGATGATGATGATGATGATGATGATCATGATCATGATCATGATGATGGTGGTGGTGGTGGTGATGGTGGTGGTGGTATTGAAATCTCATAGATAAAACTGCTGCATTTTAGTTCACACATGCCTTGCCTTCCATCAATAATCCAATGCATTTATTCCATTTCGTCCTCGCTTTGTAAGAATGTTGAACTGACATCAGTTTTTTTCACATACAGGGATAGGACACCCTCCAAAGATCGTAAGCTTCCGCACAGCATTATTAACGTGTTCATATGTTTGAAATAATAGGCTGGCAGCACGACTCTAAATAAAAGAAAACTTTAATTTCAGCTTCTAATAAATGAATCCAGACGTTTGAGATGGACAGGGCAACTTTTACAACAGCGCAAGATAATCCAGAAATGCATATTATCCATTTTTTGGGTGGGCAGGGAAAAGACCTTTAGGCCGAGACGTAGATGGGAAGATAATATTAAAATGAATTTGAAGAAGGTGGGATGTAATGATAGAGACTGGATTAATCTTGCACAGGATAGGGACGGATGGCGGGCTTATGTGAGGGCGGCAATGAACCTCCGGGTTCCTTAAAAGCCAGTAAGTAAGTAATAAATGAATCGACTTTTTCAGAAACCCCTTAAGTCACGAAATACATAGTTTTGGGGAAACACAAAAACTTTAAAAGAAATGCATAAGTTAATAATTGGAATATTTGAAATGGAAAATGTTGGTAAAACATTGTAATGAATAATTTTCTGTATGCAAAAGAATATTTAAAAAATAGAATATAACTCAATATTCAGGTTTGAAAATGTTTGACTTGTGGGTTTCTCAAAATCTGGTAAAAATTTAACAAAACAATCTCTTTAGTTCATGAAATAGTTAAACATTTGGTTAAAAAATATGATAATACGAATTTGATTCTCAAAACCAGTATTTAGAAGCTGACTTCATAATTTTCGCGTATTGTGAACAAATTTTACTCTAAACTATATGAAATGTAACTAAGGGCATAAATAATAAAGTTCATTTGTTACTAATATATATAATATTTTATATATTATTTTAATATATAAAGTACATATGATATTTCCATGCAGATATTCTGCGTCATCATACGATGTAAAGAATAAAACGGAGAAAATCATTTTTCCGGCGCCGGGAAGAACCTTTTCAGCTCTACGTGCTGATGCTTTATCCACTAAAACACCGGATAATAATCGGACAGAATCGTCTCAGATTTAACTCTTTTCCCTCTAGTGGCCGCCCTCTGCACTACGTCATTTAGATAAAACGTAGGACCGAATCCATATAGCTGAAAATCTGAGTGACTAGTTGGCCGATCCGACTTAATAAGCGCCGTCTTAAATCACGGGTTCAAATCCCGGCGCCGGAGAGAATTTTTCTCCATTCCATTACTCTTACATCGTATAACCTAATATGATAATACATTATACAAAAGGCAACAACATTATTCTAACATATACAAAATTGTACATAACATGCTAATAAGTATTTTCAAATTTCGTCCAATAAAATCTGTAGACATGGAAAGGTCCTTCTCAGCATACAAACTTGTGTTAAGTTATAAATGTCATAAACTTATCCTGAGCATTTGGAAAAAAATGT
Source organism: Periplaneta americana (assembly GCA_025594305.2). Classification (NCBI taxonomy): domain Eukaryota; kingdom Metazoa; phylum Arthropoda; class Insecta; order Blattodea; family Blattidae; genus Periplaneta; species Periplaneta americana. Next base: position 22,793,556 of record JAJSOF020000036.1, read on the forward strand.
TCTTTGTATACTGGAAATCATATTATAACAACCAAAATGATGTCCAAGGAAGAAATGTACATTGTAAGTACCAAATGCATAAGTCTAAAATTAAAAAGCACATTTTAAAGATTTTGACAGCATAAATGTATGCATATTTTAGATATTTTTAGTGCATATCAATCCGATGTCTAGTAATAACCTAAGATCGCAGCGCCCCACAAACAAAATTGTCAACTAGTGGGTACTATAAAATGTAACACAGTGAACATTCGGTTGTTGGTGAGAGAGTCAATAACATTCATTTCCTCTATATCAATATCAGGTTAATCACTGTTATGGATTATGTCCATATTTACTTTGTAGGATGTAATTCACCACATCACATTCAATCGCATAGAATTTACAGAATTTTGAAGCCCCTAAGGCCGATGTGGTAGTTGGCATTCGAATATTGGAATACATTTACAAATAAAACAAAAAAAATATATATATACAATTTACTATATAATTCTCTAGTACCAATCAATACAGCACGCTTTTTGTGTGTATAAGGAAATTACTATAAAATATGTAAATACGAGTAGCTATATCGTACAGTACCACGCACCCATAATATTTACGCACCTGCAGATATAGGCTACATATCGTTAAATGTGTCGAAATTTAATCTCAAAATGATTAGCAGTGACTTGGGTGTGCATTTCTAAATACTTTGACACAAAATTGTTACACTTTGATACAAAATTGTAATTTTTTAATTTATTCCAAACTCATTAGTCAAAATAATTTTGATATTAATATTTATAAACTAATACACATTGTATTACACATACGGTATATAAAACTAAATACAAAAATTTACATACGGAATACTTAATAAATTTTACAGGAGAAAGAGTTCGTCCAAAGGGCTGGACTCTGGAAGAGTAGGCCTACCTAAAACGCTCATTGCATTCCCGCGTTGAATAGCAATACTTAAGAGTTGACGCAAATAAGTAGTGCAACGACGATCACCAGTAATGGAGATCAAAATTTGGCCGATTTGAGATACCAAAACTTTAGCATCACGACTCCAAGGTCCGAAGGTCTCCATAGCAAAGGGGAAAAAAATATAATTGTCTAAAAGATGAGCATATTTATTGACTTTTTTCTTCACGGCTAATTCAGCAGCAGATGCTGCGCGCCTGGAGATTCGGCAAGTGAGATGGAGCTAGAGTGTCAACGCAAGTGGAGTCCCAAATTAAAGATTTTCCTCTAGACAATGGAATTAAGGTGAGACCATCGGGCCGTGTACCATCCGCGCGACTAATACCTGGTGGTTCCAAAAGAGACGGGATGCCACAAGAAGTCAGAGATCTTTTAATGATATCATTGAGTGATGTATGTCTGGGAATACAACCCTTGCTCCTCGCACAGCTGAGTGCATGATGGCCGTAAATATCAGCAATTCCTCCGCAAATACATTTGTGTGGCTGGCAGAGTTTACAACCAAGGTGTAAAGCCATTGCGATTTTAAAGGATGTACTATCTATTAGAGGGCCGATGTGAGGAGATGGTAATGCGTGTAACCATTATGCGTAAGATTATGATAACTGAAGATGCTTCGGAAGTGAAACAATGTATATATAATATATAATAACACGTTAACATTGAACACTGAAATTGTAACTTCTTTACAATGTTTTAAACATTATTGTAATATATTAAGCCCTTACCTTTTCCACATAACTCATAATGAAACTGCATTAGAACACTGCCTTCTTAATTCATTGCTGCAACGTGATGTCATGTTTTTAGAAAAATAGTCCATAAGAAGGCACTTTTCATTCTTTCCAAAAAGTGTGTAGTTTACAAGTCAGCTAGTTGCTAGTCACTAGTGTGTAGTATGGATTTGAGTTTTGAGACACGGCTTAAGTAGCAAAAACACGTGGTACTAACACAGTCTAGTATATACAATCAGGAAGCTCAATACGTAGTAAATATGCATCCATAGATAGTTGCTAACCACTAGGATCGCTAATATCGCCTCATTACAGACAATGCGAAATAGTACAGAATTAAATTCCTATAAACTCATTCACTTATATACTAGACTGTGATTTCTAGGAAAGTTTCTCGCCGTTCTTATATGCCTATGAAACAAATTCACTAGCCTCAGAACCTTTGTAGTAATACCAATTGTCCAAAGGTAACGTTTACCAACGATAAAAATTTGCAACGAAATTAAAGGCTAAGTGATGTATCTTGTCTCACTGTGAAAAGAGAGAGAAAGGAGATATGTCTTACTTCGTCTGTGTTGTTATGGCGATGGGGGAGTGGAGCGGTGCCGTCCATACATCCAGTGGCGGAAGGAACTAGTTGATACATTCTGTAGCGCAAAATAAAATAACAAAATATCTCTCTTCGTACTGTATAGTTCCGTCACTGAGCTTGCCTTTCAAGAAACTGAGTTCCGGCAGCCTTTACAATAACAAGATTTTGCAAGGAATCCTGAAAATTTACAACCCTCCTATAATCTCCACCCTCATTTGAAGGGACTTGGTTTTATTGCTACTGAAACAAGATAAACCTTACCAGGTGTAGCAAGTACCAAATATGCAAACGCTAGTAACTATAAACTCCTTAAATTCTTTTATCCATGAGCGATGAACTGATTAGTTGGGGAGGGGGGGGGAAGTAATTCCATAGCATTTGCATAATATCATCAATTATCCAGAAGAAATGCAACACCGTGGTGGGTAACTCGCAAAGAAATTAGCAAGTAGTGAATGCACATAGAATTAGCTGCTCGAAACTTTCCATCTGGCACTTAGGCCTACGCATAAGCAAAGAATTAGCTAGACGAAGGAAAGTATTCAATCTATACTGTATACAGTACCTCAATGATGTCTACAGATAACACTCATATCGAATGGAAGCTCGAATAATCATGAGATCAGTGTGAAATTTTGAGAAAATGATAGGCTTCTTATTCTACTGTTAATAGTTTCACAATGAATTGTTTCAAATATACTATATTTTCTCCTTTTGCAAGAATTTCTAATTAAAATAAGTTTGTTTCTTCTAATGTTCACCCAGGCTTGACCTAACGGGACTGGCTACTTGGGGCACGGTGACCCTTGGCTCAACAGGGGGTACGGAAGATGGGACAGTCTTCATTGACACTCTCGATATAGACTTCACTCTACAAGCACTCAAGGTAAGCAGAAAGGTGTAATTGGCAAATATATTTAACGTTTGTTTATTGATCTATTTCAGATTAATTCTCTATAGAGACCCACCTTGACAGCTCAGTTGTCTGAGCGCTGACGTATGACAGCAGACCCGGATTTCAATCCCAGTGATGGCGAAGTTGTATGTGATGTAAAAGCCAAAGTTCCTGAGAGTTTTTACCGGGGGTTTCCCTCCATCACTCACTCCGTTACGCTACATCGCTATTTAAATGGTATCTGTTCAGAAAAAGTGTAACGTGATGTAGCTGTTAGCTACGGATGAAGCAAGGTGATGTCACAAAAATTGCATCAATTTGAGGAGGCGCAGTGCTCTACGGGGAGACTTCATCGGGCCATTGAACCTACATGGCTAAATCGATAGATGGCATTACATAGTTGAGCCACAAAATCCTATAAAAATAAAGCTGCCGTTCAGATTTAACAATCCTTGCTCAATAAATGAGTGACAAGGTACAAGCAATTAAGTAAATTGTGGCAAGGTGCAAAACCCTTTGGACTTCTGTGCTAGCCTTCGGACCTCTCGTTCGTATAAAGAAAAAAAAAACTATTTATGAAACCAGCCCTGAACATATTACTTGTAAAATGACCAGCAATATTGTAAAGGTGGACAACTGAAACAAAAGTAGCTCTAGTAAAACTATAGTCTTTCATGAATTTTCACTCGCGAATAGCAAAAGGCGAGTAACGCCGAATTCCTCCAAAAAAAAAAAATCAGGCTGTGATTCCCTCCCCAGAAAGGGAACAGCCCTTTTCTCTTCAAATTTGTCTTGTCGTTATTTATGTTTAGTGTAATGTGATTTCCTCCATAGCATAGGCCTATATTTGCTGGGTAACTTTAGGTGCTGGACCCCGGACTCATTTCACCGGCATTATCACCTTCATCTCATTCAGACGCTAAATAACCTTAGATGTTGATAAAGCGTCGTAAAATAACCTACTAAAATAAAATAAAAATAGGCCTATATTCATGACCACTAGGCACACAATTTCCAATCACACTTGACATAGACTTCGGACTGTCAAGGATAAAAACTAAAAATTATGTATTTGTAGACTAAGGTTACGTTTTCCCTGTCAGTCATGCAATTAATTAAAATCTTTTAAGTCTGTATAGAAGTTGTTAAAACAGTTCTCGTTTCTTCTACATGAAAACACTGGGAAGGTCTCGTATAACCAAAGCCACAGTTTCTGGCGCGTGAAATAAGTAATGGGAACGTTGAGAGCGAGTATCTTATCTTTGCCACAGTCTGTGGACGAGAAAGCTGAGAACTGTGATTGGCAGATTGCTGACGTCACATCTGTCTAGGAGGTGGTACCACTCTCAGTGGAAATGGCAACAGATGCCACTGACTGGACAGTATAGACCTACCAAGGACACATCTCAGAAATGCAAAATGCGAGTGTCTTGCGTGCCTTTGACGCAGTCAGTGAATAATAACACTGACAACTGATTGGCAGATTGCTGACGTGACGTGTTGGATGGTACCGTTCTCAGCTACATACATACATACATACATACAACAACTGCTCACTTTTAAGAACCCGAAGGTTCATTGCCGCCATTTTGACTACTTTTTACTCAAGGGCACGCGCCAAAAACGCTGGCACTGGCTGTAAGACATGACATTAAATAATTTATTATTTTGTTTGGAAGTCTTTGTAAGTCGGTGGGTTGATAACGGTGGAATTTATTTTTATTTTGGTATCTGCCTGTACTTTATGTTAAACATCTCATGGAAAGAAAGATGTTTTATAGGAGGAAATCGGTGTGTTAAATGTAGGAGCTCCTTTCTGGTGAGGAAGGAATCGGTATATTTACAACGGCACTAAAAATTGACCTCTGAAGGGAATCAAGAGTCACAGCAAAAGGTTCTTTTGAATTTGTAACCGATGATCCTTTAAGAGTGACCCCAAACTTTTCTATCACTTTACCACGCGCCTTTATCTTTGTCTATACTGCGCTAAGTAAAAGAAAAGCATGCTGTAGAAAAACGATCACTTAAGATTTGAATGATTTGTATATTTCAGACCGGATTCGAGAACTTCATGGGAGGTGGTGCTGTTGGAGACCTCATGAACGATCTGATCAGCGAACAAGGCCCTGAATATCTTGAACAACTGAAACCGGATATCAATGAATACATAGCGAATGTTGTGCTCGGTCTGGCGAACCCGATTCTTGGCCACTACACTCTGAAGGAAATTCTCGATATCTTGGGAGTGAATCAAGCATAAATAAAACCTTGTCTCTATGCAGGGTCTCCCACACTGTACGTATGCTTACAGCATGTGCAGCCTTCTGTTTTATTTGTTTCATCAACCAGTTTAAAATCTAACACTCATCGGAATATTGTACAACGTGTAGTGCAAGCTGGAGTAGTTTGTTATGATTTTTAATGTTATATAATGAAAATGTATTAACGTGCTATATATAAGCAACGTTCATACATTACTTTCAAAATTAAACGTTATGAATATGTAAACTTGTATGAATGTACAGTATAGCCTATTTCCGATTGCACATAAAAAGATGAAAATAAAAGTGCTTTTATCTCAGTTCTTGAGTTTCCTTCTCTTATATTCCTTCATTACTTTCTCCCTTTGTTTCTTTTCTTGCATTAGGAAACTAACAACTAGGGAACGAAGTTGAGACACCAAAACCTCAGGGAAAAAACCCAGTCGGGTAATCTGGCCAAGAGAGATTTGATCCCACGTACTACAGCCTCACATCTCGAGCCCATCAAGTCATTAGAAGACATACACCGCTCGCAGGTGGTTTGTATCTCGTACTTATAACCATCCTTTCCCCACATAATCTTCAGGAAAATAGAGAATTTTTCGCAGAGTTGTACACGTACAAGTCCTAGAATAACTTCATCAAAGGAATTCGAAGTCAACAGAGATATCCAACTCTTCATCGCACTTTCAGGTCTTCGTCCTTCAATTAATGTTGATGTAAATAAATTGGATTTCGGAGACAGTTGTCTCTGGTAGGGTTAATTAAAAACAAGGCCCGGCAACGCAAAATCCCGTACGAAAACTCAACAAACTCCCATATCGTGACTGTGTAAATACCCGCGACCATTTTTCGTTGACCATATCGACGTTTTTTTCCCCTCTCAGGACTAGCTAAGTGCAGTGCATAGTTGAGAAGCTTTTGTCATCTAGTCTGCTTTCAAAAATACTGAAAGTCAGAATTTACAAAACAGTTATATTACCGGTTGTTTTTATGTTTGTGAAACTTGGACTCTCACTTTGAGAGAGGAACATAGGTTAAGAGTGTTCGAGAATAAGGTGCTTAGGAAAATATTTGGGGCTAAGAGGGTTGAAGTTACAGAAGAATGGAGAAAGTTACACAACGCAAAACAGCACGTATTATATTCTTCACCTGACATAATTAGGAAAATTAAATCCAGACGTTATAGATGGGAACGGCATGTAGAACGTATGGATGACTCCAGAAATGCATATCGAGTTAATTGGAGACCTGAGATAAAATTACCTTTGGGGAGGCTAAGACGTAGATGGGAGGATAACATTAAAATGTATTTGAGGGAGGTGGATGTGATAGTAGGGATTAGATTAATCTTGCAGAGGATAGGGACCGATGGAGGTCTTATGTGAGGGCAGCAATGAACCACAGTATTATTTAAAACCCATTTTGTAAGTAAGAATAAACATTAGTGCTACTAGTACTAGTAGTAGTAGTAGTAATAGTAGTAGTAGTAGTAGTAGCAGCAGCTTTATCTAACGAAGATTTAAATTGAGGAGGATATTTTACATGGAATTCTTTATCAGGGACAGTGTTCTTTTATGTGTTATAAATTTACAAATGGGGCCCTACATATTTATTTCTCTCCCATGCTAATTATAAGGTTTTCTTCGCCTTTTGAAATTCGTGACCCTTGGATTTGATCTCACGAGTATCGTATTCAAAATATTACATTCAAAGACACTCTTATCCGTCTGACATAGTTTTGAGTAAATAGTAAGACACATTTATATAACCTGATTCAAACTTAGCCTAAAGCAAATTGAAAATTGTCATTGAAATTTCATAGGGATAAAGTTCACTTTCACATTTAAAACTTAACAGTCACAGGAATTTGGGACGTCATATGAAGCATTGGCAGGGGACCGTAACGGATCCATCAGGGTATAATACAGATTCGCGAATGATAAAACTTAATAGAAAAATGTAGAAATATCAACAGAATATAAATCAATTTATAACCCAATTTTGATTTCTTTGGAATAAAAGTGCCTTTGAAAGTACACTCCTCATAATGCATATGCATAACATATTATGTCAACATATTACATTCATAATTGTGAAAACATAATTACATCATAATACACATTACAACACATCCGGTACTCTGTATCGCGGCACACTGTGTTTGGGACACTGATCACAGATTAAAAACATATTAATTGTATTACAACTATACGTCACAATTGTATTTTGCGTTATTCTTTGTTAGGAATTCTGTTGTTAGCGACAAAAGACATCATAACAAGTGGAGATTGTGCGACAGTACTTGTCATGCTATAGTCATGCAGTTGAAAAATGGCAACTTCCGTGCGAATAAATAATATCACGACACAAAAATAAAGTGAACTGAGAAGTAAACGTTCAGAGAAATATATATAGTAGGCCTAATAATAATAATAATAATAATAATAATAATAATAATAATAATAATATTGTTATAACAAGGTAGATTAATTCTTCTTCTTAAGGTACTACAACAGTAGCCTGTCTATATGTTTCGGTCTTTTTTTGGACTAATGTTAGATTTTTCACATAGCAGGCACCCCTTACATGTGGTCAGCACGATGAAGGGCCACAGCGAAGACGTCACAGGACAAGTACAGCATACTAAAAAACAAGCATTACTGAAATTATTGCTGGGCTAATGCGCATGTTTACGTAGTAACCAAAATTCATTCATTCATTCATTCATTCATTCATTCATTCATTCATTCATTCATTCAGTCCACACCTGTGGAGTAACGGTTAGCGCGTCTGGCCGCGAAACCAGGTAGCCCGGGTTGGATTCCCGGTCGGGGCAAGTTACCTGGTTGAGGTTTTTCCGGGGTTTTCCCTCAAGCCAATATGAGCAAATGCTGTTTAACTTTCGGTGCCGGACTCCGGATTCATTTCACCAGCATTACCACCTTCATCTCATTCAAACGCTAAATAACCTAAGATGTTAATAAAGCGTCGTAAAATAACCTACTAAAATAAATAAATTCATTCACTTACTTACTCATCTATCTATCTATCTATCTATCTATCTATCTATCTATCTATCTATCTATCTATCTATCTATCTATCTATCTATCTATCTATCTATCTATCTATCTATCTATCTATCTATCTATCTATCTATCTATCTATCTATCTATCTATCTATCTATCTATCTATCTATCTATCTATCTATCTATCTATCTATCTATCTATCTATCTATCTATCTATCTATCTATCTATCTATCTATCTATCTATCTATCTATCTATCTATCTATCTATCTATCTATCTATCTATCTATCTATCTATCTATCTATCTATCTATCTATCTATCTATCTATCTATCTATCTCTATCTATCTATCTATCTATCTATCTATCTATCTATCTATCTATCTATCTATCTATCTATCTATCTATCTATCTATCTATCTATCTATCTATCTATCTATCTATCTATCTATCTATCTATCTATCTATCTATCTAAATCTATCTATCTATCTATCTATCTATCTATCTATCTATCTATCTATCTATCTATCTATCTATCTATCTATCTATCTATCTATCTATCTATCTATCTATCTATCTATCTATCTATCTATCTATCTATCTATCTATCTATCTATCTATCTATCTATCTATCTATCTATCTATCTATCTATCTATCTATCTATCTATCTATCTATCTATCTATCTATCTATCTATCTATCTATCTATCTATCTATCTATCTATCTATCTATCTATCTATCTATCTATCTATCTATCTATCTATCTATCTATCTATCTATCTATCTATCTATCTATCTATCTATCTATCTATCTATCTATCTATCTATCTATCTATCTATCTATCTATCTATCTATCTATCTATCTATCTATCTATCTATCTATCTATCTATCTATCTATCTATCTATCTATCTATCTATCTATCTATCTATCTATCTATCTATCTATCTATCTATCTATCTATCTATCTATCTATCTATCTATCTATCTATCTATCTATCTCTCTGTCTGTCTGTCTGTCTGTCTGTCTGTCTGTCTGCCTGCCTGCCTGCCTGCCTGCCTGCCTGCCTGCCTGCCTGCCTGTCTATCTATCTATCTGGTAATTTATTCTTTCATTGCCAGTCATACGATACTCATAATAGAAATGCACACCAGGTAACTTTTGAGTCATCTCCTGCTTACCTTTGTTCCGAAATTTTTATTCCCTTCCAGCCAGCATTTTCGACCACAAACCAAAATATTCCTTTCGAAATTCACTAAAACAGTACCTAGTAGGGAGAGTCGGGTAGTATCGGACATCGGTAATATCGGACAGTGAGTTTCTTTCATCTACCACACGATGATAGTACCTGATTGATATGGTTACGTTTCTGTGACGTCGCATAGAGAAACGTAACCATGTCATTCAGGTACTACCATATGGTGGTAGATGAAAGAAACGCACTGTCCGATATTACCCGATGTCCGATACTACCCGACTCTCCTAATAACTCTTTTTACAAGCTGGACGAGTATTTCAGAAAAGATGTACAAAAATAATAAGTAAATATTGCCACTCCTGGTCCAATATGCTTCTATTATTGATATTGAGTTTACACAAGTTTTCTTGATACTTATTTATAAATTTCTAATTTTATATGTAATGTCTAGTAGCAAACCCCAGTCCTCATTAATAACGTGTATAATCCCTTTTAAGCTAGTTGACTATTATATTGCAACGAACGTTTTTTAAATATTATTTAATATTTTACTCCAACTAGTTAAGAAAAACCCTCATATATTTTATTATTATATGCAATTTTTATTGTAAAACCACTGTTAATGTAAGGATCCTATTAATTATAATTATTATGTTATTTAAATATTTCTATTTTAATGTCCACACAATGTACTGTATAGTCTAATGGGAAATAAAATATGCATGATTAATATTACTATTCATTCATTTATATTTATTTATTTACATATTGATTTATTTATTTATTTACTTACTTATTTATTTATTCATTCATTTATTATTTTACTTATCTATCTATCTATCTATCTATCTATTTCTATCTATCTATCTATCTATCTATCTATCTGTCTGTCTGTCTGTCTGTCTGTCTGTCTGTCTGTCTGTCTGTCTACTATCTATCTATCTATCTATCTATCTATCTATCTATCTGTCCATCCATCTATCTATCTGAGTATTATTTCCGTTCATACGGACTTCGATGAATAATTGGTCTAAGTTTTAAATGCATTTCTTGTTGGTTTTGTGAAATATTTTTCACAAGTCGCAACGAGTAATACTGTTATGTTACTTCGGGGAACACATAATTTCCCGTGGAACCCATTTTCCTTATCCATCGCTTTCACCTAACCTTACACAATTCGATATCTACGTATGAGGTATGTTAAAGGAGTCCATATTTATGGACAAGTCATGATAATAATCATAACTGTGAAGTTGCGGGAAAAGATAGTGGCTTCCTTTCACCAACTGCAGCAAATTCTATTTACAAACATGTTGAGAATCCACGTGAACGTTGTGGATGTTATATTCAAAACCATTCCTCACACAATTCATCAAGGTTCATAAATTCTTCTCAGTATATCAACTTCTTTTTCAAAAATAAAATAATAGAATCATTGACTCTATGAAAAGCTATATATATTTCAATTTTTTTTTGTAAAATTGTAGCATTTTTCAAGATAATGCAGTATATTGGCATAAACCTGACAAAATAGTTAACAGAATTATTAAAAAGAAACAGTGTCATCTGTGCAGTGGCGGCTCGTGGGTATTGAATTCAGGGGGCTGCATACAAAATAAACCATGCATCTTACCTTATTTAAATATTAGTTCCATGCGCCTTGTCTTATAGTTTGCAAACTTTTGAATCATCTTCTTATTAAAATCCGATATGTCGGTAAGGCATTATAAGCTTGGTATGCAGAGTCGGCCTCGATAGCATAGTCGGTTGCGGGCTCGATCCCGGCCCAGGTCGATGGCATTTAACTGTGTTTAAATGAGACGGGCTCATGTCAGTAGATTTACTGGCATTTAAAAGAATCCTGCGGGACAAAATTCCGGCACACCGGCGACTATGATATAACACCTGCAGTTGCGAGTGTCGTTAAATAAACCATAATTTATTTTTTTATATGCAGATTTGAACCTTAGAAATATCTAACTGGCGATTTGTAATTGGTTGTATAATATATCTACATGATACATCAATAAATGAAAAAAACTGAGCCAGAAATTGAATTCAGGATCTTCAAGAGCACGCACCAGGGCGCTTACCTCATTTATTGTGATGTTGTTAGATGTTTCAGATTCCATTATGGTTTGAAAACATTGTAGAAATGGCGCTTTATTCTCATGAACAACATTTACTGTTCTTATTTTAAAACTCCATCTTGTTGTCCCAGCTGATGGAATTGTCTTTAAAACACATTAATCTAATACAGACTGTGCGGAGATCGAGAGAAGAAAGCAGGGATACTGGATAAATCAGCAAAAATATGCGAGCCTTTGTATTTTGTTTAGTGGCTTTTCCCATTATGAGATTCAACGGATGGGCACTTAATTTCACATTTCTCCTGAATTGTTAAGGTACTGAACTGAATAGACTGTAAATATTGTACAGAATTAAACATTGTTGCACTTGTTATACTCACAACATTAAAGAAAATGTATTTAAAACTGCGCGCTACTGACAAGCTGTTTCGCAAATTTTGCAGCTCCTGGAAACTCTGTATTCACGGCCAGGGGCAGCAGGGGAGGGGTAAAACTAACGCGCAAAGCATCCGACGAGACTGGCAGCTCCAGAGGAGGAAGTAGCTTCACCCATAGTCCTTGTCTCTGGCTTCGCTCTGGCAGCACCAGGGAGGAAGTGACTTCACTAACGATTGAGTGCATGTCATTGAGAGCGAAATTTTTTTAAAAATTCAAGCCGCTGAATAGAGACTGTGTAATAAATGTATTTCACAACATAAAACGAGACAAGAGCCACAAATGTCTGGGGTGCTGCAGCTCCGCAACCCCTCTTCGAAAGCCGCCCCTGCATCTGTGCCATGTCATTATAATTGCAATATTCCAGAACTTCCAAAATAAGATATTCTGATGTCCGTAGATGAAAAAAACAGGAAGAAGTAGTCTTACGGGCAAAAGAAAAACGTAAGCACAAAATACAAGAAAAACCGTAAATTTTATGGGAAAACCTGGCAACTCTAGATAAGGTAACAAAAAGGCAGGCCACCGGCGTGGCTCAGTCGGTTAAGGCGCTTGCCTCTCGTTCTGAAGTTGCGACCGGCCGCGGGTTCGATCTCCGCTTAGGTTGATTACCTAGTTGGGTTTTTCGAGGTTTTCCCGAATCGTATGGTGAATGCCACGTAATCTACGGCGAATTCTCGGCCTTATCTCGCCAAATACCATCTCGTTATCACCAATGTAATCGACGCTAAGTAACCTCGTAGTTGATATTTATTTATTTATTTATTTATTTATTTATTTATTTATTTATTTATTTATTTATTTATTTATTTATTTATTTATTTATTCTGGTGTAGTTAAGGCCATCAGGCCTTCTCTTCCACAACACCAGGAATACAAATACAATAATAGAAATAAACAGAAAAAAATATACTATATACAAAGTAAAGCTACACAAGAAATAAAGAGAGAGAGAAAAAGCACTATAAATAAAGTAAAGCCACACAAAAATATACACAGGTTGCAGTCACACAAACTTTAAATGATTAATTAATTGTATCCTAACTAATTAACTAACATAAACAAGAAACTTGGATTTTAATCTAGATTAAAAATAAAAAGAAAAAGAAACACAAATCAATACTTCCAGCAATACCTAAAAACATTAACTAAGACAAAATTTTCCAATTTAATTTTGAATTGTGATAAAGTCCGGCAGTCCCTGACGTCGTTAGGTAACGAATTCCAGAGGCGAGGTATTTCTACAGTATAGGAAGATGAGTATAAAAACGTTCTATGATGAGGGATAGAAAGAAGTGCTTGATATCGGTTTCGAAGAGTTGTAAGAAACTGAAAGCGCGATAACAGAAAATTCGGAGTAGTAGTGTGCATGATTCTAAACAGAAGAGATAGTGAATGTATTGTTTTTCGTTCCTTCAGACGCACCCATGAAAGAAACTGGAGGGAAGGTGTTATATGGTCAAATTTACGAGTATTGCAGATGAATCGTATGCACACATTATGAACAGGTTGTAGTCTCTCAGGTAAGAGTGAACTTACATTAGTTGGCAAGGAATCGCAATAGGCTAATCAAAATGGGGCATTACAAGCGTCTGAATAAGATTCTTTTTTAGACTAAGTGGTAGAAATTCTTTCATATGGAACAAGAAGTGAAGTAGAGAAAATATTTTTTTGCAAATATGTGTTACTTGAGTGTTCCAATTTAGATCGCTATCCATAAAAATGCCAAGATTTTTAACTGTTTCACTGTATTTAACAATAATCCCATTCAATATTAGGGAGACCAGTGTAAAGCGGCCTACCTGGGTAAAACGGCCATGTGTAAGCATACCTTTAGCAGCATTGCCATATTGCCGATTATGTAGTGCACTACGTCAGAACTGCTTCTGAAAGTGGTCTGTAAAGTCGTGGATGGCTGTCTTCACAATTTATGATTATTTCGATATGATAACTGTTTTTGGAGGTTCTGATCTAAGGTATCTACTTATTATTTGATATAATTTCATACATAATATACATAACGTGAAATGTTTATCTACTGCTTGATATAATAGAGGTTATCAAGTTCAACATGCATGTGTTCGAAACTACTTCAAGATGGCGGTGTTATGCTATAAGCTTGTATGTTTAGATGCATGTGTTCGGTGTAAAAGGGCCATGCACGGTGGCCGTTTTACACAGTGCTTGGCCGTTTTACACCGTGCTTGATGGTTTTACTCTGATATCTCTGACGTAATACATTGAAACACTAGAACTCCTACAAGTAATTCGGTTTCTTTTCCAGTATCAACTAGGCTATAAGTAGACGTATTAGGAACACTGATAGAAATTCTTGGAGCAGGGAAAATATGAGGGATGCCATTAAAGCTGTTCAGGAAAATAAAATGAGAACTACAAAGGCAAGCAAAATGTATGATTTATCTAGAACCAATCTGAGACGGCGAGTCGAAGGAAGAAATATAGATGCCATGTGCTGAAAAACTAAAAGAGAAAGCTGAAGCAGCCAGGTTCAAGAAAATAGTTACAAAAAGAAACATGTACCATAAAATAATTTTGGAAAAGAAGAATACTAAGAACATTGAAATTACAAGTAGCGAAGAGAATTTAGCCGATGAGGAAGATGCCGAATGCATATTTTGTCAAGAAAATATCCGCTCCATTTCAGCTAGTGGTGAAGGATGGGCTCGCTGTATGTCGTGCATGAAATGGGCTCATGAAGAGTTTCCTGGACTTGATCCTGTAGCAGACGATGATTTCACCTGCGGTTTGTATCGCTAGACTATTAAATTTAAATGTCCTAATTCATGTTATAATTGATACCATATTAATGCTTTCTTTTCAATTAAATGATTAATTAGATTAACATGTTCCACTTTCACGATAATAAATAATATCGTGTAACTATATGTATTTTTCAACTGAATATGTTTTCTATCATATTTTTTCTAGCATAGTATACACTGGGCCGTTTTACACAGATGCCAGTGTAAAACGGGCATTATATTACACTTCTGAAAAATTTTAATTTCGACAATATATATATTTTTCAAAATTTAAAAATGCCATATCACTGTCCTTGGATGATATACAACTCACACCTTTAAATTTAGACTCTTGAGCACACCGAAAGTTGTGTAAAGTAACACTTAAAATTAAGGTGGCCGTTTTACACAGGTTTCCCCTACATGTGGTATAGTACTACTATCAAGAGTGCTTCGTAGACGATTATGTCCCATTACGATTGCTTGCGACTTCTCTGATACAGCGTCATTAAATAACGAACTAAAAAATTAACATAGATTCCCGTGGAATAGAGATTAATCGAGAATCGAAACACAGATCGTTTGGCATACAATCGCTAAACTAACAAACTTCCATCTTACTGCTGGGAATAGAAAACAAGTCCCCGGGCTTTGCACCCTGAAAAGCTGCCACCCGAGCCTGAAAGGAAGTCTCAGATAATTTATGTAATTTATCCCAAAACTATCAACACTGCTGCCTGCAGTTTCCTCCTGTCTTATCAACTCCAATCAGCTTGATTACTCACTCCCATGTGTATACGCTAATGTACGGATAACTGCCCCTGACATGCGACTCCGCCTATTCAATCAGAGAACGCAAAGGGAAGCACTGCCTTGTGCTGACGAGTCTCAGCATCCTGGTCAATAGCGGGCAATCTAATATGATTTTTGTTCAAAACGACTCTGCCAACAACGGTTGTCAAGCACATGAGCAATCATAAAGTAATTTTCGTTTTGCTGAAGTTCATATTTCAAATTGAGTTTTCAGATCTATTGAAACGGAGAAAGAAGCGTCGTCGGGCAGAAGTGAAGATTGAATTTAAAGTACATAAGGTACTCTTTTATAGAGTAGGTACAGAATTATTTCAACATAGTACGAAGGACGAAACTGGTAATTGGAATTGGGTAGAATAGTCTATAGTGCGATAATATGCACAAAAGAACTGAAGCCTGTATCGAAATGAACTGCCACCATTTTCAGAAATATGTTTAAATATCCATATTTCGATTATTTTTCAATTTAACTTCATTCTCTGTATTGTACGCTAATGTGCTGTAGACAGTATAATATACACCGAATAATGAATACGTTCGCATGAATAACTCAGTTCGTGAGTAAAAACACTTATTGTTAACTAGCTGTACCTGTGCGCTCCGCTGCACCCGTTAGAAATAAATATAAAGTAATTACATAATTAAAATAGGACGTTTGATCCAGGGGACATTCGTGTTTGATAGAAGGATAAATCGTTTAATATGCTGCTTAATTTAAATTGAGACCCGGAATCCAAGAGGGGCCCAAGTCCATTTCATCAAACGTTTGGGAAATTGAAAAAAATGTTTGCTATTGCTACAAAATGCCTCTGACTAATTATTTTTTGTTTCGTAAGTACATCTCCATTACATCTTTTCATATAACTATGGCAACAAGCTTCTAGTAATTATTTTGCATGAGAAATAAATTGTGAAAGTGATTAAAATGCCCCTCTTGGATTCCGAGTCTCAGTTGTATTTAAATAATTAAAATGCGATTATTTTGGTCCAGAGAGCACTCATTTAGTGCAATGATAATTCCTTTAAAATATTTCTTAATTGTTATTACATGCAAATAATTAAAATATGATCATTTGGTTCAGAGAACATCCGTTTTTGGTGCATGCAATATGGTTCCATCAAAATTTTGCTTGGAATGAAACGTATCGGAAATCATTTTTAAAGAAACTTTTGTCATGCAACATTTTTCACAAAAATTAATCATAAGGGAGATATTTCGATTTATTTAATTCAAGCCCCATTATAACCTCCCTTTTAAATTAAGTATTTTGAATGCCATATAGCCTAAAATCTAAGTTACAACGAACTTAATTTATATTTCAATTTTCATATAAATCGGTTCAGCCATTATCACGTGAAAAGGTAACAAACATCCAGACAGACAGACAGATAGACAGACAGACAGACAGACATACAAACAAAAATCTCAAAAAGCAATTTTCGGTTTCAGGATGGTTAATTATACATGTTAACGCCAATTATTTTTCGAAAATCGAAAATTACCAGAAAAATGTTGGCTATCAGATTTATTATTAGTATAGATTGGTTCAGAGAAAATCCATTTTGGTGCAATTTGGTTCCATCAAAATTTTGCTTGGAATGAAACGTATTCGGAAATCATTTTTAAAGAAACTCTTCTTATGCAACATTTTCACAAAATTAATAATAAAGGAGATATTTCGATTTATTTAATTCAAGCCCTTATAACCTCCCTTTTAAATAAAGTATTTTGAATACCATATAGCCTAAAAATCTAAGTTACAACGAACTTAATTTATATTTAAATTTTCATATAAATCGGTTCAGCCATTATTACGTGAAAAGGTAACAAACATCCAGACAGACAGACAGACAGACAGATAGACAGACAGACAGACAGACAGACAAACAACATACAAACAAAAATCTCAAAAAAGCGATTTTCGGTTTCAGGATGGTTAATTATACATGTTAACGCCAATTTTTTCGAAAATCGAAAATTACCAGAAAAATGTTGGCTACAGATTTATTATTAGTATAGATTGGTTCAGAGAAAATCCGTTTTTGGTGCAATTTGGTCCCATCAAAATTTTGCTTGGAATGAAACGTATCGGAAATCATTTTTAAAGAAACTTTTCTTATGCAACATTTTTCACAAAAATTAATAATAAGGGAGATATTTCGATTTATTTAATTCAAGCCCCATTATAACCTCCCTTTTAAATAAAGTATTTTGAATGCCATATAGCCTAAAATCTAAGTTACAACGAACTTAATTTATATTTCAATTTTCATATAAATCGGTTCAGCCATTATCACGTGAAAAGGTAACAAACATCCAGACAGACAGACAGACAGACATACAAACAAAAATCTCAAAAAAGCGATTTTCGGTTTCAGGATGGTTAATTATACATGTCAACAGCAATTATTTTTGGAAAATCGAAAATTACCAGAAAAATTTTGGCTACAGATTTATTATTAGTATAGATACAATACTGTATTTTGATTAAGCAAAACCTAATGAAAATTATCAAACTCAAAATCGCGATATTTCCTAGTTTACATAAATGGATGAACTACTTTTCTTCCCTCCTATACCTAGTAAAGTGATTTGTTGGTATTTTACGCCAGTATCATCGAACTCCAGTTGTGGAAGGGGTAGTAAACGGTGTATCCGGTTCTCAACCGTTAATCCAAAGGTATAGCCAGGTTAATATTAGAAATGTTAGTAAAAATAAAATGTCCCTGTATAACTGATGTTTCATTACGATCAGTAGTGTTCTTTTCAGCTGCCAACAGCATAAAACGCAGTTTTGATGTACTGATAAATAAAAATACAACAAAATGATATTGTATATTTAAGTAGCTATAGAGTTTCTATTATTTCTGTAAAATAAATATTTCTTTAAAATTAATAATAGTCCAAGATAGTTTTATAAACACTGAACGGGAAATCATTTCATGAACACTTCTATTAGTACTTTTGTGTACATTTTGTACGAGATCGCCCCTTCTTCCAGTCCACCCTTATACAGAGCGCAGCCAATATCTGCATTCCGCTCTCGAGCTGTGAGCCGACTCGGAGAGCGCAAACCTTGTGCAGGCCTGCTTTAAACCGCTCTACAGTATATGGGCTATTCCATCTCAAATCGACCGAAATATGGAGAAAATTGACCTTGCCATTTTTAAATACAATGAAACTTTTTCTGTCCGTTGACAACTGTGATACAATGCTTTGTGCAAAGTTTGAGGCATCAGAACTTCGTAGTGTTTAAATTAAAAATATTTAAATTTATCGTATTTTCATAAAATTAGCAACTTTAAACTGTTGTGGCTCCGAAACCCTTTCACCCAATGATCAAAATCATGGTTAATTTTGATGCTGAGAAATTAAAGTTTATATTGACATGTAAACAGATTTTCTTACTTTTTATGGAAATGGAGAAATTTAGATTTTTCTTCATTAACCCATTTTAACCTAGCGTTACCATATGAAATTACAAATTACAAATTTATTATACCAGTTGGGCAAAAGCAGCTGCGCGATTTAGATGTTGCTTTCTCAGCAGCAATTTTGGAGAGCAACAAGAAGTAAGATAATTTATTTGTTGCTTTTATTAATTTTATTGTAATGTTTGTTGTGGTATTTTACTTATTGATGATTGAGTATTCATGTACATCAAGCACAAGTTTACAATCCGTAACATTGTTGTGGATATAATACATTGTTTCTTACGTTAGCATATGGTAAAGCTAGGCTAATATGTTGTCACTCATTCTTTATGCTCTCTTGCTAATAACAGTAAGATGGAGGAGTTGCAAGAAAGTACAAGTAACAAAATGTATGTTACAAACAGTGCGTGAAAGTGCATGAGATACTTTTGGAATTAGAGAACGAAAAATTAGAGCATTCTACATACAGCCACCAAAGCCCAACTTTGTATCTGACGATAACTCTGCAGATGTAGAGGGTGGCATGTTCGACAACCTAAGTGGAAGGAAACCGAGTACTGAAGCTGGGGTTATTTTTGTTAATAGCGACAGAATAGGTGCACCAGATGATATTCCTTTTATAGAAGAAGAGGAAGTTGAAGAGTCATCTGTGGTAGAAAGAGAATGATACCATCAATATTGCAATGTGTGGCAATGGTGCCATCAGGGAAACGTAAGTGGATAAAACAGTACGTTATAACAGTTCAATCGATTTCTCCAGAGAGCGACTTTTAAAGACAGAGATATGATACATTTTGTTTTCATTATAAAAATTCGCTTTATCTATGTAAAAACTGTTTTAGCCCATGTTCGCATGGTTGTTAGATGTAGCTATACAAAATGCTTGGCAGCCAAGTAGAAGATCTGGTTCACCATTGAATGAATTAGAATTCAAATGGGAGATTTGAAGAAGTCGGGGAGCATCCCAAAAGGCAAGGGGTGACCGTCTACTTCCAAATACAGCGATATTGGAGCTACGAGACGTGTCCAAAAAGTAACTTTCCCTGGGGCCGTTTGCAGAAATAAAATACAATTTTATGGAAAGATTTATTCGAACAGATACAGGAATTGTTGAGCTATTTTTTCAACATATTTCCACCTGAATTGAGATTTTTTGTTACCATGGTATCAACAGAGAGATGCAAACGGCTGTCACACAATGGTTCCGATTTCAGGCGGGAGACTTTTACGTGGGACAAAAGTTGTTCCCACTGTATGACAGATCTCTCAGTTCCAGTGGGAAATATGTTGAAAAACAGTTCAACAACTGCTGTATCTGTTCCAATAAATCTTTTCAAGAAATTGTGTTTTCTTTCTGTAAACGGCTCCGGGTAAACTTACTTTCTGGACGTCACTCGCAGAACATCTGATTATATAAGATACGATGGAATGGAACATTAGTGATTCCGATACCCGGAAAAGCGATGTGCTAGTGAGAATGCTCTTCCGACATACAGCTTCCTCAAAATTTGATATAGTTCATGTTTTTTGACATATAAGAAATGTTTTACCTTACTACCGAAATATGTGAAAATCACACAAAAAATTATGTAAAACGTTATGTTACGAAAATGTGTTTTGTTCATACGAGTATTCTGTGACAATAATTCTATTATGTATAATGCTTCAGGTATTGTGAAAGTAATTTTCTTATTTTTGTATTTTTTGTATTATTTGTAAGGAGTGTGGTATTGTATGGGGATGAAACGTGGACATTACGACGAAGTGAAGAGAAACGAATAGATGCATTTGAAATGTGAATAAGGAGAATAATGGAACGTGTTAAGTGGACAGACAATAAGAATTGAAGCCATGTTGGAAAGAGTGGGTGAAGAAAGAATGATGCTGAAACTGATTAGGAAGAGGAAAAGGAATTTTTTGGGTCACTGGCTGAGAAGGTACTGCCTACTGAAGGATGCAATGGAAGGAATGGTGAACAGGAGTGAATGGTAAAGAGTTCGGAGCAGAGAAGATATCAGATGATAGACGACATGAAGATATATGGATCATATGAGAAGACAAACAGGAAGGCAGAAGATAGGAAACATTGGAGAATGCTGGGTTTGCAGTGAAAGATCTGACCTTGGGCACAACACTGAATGAGTGATGAATATATATTTGTGTGCTAAAGTTCAGTTAAGTTCAATAAATTGCTTGAAAGATGTCATTATAAGGCAACAACCCATTCTTTAAGATTTGACAACATAATGACCTAGCGTTACCATATGGTAACGCCCTGTAATTCCACATATTCGCTTCAACAATTGAAAACAAAAGCATTGTTGTGTTCAATTACATCCATTTAATTAGTCTATAACGAAATAAACGAAGAACTTGACGAAAATAATTCAGGCTTTTAAGGGTTAAGACGCCTTTGACCATGAAAAAATATTTTAAAAATATATGGTCAGATTCCGCATTGAAAGTATAAACACATATTTTTTTACTGGTGCACCGTTGATAAGAAAGTATTAAAAATATCAAATAAAGAAAATAAATAGTACGCGCGTGAAGTAACCAGCTGACTCTGAGACGGGAGCTAGCCTAGGCAAGCAAGGCCAGGAGACAAACAAGTGATGTTTCGTCTAGTAGCGCATAGTTGGGCTAGCTTTATCACAAGTTTTCATAAACACAGGAGTAAAATGACGCCCCACACTCGCTTATCTTCAGCACTCGGCCAGTGCGTGCGGTATTGAGCCGTTCAAGTCCAGGCGTGTGAAAATAATTTATTTAATACCCTCGAAACTTATTGCCGAGCCATTAAACAAACAATGCCGAAGTCCCTCTTAATAATGCAAGGTTTTTTCTCAATATTTTTACATATTTACAAATGGGCAAAAGACCTAAAAGTAAGTAAAATCAGATTATCTGTCTCTCTGTATATAATAAAAATAAGGATTACTTCTTATTATAACCTACCAAATGTAAGCTTCAAAATGAGCTCCCATGCAATGTTCTGCAGTAAATGGTTCCAGAGTTCTAAGCGCTGAAAGAGGCTTGTTTTTATAAAATACGCTAAATTTGTCGCTCAATAATACGAAAACCGTTTGACTTTCAATAGTATATTTTTGAAAATGCAGTCTCCTCAGCACTTTATATAAAAGGGAAAAAATTAGAGTATTAAAAAAATGGGAGAGTTTTTACTGATCGATTTCATATGGAATAGCCCATATGCAAGAAAGATAGATGGATGGAGAAATAATGAGAAATTACAGTAAAAAGACAAGTATTAATTGAAACCAACAACTGTATACCTATTGATTGTTTGGTGTCAAAACACAGAGTCGCTCTAACAACCTTCACATGAAAAGAGGTTAAAATTGAAGCTTATAATGAAGTTCTTTTATTCAGTTCTATGAATTAAATAGGGACACAGAGGAGAGGGAAATCCAGTATTATCTGCTTTTGTACTCCTCCATGGCTCAGTGCATATAGCGTACCGGTGCCTCCCGAGTTTGTATGCATAGTGACAAAAGTCAGTATTGGCTTTGTTGAAACCTTCAATTTTCCCGAGCGAGATAATATCCAAGGTTACCAGCCGTCAGAGATTCCGGATATACATTTCACTCACAGCAGCGAAATGGTTATTCGGTATTGCATTCTGTTTTCCGAGAGTAGTTTTGCCAACAGTTACTGCAAACAAGCTGTCAGTTTGGAAGTTCATATCTCTCTATTGCCTGTTCCGTACATACAGTAACTTATGATAAATATTTAGATAAAATGTATAGCTAATATTTAACTGCAGTAAGAGTGTAATTAAAAGGATTGCATTATTTGAAAATGTTCTATTCATTAATATAGACCAGCGGTCTCGGGCTAGCGTCTCTTACAGCACCATCGCGATGTCATTGCTTGGCTGTTAAATCCACAAATCATACACATTACAGTTACAAATTATAATAAACATTTGTTTTTTCCAACACTTGATGTGGCATTAGAAACATCATCTTCACATAAGACTGTACAGCTACTGATTCGCTCATTACTTAATAGCCCTGATCACTTATAGGGAGTGTCCCAAATTGATGTAGCCTATACACTCTTTGAAATGCTATTTCACAGCAAAGAAATGAGATAGAAATACGAGTTTTGCGGTTTATGATTCAGAAGGCAGTGGACAGCATGGAAACATGTCCATCTGTTTATAAACAAATTATGGCGGTGCAATTATCGTTCGATGAAGTAAGTGGATATTGAAACATTATTGAAAAGTGGAGAAGGTTGTTGAGGTTCAACGACGTTGGAGGGTTCAACATGGATAAATATATAATAGGATGCGAAACTTGATGAGTTTCCCGTAACACATACTAGAGGCACTATTGTAGAAATTGATCTTGCTGTCATCTATTTCTGGGAGGGGCGCTATTACATCTAGCAGCGCACCAAGTAGCGAAAAGAGTAATTACTCCATGCATTTAGCAGCGCACCTAGTGACGAAAATGTTAAACTGTGCAGAAAGTATTCCCTCCCACCCTCATCGATATTCAAAACTAACCCAATTTAAAATAAAACATTTACGGTTTTATTCCTCACAGCATATTCTACTGAAAATTCTTACCGGAACCAACAGGAAGATAAAAGAGACGATGTGTTTTACACTACCCGATTAAAATATAACCAGACAGAGACAAAAAATAAAGCAAAAGGTTAGATAATTGGGATTGTATTCTTTGGGTATGGAAAAGTCTGCAAGAACTACTTAGATAGTTCAATTTATTATATTACTATTACTTTACAATACATTCAACAACACTATTTTTACAACGTCCAAAAAAAAAAAAAACATCAATGTTTAACATACACTGCTTATACACACACGTATCACTTTATGTTCACTTATTAGCAAGTTTCAGTCCGCCATCTTCATCTCTCCCGTACAGCAATATCTCGAACGGATAAATAGAGAACTCTCTTTTTTTTTTCTTTTAAATTCGTCAACTTTTGGATACAGTATCGAAATCTTGGGTGATCTCCCGACTGTTCCTAATTACTTTTACATTATTGCTGAGAGGTAGTTCATTTATTATGCTGCACTCCCGTCATAACCAGGATGAACAGCGTGAAAACAAATTTGACAGATAACTATGAGAAGAGGAACAAAGGTGTACGATGTCTGTGTAGTACTGAGGGTTATAAGTTCCTAGTTTTGATACATACACATTTTGGTGGGAATGTGCCTGTTTATAAAATGTTTCAGCGAATCTCCTAATGATAACTGGGATACTTTCCACTTTTAGATCTTGATGTATCTCTTCGTTTCTTGTGTACCACCCGCTGTTATGAATTACACGTAATACTTTATTTTGTACAACTCGAATGGGATCTAATGTTGTCTTAGGTGCGTATCCCCATACTGTAGAACCATACAAAAGCACTGATCTAATCAGCAATTTATAAATTGTCACTTTTTTAGATGTTGACAATGCACGTGTTTTTAAAAGGGGATACAGTTGTACCATTCTTGCTATTGTTTTTGCTCGTGTATTTGCAATGTTGGTAAGAGAACTCTCGGTAATGTACCCAACACGTAGTTCTAATATTCACCACCTACGACGTTGGGCGCTGATCACCTTATTTCAAACCCCCAAATCCAGATGGTGCTGACCGCAGTTTCGCATCCTATTATATATTTATCCATGGGTTCAATTTGGAACACAACCACCAACAAGGTTAACTATCACAAGAATCCGAGACAAATTTAAAATCGACGGAACGGTGCAAGATGTGTTGAAAGGGCGGTGCATAAGAAAGAGAAGTTCCACCGATAACGCGAATGTTGATGCAGTCATGCAGGGAAGATTTTCAAGACTTAATTGTTTGGTCAGATGAAGCTACAATTAAACTTAATGCTACAATTGTGTGTACTGGGCTAACGAAAACCCACGCATCTTTCGAGAAAAGGCCGTCAATCTTCCAGGAGTAACAGTATGGTGCGGTCTGTCTTCCACAGGAATAATTGCGCCGTACTTCTTCGAAGGGACTGTCACGGGTGAGAAATACCTGAAAATGTTGGAAACCACGATTCCACGTCTTAATGGCCTCTTTGAGAATGAAAATGGGTTTTGCTTTCAACAAGACGGGGCTCCAGCTCACTTTCGTGTCAATGTGAGGCATTTTCTCGATCTCACATTCAATCAGTGATGGACAGGACGAAGAGGAATTGCTGCGGAGTTCCCACATCGGTCTCTGGATTTGACCGCTCCAGACTTCTCCCTATGGGGAGCTCTAAAGGACACAGTATACGCCACAAAACCACAAACACGAGGAACTGAAAGTTCATATTGAACATGTATGTATTTATTTACACTGCAAGTGGGCAAGCACCCGGTGGCAGTGGTATATACAATATAAACAATACACAATAAAATGATAAGCAATACATAATAAAATTTACAATACATAATACAATTTACAACACATATACAATTTTATACACAATACAATAAGAATACACAATACAATTTAACACAATAATAATAAAACATAAAATAAAATAACTAATTTTACAATACAACCTACATAATTATGTATAGGTCCTACATAAGTTTCAATAGTCTTTCACTTTACTCTCATCTCATTCCCTGTAGTGGCACTAGGACGCATTTCACTGACACTTTAGCACACACACTTTTTCACTGACACTATAGAATACATTTCATTGACGCTATAAATTATCACTGATCGGAACTGTTCACTGCACTGTAAAACCATAACTTCACTGACTCACCTCGCTTCACTGATACAACAGTTTAAATAAGTCAAATAATTACATCCTTATGCATACTTATAAACAGAACTACATTTAAACTGAACATTTCTAGTCTAAGACCCTCTTACACGCTATTTTTAAATAACATGCCTGCAATGATATTCCATTAGCAACAATCCAGTTGGTATGTAGCTCTGTTGTACGTCTTTGTTGGGAGTGTACTGTGGCGGAAAGGGGCCATTTTTAAAATGCACGAGCTTAAGGAATACAAAACCGCAAATATCGTATTTCTGTCTCATCTCGTTGCTGAGAAATAGTGTTTCAAAATGTGTATACATCAATTTGAGAGACTCTGTATACCAAACTGGCCATTCATATTTTATCAAATGGTAACATATAAAAGAGAATAACAATCAGGATCTCCATTGTCGAAAATGAATTTTTTGGTAACGACCGCTAGATGGAAGTACTGCTGCAAGCTATTACTCCATGCAATTCCATCAGAGTTATAACGTGACTTCTTTTGCAGTCGCTAGATGGCAGCATAGTGAAATTGATAAAAGTTGTCTTCAAAGTACATTATGCTGATCAGTCTGTTATATGTGATCAGGGCTAATAGCAAGGCGGAGTTGAATGACGTTTAGTATTTAAAACTCGAAGGGCACCCCTGAACACTGTCAGTAATGAAAAACGGCGAGTAGCCTTGAAAGTGACACTGATTCTGGTTGTATTCAAAAGTGACATAAAAGTCTATGCATCCTTATCAGAACCAAATCTAGTGTTAAGATAAGGTTGGTTTAGAATCAGTGAACCTCGTATCCAATGGCTGGTAGGTCTATAGATTTTAACCAACACTAAGGGTCGATTTCTAAAATACGGACGAAACCGTGGTTCCAAACCTCGGCTTTTAAACCGCGATCGAGGTCTGAATCATGCGATTGCTAAAACGAAGTCGAAACGCGGCTTGAGAAGAAACCGAGGTTCGTGGGTTTTAGGTATGGGAACGCAGCTAAGAATCGATTTTTATTCTTCTAAACAGTCGGGATTAATATTTATATTGAATTGCAGTAAGTCACATTCTTTTGTTCTCAACTAGTCTAGTATATAATATTTTTGATTGGAACAAAAGACTCGCAGTATTTCATTGTCTCTTTGAGGCGATAGTTCTAGTGGTTAGCAAGTATCTATGGATGCATATTTCCTACGTATTGAGCTTCGTGACTGTATATACTGGACTGTGGTATTGTTATATACTAATTTACAGAATATATGTGCTTTTAAAATACTAGTATTACTTAGTATTCTAATAGGGAACGGATTTTAGGTATCCGAATAATATTGCCCAAATAATTAGCACAAATCGAACGTTTATGTTGTACTTTATCATTCATTCATAACTACTACCAACATTAACTACCTGAAAACCCGGTTCTAAGGAATTAATGACCTAAATATTAACTGGATTAAAATTTCAACTGAAACTAAAATGTAATATGGTTCTATTTTCACATGTAATACTACGTGGAAAGCCCTAGTAGCATAAAACTTAAAATAAGAAGACAAAATCACGTTTTCTTCATATTCTTGTAGGCCCACATCATTTTCGAGTATTAAATAAAATGTCCAAAACTACTGTAAAGATTAAGAATTAAGTTATATCGTCTTGTAGGCATAAAGGTATAATTAATATAAAATATATCTTACTTCCTTCAAAGCAACAAGATGTAAAAAAATTGTCAACCCGCCCCTCTTGCATTTCGTTCCAGATTACTATTTAGCCATTCTTGCTTAATTTTGCGTTGATTCCTTCGAAAATCGAAATATTCGCCTGAAATTATCGTTGTTATATAGTTACAAAGAATTATTCCTGTCTCTCATCGCTCTAATCCGGGGATTTAACACTCGTAGAGACAAATTTTCCTTTGATAGTCATCCAGCTGACCTACTACCTCCATCTTGTATACATGAAGCCATGGTTTTAAACCTGCCCCAGCCGTGGTCTCTGCTTCAGACCATGGTTTCGAGCCGTGGCTGAGAAAAATGAAAAAGACCTCGTTTTATAAACCCAAACGCGGTTTAAAGCCATGGTCGTGGTCTAGACCTCGTTTTAGAAATCTACTTTAAGAGTCGATTTCTAAAACGAGGTCTCTTTCATTTTTCTGAGCCATGGCTCGAAACCATGGTCTGAAGCAGAAACCACGCCTGGGGCAGGTTTAAAACTACGACTTCATGTACACAAGATGGAGGAAGCAGATCAGCTGGATGACTATGAAAGGAAAATTTGTGATTACAAATGTTAAATCTCGGATTAGAGTGATGAGAGACAGGAATAATCCTTTGTAACTATATAACAACGATAATTTCAGGCGAATATTTCTATTTTCGAAGGAATCAACGCAAAATTTAGCAAGAATGCTAAATAATAATCTGCAACGAAATGCAAGAGGCGCCAGGTTGACAAGTTTTTTACATCTTCTTGTTGCTTTGAGGGAAGTAAGATATAGGCCTGATATTTTATACTAATTACACCTTTATGACTATAAGACGATGCAAGTTAATTGTTAGTCTTTACAGTAGTTCTGGACATTTTATTTAATACTCGAATATGATATGGGCCTACAAGAATATGTATGAAGCAAGTGTAATTTTGTCTCCTTATTTTAAGTATTATGCTACTGGGCCTTTCCACGTAGTAGGCCTATTATATGTGAAAATAGAACCATATAATATTTTAGTTTCAATTGCAACTTTAATCCAGTTAATATTTAGGTTAATGATTCGTTTTCAGGTAGTTAATGTTGGCAGTAGCTATGAACAAATGATAAACTACAACATAAACGTTCGAATTGTGCTAATTATTTAGGAAATATAATTCTGGTATCTAAAAATCAGTTTGCTATAATTAATGCTAGTATTTTACGCACATATATTCTGTAAATTAGCAAATATAACAATACCTTAGCTGAGAACAAAAGAATGTGACTTACTGGAATTCAATAAAAATATTAATCCCAATGTTCATTTCTTTCTAATATAGACTGTTTACAAGAATAGAAATCGATTCTTAGCTGCGTTGCCATATACAGGGACATCATTTTATTTTTACTAACATTTTTAATATTAACCTGTCTATACCTTTAGAGAACCGGAAACACCGCTTGCTCCCCTCTCCAAGACTGGAGTTCGATGATACTGGCGTAAAACACAAATTACTCTACTAGGTATAGGATGGAAGAAAAGTAGTTCATCCATTTACGTAAACTAGGAAATATCGCGATTTTGGGTTTGATAATTTTCATTAGGTTTTTCTTTAATCAAAGTACAGTACTGTATTAAAAATAAGTGTTTTTACTCACGAAGTGAGTTATCCATGCGAACATATTCATTATGCAGTGTATACTGTCTACAGCACATTAGCGTACAATATAGAAAAGAAGTTAAATTGAAAAATAATCATAATATGAATATTTAAACACAATTTTGAAAATGGTGGCCGTTCATTTCGATACAAGCTTCAGTTCTTTTGTGCATATTAACGCACTATAGACTATTGCATCTAATTCCAATTGCCAGTTTCGTCCTTCGTACTAGTAACTCATGTTGAAATAATTCTATACCTACTCTACGTACTGTGAATTCAATCTTCACTTCTGCCCGACCCGAAAAATAAAATTACTCAGACATGCTATTTACTTTCCGTCAAGTGGTTATGCCGCAGGATTGTAGAAAGGAGGAAATCACGTGACAGTTAATTACTTAACGAGGCCCTTTTATTTAAGTTAAATTAAACAGCTGTATAATATTATGTAAACGTCCAATTCCTAAGAGAAATTAATGTTTTCAGAAAAGAGCTAAGACAGCCCAGCTTTTACAGAGGGGCGAGCACAAGCAGGTGGGGGAAATCGGGATGCGACGTAGGCAAACGGACAGTACCTGTGCGAAAATATGATTCAATATTGAAAGCTCTTTCGTCACTGGAAAACGCGAACATATTTCTGGAACGTACTATATTCAGTAACTCAGTACTGCTTACTATCTGCGGTCTTGGTTCTGTGTGGAGTTGGAACTTCCTTAGTAGAAGGGGTGGGAGTGAAGTATATTCAAAAACTCAGGTACAATAAAAATTGAAGTAAAAATAAAATGATGTCCCTGTATAAAACACACGAACCTCGGTTTCTTCTCAAGCCGCGTCTCGACTTCGTTTTAGAAATCGCAAAAGGATTCAGACCTTGATCGCGGTTTAAAAGCCGAGGTTCGGAACCACGATTTCGTCCGTGTTTTAGAAATCGACCCTAAGTATCCACAAGACACCAGCGTGGCGAATAAATGAGCATTGCTTAGTACAGTGGTACTCATTACACGGCCCACGAGCAGCATGTGGCTCTCAAAAATGTTTATTCCACCCCTGAACTCATATTGTCGTTACTATTCTTTTTATGATAACAATTTTTTTTTTTAATTTCTGTCCAACCGGAGGAAACTCAGGCTACTCTTCATCATTACAGCCAGTGAAGGTATTCAACAATCACACGTATCTGTTTCCTTTAAAAAAGGAAGTATCATGTCTCATGTGCTCATTATTTTTTATTTTTTTTTTACAGCCTGCATGCTCCATTACTGTGGAGTAATACTACATGCATTGGTTCAACTTAAACTATGTTCATATAATTACTTTATATTGTTCTAAAAGTTTCTTTATAGGCAATATAGACGGATGAATTTTGTACTTTTCTTCGTTGTAATTTGTCAAACTGTATATTGTTAGTAAATTTGATCAAGTTCTTCTAGTATTTGTGCACTAGTTTGTCTTTATTCACTGGCCAGTTTTCAGACTTTAGAACTGCCGCTTTCAGAATGTCTCTTTCTCTCTCAAGTAATTTACAATTGTATAACAAATGATCTATCGTTTGTTCGTCATTGTTGCATGGACATAATGGGCTATCTATAATTTTATATTTATGTAGATAAGATTTTATATTTCCGTGTCCTGTTATTATAGTTGTGAAGTTTGGGGTTATGTTAAGTTTCAATTTTAACCGATCGTTTATATTTGGGAAGAAAGATTTTGTGATTTGTCCTTTTGCTGTATTGTCCCATTCGTTTTGCCACTTCACTAAACTTTTTGGTGTCTTGCTGTAGCTCTCTGGAATATCCTCGGAGCTTATTATGCTTATTATGTCTTGATATAAAGATGGGTTATAAACGTTTTCATCCTACAAACTGCGTGCATTCAAATTTTAACAAGGATCCAAAACATTATCAATCAAGGCTAGAAAAACCGCAAATGTTACAGACGACCGTAAAATTTGAACAGAAAGTAATGTACGAGTATTCCACTGTACTTAGAAAATAATTGACAACAAAAGCGTCGTAACACGTAGCAGAAATTAAGTCATTCACAGCTGCGGGTAATGTTAAGGAGTGTCTTCTAGCACTATGTGATACTTGATTTCTAAATTTCCAAATTCAATAAAATTACATCTATTCATCCGATGGAGGTACAGCTCAATTTTGAGTCTTGGCCTCCCGCAGCTTTTGCCTCCAACCCATTCTATCTTGTGCGGCAAGCTTCCAGTTGCGACACCAGAGTAAGCTTGCAGCATCTTCCCTAAAACCATCTTCCCATAATTTCCTGGGTCTTCCAGCACGTCGATTCCCTGTGAAATTGGCTTCTAAGGCCTTTTTTCATGTCCGGACTGGAGGAAGTCTGTATAAACTTTTTTTGTAAGGTTCCATATTTCAGACGTGACGTGGACAAATTATTGGCGAAATTGGAGATTTTTATTATATATTTTTACGAAGTATGATTCTTCAATTTAGACTACAGTTGACATCTTTGCGTATTTCCAAATTATTAGAAAAATCGAAGATTTGTATTGTATATTTGTTTTACAAAATTTCACTCTTCAATTTAGACTACAATTGATATTTTTGCATATTTACAAATTATTAGCAAAAGTGAAGATTTTTTTTGTATATTTTTACAAAATTCGACTCTTCAATTTATAATAATAATAATAATAATAATAATAATAATAATAATATTAATGATTCATTTTACCTGGCAGAGTTAAGGCCGTAAGGCCTTCTCTTCCACTCAACCAGCAAAAAGTGTATATACATATGCATGAACTTACAAAGAATTCAACAATTTGATTTAGATGAGAGTTACATGTATACAAGAGTTATTTACGAATTAAACAACAAAATACTATGAACTATTAATTAAACACTGAAATAAACTGGTAGCAGAATTAAACTAAAATACATAGAATGTTAATATATTTCAAATGATATTAGATAATAGAAAGAGATTATTATGAGACAATTTTGAAAATACAGCACAATCAGGATGATGTCTAAAGAAAAAAGTAACAGTGTAGTCAGTGATAGTTTAAATCAGTATAATCGAAGTGCGGCATTACTAGGGTTTGTACTGGGGTAAGTTTTAGTTGCTGGGGCAAGAAGTTTCTCAAGCGACTCAAAGAGTGAATGGAGGAACAGATTTTTTTTTATCGTTTCTTTAACTTGAAAATTCCAACTTAGATTATTATCAAAAACTTAGATTATTATCAATTTGGACTACAGGTGACATTTTGGATATTTCCATTATTATTAGCAAAACAGAAG
This sequence comes from Periplaneta americana, assembly GCA_025594305.2. Taxonomy (NCBI): domain Eukaryota; kingdom Metazoa; phylum Arthropoda; class Insecta; order Blattodea; family Blattidae; genus Periplaneta; species Periplaneta americana. The sequence goes on from JAJSOF020000036.1 coordinate 22,826,152, forward strand.
ATTTTTATTATATATTTTTACAAAATTTGACTCTTCACACTTTAGACTGCAGTTGACATTTTTGCATATTTACAAATTATTAGCAAAATTGAATATTTTATTATATATTTTTTTATAAAATTTGACTCTTCAATTTAGAATAGCCTACATTTGACATTTTTTCATATTTCTATCTACTGTAATGATAGAAATATGCAAAATTCTCAACTGTAGTCTAAATTGAAAAGTCAAATTTTGTAAACAGAATTATCATAAAAATCGTCAATTTTGTTAATAATTTGTCCACGTCTGTATATGTAGCTATTCTTTGTTCAACCTTGTTTTTGTTTGGGTATATATCCTTATTCGTCATTATTTTTTGCAACGAATAGTAGACATTATTGGCAAGTTTCAGTCGCCCTTGTACCTCAGTATACAGGGTGTATCAAAAGGTCAGGTCAATCCTTAAGGAGGTTATTCAGAACCTTATTTGCAACAAAAAATCCTAATACACTTTTTCAATATTCATTCCCGTTTCCGAGTTACACCGAATATCACGTACCGTATCTATCCCCATTTGATTCCACACTAAATGCACCCGTTTGCTTGAGAGAAGGTAGGCTAGTTGTTAGTTATCTAGAGAAGATGCTCAAAATGTCCCCCTCTCGCACGAACACACGCTTCAGCATGCCGTCTGAGCTCTCGCTGCACATTATCCAATCCGTGCTGGTGTACTTCCATTGCAGCAGTGTTAATCTTTGCAACGAGCTCTTCCCTCTCTTCCCTGCTTGCTGTCTCCGTTTGGTACACTTTCTCCTTCATGCAGACCCAGAAAAGAAGTCCAATGGTGTTAGGTCTGGGGACTGGGCTGGCCAGGCAACGGGACCACCCCTTCCAATCCATCTACCTGGAAAATGGTGATCTAACCATTGCGTACTGGAAGTCTGAAATGTGCTGGAGCACTGTCTAGTTGATACCATAGATGTCGTCGTAACTGTAAAGGCATATAATCCAATATCGGCGTAACCATACCTTCTACGAATTTCAGGTAATTTTCACCTCTCACTCTGTCCTCAATGATAAATGGGCCAATCACTTTTTCACCAAGAATGCCTGCCCAAACATTTACACGGAACCTATGCTGGAATGAGGCGGATCGAGTTACAAACCTAACAACATTAGACTTCTTCTCTGGATCTGGATGAAGGAGAAAGTATACCTAACGGAGATAGCAAGCAGGGAAGAGCTCGTTGCAAAGATTGAACACGGCTGCAATGGAGATACACCAGCACGGATTGGATATGTGCAGCGAGAGGTCAGACGGCGTGCTGAAGCGTGTGTTCGTGCGAGAGGGGGACATTTTGAGCATCTGCTCTAAACAACTGACAATCAGCCTACCTTTTCTCAAGCAGACAGGTCTATTAGGTGTGGAATCAAATGGGGATAGATACGGTACTGATACTCATGTAACTCGGAAACGGGGATGAATATTGAAAAAGTGTATTAAGATTTTTTGTTGCAAATAAGGTCCTGAATCACCTTCTTAAGGATTGACCTGACCTTTTTTATACACCCTGTATTGAGTCAAAACACATTACAGGTGAAATAAAACAAATCAACCTGTTCGTGTTGATATGATTTTGCAGGACAGTAGCAGAGTCCGACAATGAACTTCAAAATGCAAGTAATAAATGTTAGTGTTAGTTATTTTACTTTGTATTGAAATAATAATATTAATAATAATAATAATAATAATAATAATAATAATAATATCATAATATATATTATATTATATTATTATTATTATTATTACTATTATTATTATTATTATTATTATTATTATTATTATTATTATTATTATTATTATTATTATTATTATAGGTAAAATAACTTAATTAAAAATCTGCACATTTTGTAAAGCTTCAATACTGTTAAATTCATTGTGGCTCTCGTGAAATTACTATTTCTCACTTCTGGCTCTCCTCAAATTTCTAGTAAGTACAATGAGGATCGCATAAAGAGCAGTTCCTAAAAGACTAATTTTGCCGTCTCTTCAGTGTTGCCTGTCAATATCAGATATCACCAAAGAAGGTAAAATCACAATGAAATGTACAATAATAATAATAATAATAATAATAATAATAATAATAATAATAATAATAATAATAATAAAAATATTAAATATTATTACTTATTTACTACATCTCATCTTCATGTTGGAAGGTGTTTTCTAAATTGTTCAATAATTTGTGAAAGAGTAGGCCTATATTTTCCACCTGGACCTCTCGTACATTATGTTGGAAATTAGTAAATTAATATGATCTAAGGTGGGTGCTCCTGTAATGGTCATGTTCCTGATATGGCCACCCCCTATTGTGAGTTAGTTAACCAAAAATCCGCTAAATTGCAGCAGCATCCAGTGAAAGGGCATCCTGGTATGTCACTTGATCGTTTTCCATCCAGTCAGGTTGAGCAATATGGCGTCAGTTGCCTGTTTTGCGGTTTTCATATGACCTCTTCTTATTTTTCTGGTAACTCTCCTTTGTTTTATGCATGTTTTTCAAAGACTTGTTTCATGAAAACCATAGTACTCTATTCAGCTTTTAATGTTCTGTTGATTGGTGTTGTAGTTGATGGCGTATCTTTTACGAGTTGTTCATAATCAAACGATTTTCGTGAAAGCTTACCTGCTCCTGACATTGCCATACCAAATGCACCATGACCATATCAAGCACTTTTATTTTTCATCATGCCTTAGCTGGGATTACATTTTGTATTTTAAGAAAAACAACTTTTATTTTTTCATCTGAACAAATTTACATGCCTTGTAGCTGGGATTACCTAAAAAGTACAGGTTTGTATTTTAAGGTGTTCAGAAAAAGTCAACCGTTATAAAACCGCAAGTTTTTTCTCGAATATGGAAAAAAAAGTCACTGTTTTGAAGGTACTGTTACTATAGGAATTATAAAAAATAAATTATTTGTCATCATGTTTTTCAATGTCGAATTCAATAATCAAGGTTATAATATTTTAATATTATCAAGTTTAACGGGACTATCAAACATTATTGTTCCTCGGAAAAAATCAATACTTTCGCGTTTGCGCACATAGAACACCTGGAACAAGGTCCTATCTTGTCAGATACAAATAAAATGTTCATCTGAATACCGGTAATTTCCGAGCATAAAAAGCAGACTTTTGGTAATTAAGAAGAAAAATTTGGGACTTTTTAATATCCATACTCGCTTAATTACAATTATAGGCTCGTTGCATTTTATTATGGAAAAACCTGTTTTGACTACACTTTTGAATTATAAAAAAGATTATTAAGTATCATGTTTATTCATTTTACACCAAAATTATTTTTAATTTTAGCACAACTGCGCTATCAAACTAAAAACAATCACGATTTGTAGAACATGGAACAAGGGTGGCCATGTGCACATGTTCCTGATATGGCCACTAGGTAGACTTTTGGAATTTGGGACTTTTGGACAATTAAAGCTATTTTTATGGGGAAAGGAAATTGATTTAAGAAAGTCCATTAGAGTGAGAACAAGTAAGAAAAAAGTGGTTTACATTTTTTTTCAAAATGGCGGCTAGAAAAATTGTCAAACCTTAGCATGGCCATATCAGGGACACTTACCTTAATATTAAAATGTATTTTATCTGACAACATGAAATTCATTGCTTTGACTAAACAGTTTACGATTCACGAGCCTAACCTAAAAATGTATTTTGTTTCATCACGTGAAATGATTAGTACAAACTCCGAAAACAGAATTCCACTTTAAAATTTATGTTTAAGAATACTTACTTGCTCCATATAATTTTGCTATTTTAGTTATAATTGCAGTCTCCATGAACATTTTCTATCGATCACCCAAATGATCACCACATATTATATTTATTTGCACTCATTTGACTATAATCTTGAATTGTAGCCACAACACAACACATAAAATAACTATTATGTATTAATATAATTCTGATACTAATTAATTATTAGTATGTTCGAATTTCACTAGCTTCCAGTAATCGGCTCAGAAATCTAGAACAATTTGAATTTTCAAAATTTCCACTACCGACAAAGCTGTTCCTGCTGCCAACATAACAGTTAGAAAATCACTACCAGTTGTAGTATTTCTCAGTATCGAAATTCGAAACGAAGTTGGCAAAAGAAAATTCAACATTCAAACTATAAATTCACCATAATGCACTAGCATGTGTAGTAAGGGGGAGAAATGGTTAGGTTTCACCCTTACGGTATTAAGTAAGCTGATCCGGACTATACCACTGGCTAAGGATAAAGTGGAACAAACAGTAAATTTAAATATCCAATCCGTAACTGAAAAGCAATCCTATCCCATTGAAGTAGCCTATTTGTATTACAATACCCATTCATCGTAAACAATAGTGACAGTCAAAAGACATCGCCAAAATGCCCCTAAACCTAATTCCAAAATACTCCACGAGAATCAAGTAACGTAAAGTTACTGCGAAACATATTCAGGATAACTGATACCAGTTTCAGTTGGATTAGCGCTTACTTTTACTGTGTATACAACCCTATGCTTGTTCCCTAACTTCTGAGAAGTCGAAATCAATATCTCATGTTCAGTCTGTCAGCATCGATTTAATTACTTCATTTCACAGAATTCCTCAACTCAAAGCCAGGGAACGTTGATAAGCGCCTCTCGTATTTCACAGCAACCAGAACTTTCATTTTGGCGTAAATTACACCCTACGTGTACTGTGGGCTACATTCCGCGAGTTAAATTGTTCCTGAAAATAATAAACATCTACTTTCAGAATAAGTAGTATTATTTTTATCAAAACTCTTCAATTTTTTTACAAAGTTATAGCATAAAATAAATAAAGCTTCTTACTGTTGGTAAGTCTTAGCAAGTAGTTCTGAAATGTTTAAATACCGGTTAAAACACAAAATAATAATTCAAGGGCTCCCTGCAAAAACAAGGTAGCTCCACTTTTACAAAGTTGTGGAAAACTACAAAAAAGATTCTAAAAAAACTCCAATTTTAACTGAGCTTGTTTCTTTTTTCAGAGTATGTTCTAGGTAGCCTACTTAGGAGTTTCATTTTATCACTCAAACATTTATTATAATCAATAATCTAGGGAGAATTAAATACAAAAAAAAATTAATGGAACTACCCACTTTTGCAATAAAATTGGATATAATTAGCCACGCTTTGCACTGAACACACAATTACTGTGTCAATCTCATAAACTACAACACAAGACATAACATATACACACACATACACATGCATACACACAGGTTGAACCCCAAGCAATGTTATTAATTTCAGTGAATTATTCTTTGAGATATTTCAGACAAAATAGTTCGACACAATTTTGCTCGTTTTTGTTTCCTTTTCGAGATAAAAATTGTTTTATATTTATTTTTTTAATATTATTTATTTATTTTGCTAATAACTGTAACACAAATAAAATATAATATATACAGAAAAACTTTAGCTCTCCCCTGAAAGAGTAGAACTCGTGCTCAGGGGCGGTTTCCTGAATTGAAATTAATAATTATACAATACAAATTTGTCTTATGTCTACTATGCAATTATAGTATATAAATTTAAATTTACAATTTTTCAATTTTTATAAAAAAAATCCATACATAACCTTTTAAATTTAATACTAGAACTATTAGAATTGACAAGATTAGGATATTTAAATATAAATTTTGTTATATATTCTTGGGCCTAAATTACTACTATGATTAAATACTGTAACATTGTTGCATTTTGGTTCAAACAATCTTAAAGAATTCATACCTTTTGTTTCATAACTATGAGAATACAATTCAAAATTATTTCGATTTTTATGTATGAATTTTACTAATACAATATAATAAATTTGTCTTACGTTAAGTACATAAAAGTCTAAAAACAATTTTTGAAATGAATCAAATAACCTATCAAGTTTTCTGTGCATAAGAAGCTATTTTAATCTTACCTGTCCTCAATTAACTGTATTTGAACACTCATCAAGTTTATGGAAAATCAATAGAAATAATTAATTAATTTTGCAAAACTCATTGTTTATGAAGACATATTTTAATTATTTTCTTCTGTAATAAATAAAGTGGATTAAAATTGGATTTAAATGAGATACCCCATCCTATAATTCCATACATAATTATCGATTGAAATAAAGTTAAATATATTGTGCGTAATAAACTTATTGAGAAGTAATTCCTCAATAAAACAAAATAATATATTATTTTACGTAATTTATTACAAAGTTAATTAATGTGTTGGTTCCATTTCAAATGATTATCGAAAATTATGCCTAAATACTTAACTTCAGAGAACTCCTTAATAATCGGACATTTACACTGTATAAGACAACAATCAGAATTATGTAATTTAATACTTAATATAGATGTAGGAGGTTTGTTACGTTTTCCAGATAATTAGAATGGAATAATTATGGTTTTATTTTCGTTGACAGAAAGATAACTTATGTCAAACCATTTTTTTATTAATTTAAGTCCATTATTTGAATTATTATATGCATCATACCAGGTTTTTCCACCAAAAAGTAAAACTGTGTCATCTGCATAAGAATAATAAACACCATTGTAGTGTTGTAAGTCAATTTTTAATAAGTCATTAATATATATTAAAAATAAAAATGAAACATAATATTATAGCGTATTTTTGGAAAGCCACTGATTTAATTCCCAATATGTTCAGTCATTTTAAGAGAGTAGTATGATAATAAATTATTGAAAGAATTTTAATTTTGTCCTTTAAAGGATAATTAATAATAGCTTTTCCTAAATAACTTATGATACATTTCATACAAAATTATTTTTATTTCAAGAAGGAAGCAAAATCGGGCAAAATTGTATTAAACATTTTTGTTTCAAATATCTCAAAATCTAATCCCCTTAAATTAATGACACTATTTACGGTTGATTCTGTACATAGCTCCAAGTACTGACTCTTTTTTGCAACGAAACGACTGGTAGCTCAGCTCCTATTCCACTGCAACTTACTATCAAATACTTAGAATTACACCGTTGTTACACTGAAAGCTCGGGTTTATCTTTCAATGTATGAAACAATCTAAACATTAATTTCACAAAAAAGTGGAGCCACCCCCTTTTTGCAGGGAGCCCTTCAATTGGACGGAGTTACGCAATAATAGACCAACGACAATCTGAAAAAAAAAAAATCAGATGTTTGCACAAATATGTTGATGTGATAGGTCTATATGAATTTTGCTGCTATTTATAAGCAAAAATTCGTTTATTGCATAAAATTCATTTATATATTTATTTTGCTTTGAAACATTTTTAGCAGGTTATTTTACGACGCTTTATCAACAGCTTAGGTTATTTAGCGTCTGAATGAGATGAAGGTGATAATGCCGGTGAAGTGAGTCCGGGGTCCAGCACCGAAAGTTACCCAGCATTTGCTCGTATTGGGTTGAGGAAAAACCCCATAAAAAACCTCAACCAGGTAACTTGCCCCGACCGGGAATCGAACCCGGGCCACCTGGTTTCGCGGGCAGACGCGCTGACCGTTACTACACAGGTGTGGACACTTTGAAATATTAATTCAAATGCTGGTCTCTTCTTAAAAATCGGTTAGTCTTTTTTGGTATTACTTGTGCTGTTTTTTTTTTTCGACCTGGCCTGGGATCGAACCCGCAACCGTGGGCATAGAAGGCCAGCGCTATACCAACTTGCCAACCAGGTCGGCAATAGTATGAATGTTATAATACTTCCTGCATAAAATGTTTTATTAAAAAAAAATTATTTCAATGCCAATATCTCGAAACAGGTTTTTGGAGCTTGGATCACTATTGCTAATCACCGTCCAATTCTTTTGTGTAGGGGAATCACGGCTAATTCCGCAGTAGTAATTCCGCAGTACTGCATATATGATTTTACTGCGGCTTTACAATAGCGTGAACGTAAGTTTTGAGAGGCTGTCAACAGGAGGCATGTCCTCTGCAGTGCTATAGAAAAAAATCAAGGATATTGGTCGACACCTCTGTCGGCAATACAGTGAAACATCGAAAGTTGGCTGTTTTTCGTGTTTTGCTACACAGCTGTGAAGAAAGTGAACATTGTTACATATAAATTGTTCCTTTTATGTTACTTTCATAATGTATTTCATAATTATTTACTACTGCGGAATTAGCCAAGTCCTATTGCGGATTTATCCGCACTGTTGCGGAATTACCCCAGTTGTTCTTTTTCAACTGTAATGTATGTTCAACTAAATATATTTGCCTTTTAATAGATCTCTTTATCTCATTTGGTAATGGAAAGTTTCGTCTATGTCTAGATACCTTGATAATATTTTCCAATAAATATTTTGATAAAAATATGATAGATTTACTTCTTAATATTGTGGAATTAGCCGAGTCTTCCCTATATCTAGATGTTATTATTTTTTTCTTTCGCTTCTTCTGTTTTTCGTTTTCTTAAACTATTACGAAACACAACACTCATGCCCATACCGGTACTCGAACCCATAACTCTTCGGACAAAGCGACAGAGACATTCCCTGCCCCTACCGCTTGCGTCACCCAGGCCGGCAGATTTTATTAATGCATCCAAGTTGGATTTGCGAGAATATCCGCGCTATTTTGTTTGTGTTGCGTTGTTTTGAGTGGTGATACTTGCACAAAGTGACCAAAGTAAACGAATGATTATTATTATTATTATTATTATTATTATTATTATTATTATTATTATTATTATTATTATTTCAAATTGGATGAAGATATGCAACACTAGACCAACCGACATTTCGAAAAAAAAATTATGATTGCACAAATTTGTTGTTGACTTGATTATTTAACTCAGAAAAAAAAACCAAGAATGTGATATCTGCACTCTGCTGCCATTGATAATCAAACTTCGTTTAATGAATACTTACTTACAAATGGCTTTTAAGGAACCCGGAGGTTCATTGCCGCCCTCACATAAGCCCGCCATTGGTCCCTACCCTGAGCAAGATTAATCCATTCTCTATCATCATATCCCACCTCCCTCAAATCCATTTTAATATTATCTTCCTATCTACGTCTCGGCCTCCCTAAAGGCCTTTTTCCTCCGGCCTCCCAACTAACACTCTATATGCATTTCTGGATTCGCCCATACGTGTTACATGCCCTGCCCATCTCAAACGTCTGGATTTAATGTTCCTAATTATGTCAGGTGAAGAATACAATGCATGCAGTTCTGTGTTATGTAACTTTCTCCATTCTCCTGTAACTTCATTCCTCTTACCCCCAAATATTTTCCTAAGCACTTTATTCTCAGGCACCCTTAACCTATGTTCCTCTCTCAAAGTGAGAGTCTAAGTTTCACAACCATAAAAAACAACCGGTAATATAACTGTTTTATAAATTCTAACTTTCAGATTTTTTGACAGCAGACTGGATGATAAAAGCTTCTCAACCGAATAATAACGGCATTTCCCATATTTATTCTGCGTTTAATTTCCTCCCGAGTATCATTTATATTTGTTACTGTTGCTCCAAGATATCTGAACTTCTCCACGACTTCAAAAGATAAATTTCCAATTTTTATATTCCCATTTCGTACAATATTCTCGTGACGAGACATAATCATATACTTTGTCTTTTCGGGATTTACTTCCAAACCTATCGCTTTACTTGCTTCCAGTAAAATTCCCGTGTTTCCCCTAATCGTTCGTTTAATGAATAAAATGTTTTCATTTATATTGCTTTGCAATATTAACTTAACTGCTGGTCTGTTATTAGAAGTCTATTAGTCTGTTTTTATTACTATTTGTGCTATATTTTTTGTAACAGTATGAATGTTACAATACTTGTTGCTAAAATATTTACGGTCTTACTAATAAAAACTCTATATACAGACGTTTAACTGTCTTATACTTATACAATGAGTAGCTCGTTTATAAGTCGTGTGTAAATTCCTTACTAATAATCACAAAATACGTCGTGTATAACAGTATAACTGTTACACAGTTACGTCATAGTTTCGTCATTACTTCATTACGAAAGGTAATAGAATATCTGAGATTCTCTATTGCATCCGGTAGAGCGCTCTAGTGTGCCGTATTAAGAATCGATAGTACAACTGGCTCTGTTCGATTACCATACTATATTTTGGTCGAAGAGTACAAGCTTCAGCAATAATATCACAGTCTAGTATATACAGTCGCGAAGCTTGGGGTGATTTTTTGCATATCTCGCGATAGTTGCTAGCCGCTTGGAGCGCTGTGTGTACTAGGACTGTGTCACTGGCATCGTGATCTAATACAGACTACAGTATATGACTCGCTTAAACCGATCACGAAGGGTAGCGTTTTAACCATATTAATTAATTGGAATACATAAAAAGTAACATATATTTCTCTAAAATGTAGTGTAATCGCATTAATAAAATTTAAAACAATAATTAGGAGACACTTCAGACATAATTCCTTGCGAGTTAAGGTGTAATATTATTTTTGGTGTGAAAATTACGTTGTTCGTATGTGTAATAGTCCTACCTGCCTTTATTTCGATTAAATATTGCGAAATTATTGTACATTCATTTATGCACGATTCAATCATTTTCAGTTGCACCGCACGAATATTTAGATATGTTGAAATTATAGGTTATGTTTACTGTCCCAGTTGACCCTTTCTGTCTAATTTTAGTGGTCTCCAATGCCCTGCCATTCATATGGAAATATTATAGGTTATGTTTACTATATCTTATATTCCTAAATTCGCAATTATACATTACAATTAAGCATAATGGCATGTATGATACTCCGCACATTCAATTTGTCTGTATTTTAATACAGTACTACAATTGAGTACCGGTATTGAAATATTGCATTTATCTACTACCTAAGAGACGAAGTAACAATCGTACGTACACTAATTTCATAAGAGTGGTATGATAAATTTTCTGTCTTTATCAAGGAAGGTAGATGTGCTATATTAAAATCACAATATAAATTCTTTTTTATTAAACCTCAAAATAGCTTCCATTCTAAACTTAAAATGTTAATGCGAAAAGATTATGTTAACATGTAAAATTCTCTTCACATTAAAATAACACAGTTTTGTAATTATTTCTGCAACATATTATGCAACAAGAAGTAAAGGGAAATTATGGACACATTACACTACATAAAACTTAGCTATGATAAGGAATAAAGTTATAATATAATAATTCACTGAGCTCCATACACTGAAATAGAAAACCCGAACATATATTACGGCCTGCTTTAGATCGAAAAGGCATTGACTTTGCCGTATTCAGCATTGCTGTGAAAAGTTGTATAAACTTAAATGTTCGTTATCGGTTGTAATAACTGTAAATGGCTAAAATACAATAATTTGAGTAATAATATACAAGGAGACGTTTGTTGCACTATAAATTCTAAGAAAAAGAGGTCATTATCTTTCCGAAAGATCCAGGAAGGTGAGTTTATAAAATATAATATATACTTTATGAAAATAATATATAAACCTTATGTATTTCATTTCAATAAGGGAAGGAAGGTGTTAATTTTTCAGAAGAACACGATATCAAAAACAATACATTTTATCGTCTGCTAGGAAAGAGTTGTGATGAGGCGATAGTAGCGATCCTGGTGGCTAGCAACTATCTATGGATGCATATTTCAACTGTCTATGTTTGCATATTTAGTACGTATTGAGCTTCGCAACTGTATAATATTCTACTTATTCTGTGTTCTTTGGTTTGTTCTTCTGTGGTTACAAGGTATCCATCATAAAATGACTCTCGATACGAACAGCTGTTAGAGGGGCGGCCATTTTTTCTCTATATACAACGCTTAAACAAGGGGTTTCATATATTATAACTACTGCAAAGCAATTCCCATTGTATAGTTACAGATTGTTTATACATTCATCGCTTATTCATGGTTTATTAGTAACGTTTTCTGTCTCAACGCTGCGTAAGTCTCGCATAAAAACTATACACGGTTGATTAGTAAGACCGTTAATAAATAACTAAATTCACTTAAATGGTGAATATCTCGAAAACATGTTTTTGTCGGTTGGTCTCTTACTGCGTAACTCCGTCCAATTATAAGCCTTTCCACCTTCCACAGCATTGACATAATCTTTTGAATCGCCTTATATACAAATATAAATGAATGCGTATAAAACACGCGTAGGCACGTTCATACAAACGCTTAAATACACCCACACACACAAGGTTTTTTTATGCAGAGATAGAGAATCGCTTCAAAGCTGCCACAGGAAAGCATTTCTAGTCTCACGAAACAGTTCAAAATAATGAATACACAAAAGAATAAAGTCCTGCTTTAGAAATATAATTTCTATATCAGCTCTGAAGTTTCTCCTATGATTTTATGCAAAGCATGAAAATAAGGGTTTTGAATGTGAGACTTTTCATGTGAGAGGAATTTATCAATATCCCTTTAGTGTCGATTCCAGGAATTTTATGAAATGAACTAATTAAATTTATGAAAACATCTCGAAAATAAGTATTGACCTTAAACTGAAATGTGCAGTACGCAAACGTTTCGCGACACGTCGATCGCCGTCGGTGCTTCAAATCACACTTTTAATTAAATTGAAAACAACAATTGGCATTTTGTTTATTGAAAACTTTCATTTTCCGTTTTTCAAATGCTTAAAAATCTTTTCTATTAAATTTCCGGGAATTCTGTAATTGCACGGGAAAAAGGCAAAGCATAGGCCTACAATAAGTATATTTTTCCATGTGTAAATTGCTATTTCACTAATTGGATATTTTTTATTTCAGTTTATTATCGATCTCGTAGTGACACTCTACCCATAATAAGCTCAAAAATAGCAGAGAAATTATTTACCACCCATCACAGTAAAAACATACGGTTTCAAAACGCCGTTGCACCTTTCTTTACCGCAATCGTGACAGCGATATACTTGGTTTGGCTTTTCGAGGAGGACCAGCGACGGATCAAAGCACGTAGATTAACATTGGATCATACACGATCCAATTAAGTGCATGTGATTTCTTTTTATGAAGGTACCGGCATCTAAAATGTAAGGCATACGCAAAAAAAAACCCTAGATATTGAACAACTGAAGACAGCAATTCGTGAATAAATTTCAAGCATCATAGTTCAAATGTTGTAGAGCGATTACAAGAATGTATTAACGTTGGTGGAGGGCATTTGAAGGATGTCATTTTCAAGAAGTAGCGGTAACATGAAAACGACACAGGCTACTATAATCTATACTTACTTACTTAAAAATAATCTAAAAACAGGCAAAATAATAACATAAATAATTAGACAAAAAAGGAAATGGAAAGAATAACTTTATTATACGGAGGTTCTCATTGCCTGTCCCTCACTTATTGAAGCCCACCATTGGTCCCCGCCTTTGGTCACTATCCTGAGCAAGATTAATCCAGTCTATACCATCATATCCCACCTCTCTCAAATCCATTTTAATATTATTCTTCCATCTATGTCTCGGCCTCCCCAAAGGTCTTTTTCCCTCCGGCCTTCCAACTAACACTCTATATGCACTTCTGAATTCGCCCATACGTGCTACATGCCCTGCCCATCTCAAACGTCTGGATTTAATGTTCCTAATTGTCAGGTGAAGAATACAATGCGTGCAGTTCTGTGTTGTGTAACTTTCTCCATTCTCCTGTAATTTCATTCCTCTTAGTCCCAAATATTTTCCTATGCACCTTATTCTCAAACACCCTTGACCTATGTTCCTCTCTCAAAGTGAGAGTCCAAGTTTCACAACCATAAAGAACAACCGGTAATATAAATGTTTTATAAGATCTAACTTTCAGTTTTTTTGACAGCAGGCTGGGTGACAAAAGCTTCTCAACCGAATAATAACAGGCATTTCCCATATTTATTCTGTGTTTAATTTCCTCCTGAGTATCATTTATATATTTGTTACTGTTCGTCCCAGGTAGTTGAATTTTTGCACCTCTTCAAAAGATAAATTTCCAATTTTTATATTTCCATTTCGTACATTATTCTCGTCACGAGACATAATCATATACTTTGTCTTATCGGGATTTACTTCCAAACCGATCGCTTTACTTGCTTCCAGTAAAATTCCCGTGTTTTCCCTAATCGTTTGTGGATTTTCTCCTAACATATTCACGTCATCCGAATAGACAAGAATCTGATGTAACCCGTTCAATTCCAAACCCTGCCTGTTATCCTGAACTTTCCTAATGGCATATTCTAGAGCGAAGTTAAAAAGTAAAGGTGATAGTGCATCTCCCTGCTTTAGCACGCAGTGAATTGGAAAAGCGTCAGATAGCAACTGACCTATACGGACTCTGCTGTATGTTTCACTGAGACACATTTTAAATAATCGAACTAGTTTCTTGGGAATACCAAATTCAATAAGAAAATCATATAATACTTCCCTCTTAACCGAGTCATATGCCTTTTTGAAATCTATGAATAACTTGTATATTCGTAATAAATAAATAGTTGCCATTATTAAAGTTACAACCTGTGTATTTCCATATAATAAAATTTAATTTAATACAATATCTAAAGTTTCATTTTTCTATTTAAAAACCTCCAGTTTCTTTGATCCACCCTGTAGAAGCTTAATGATAGCCTATCAAAATTAAATCATGATCTTACGTTAATCAGCAGCTGGGCTAGAAAATGCGGGCTGAACCTTAATCCCGGGAAAACGCAAGTAATTCTACTAGGACATCAAAGATTACTATCTTCTATCAGCATTAATACACTTTTTCCAGTGACTTTAAATAATACTATAATACAGTACCATTCAGTAGGTTTCCATTACGACTCGAATCTCAGCTGGAATGCACAGGTAAAATATGTCTGTAAGAAAACTTTCTCAATCTTGCATTCACTGAAAAGACTGAAAAATTTCTTTCCTTCTAAACTGAAACAGATCTTGATACAGACCCTGGTGATGCCTTACCTTGACTATTGCGACGTTTTGTATAGTGATCTCAGTGTTGAATTGTCATTGAGGCTTCAGCGTGTTCATAATGCTTGTGTTCGTTTCATTTTTAACAGCCGTCGCTATGATCATGTCTCCGAGTATTTCAGTTATCTTGGCTTCGTTTACGGGAGAGACGTTCAGTTCATTCACTCTGTTTGCTGTATCAGATTTTAAATAATTCCACACCTATTTACCTAGTTCCTCGCTTCACACTTTTAGCATCCCACCACAACCGTGATACACGTTCACAGCATAACCATGTTCTATCAATTCCATTCCATCAAACATCTCTCTACTCTGCTTCCTTCACAATACACACAGCTCGTTCCTGGAATTACTTGTCACAGGAAATCAGGAGCAGTCGGAGTCTAAAATCTTTTAAGTACACTGCACTTAGAAATGTTTTTAATGAACAGATTTAGACTCTTGCGGAAGTTTCTAAATAGTCTTAAATGACCAAGTTGTTATTTTTTCTCCTCTCTCTTCTTCTTCTTCTTCTTTTTTCTCTTTTCTTTTTTTTATTATCTTGATATATTTCTTAATCATTTGTGTTTGTATGCCATTTAGTACGAATTTGCTAATCAACATTTTATGTCTTGTAACTCACATGTATTCTCCTATTAGTATATTAACTGTATCATATATCTCAAGTGAATTAATCGTCTTATTTATCTCGGGCATTTTAGGTCTTATAAATTGTGTGTTTGTGTGTGTGTGTGTGTGTGTGTGTGTGTGTGAGTGTGTATATTCCCCTTTATGTTATGTAACTGATTTTGATTATGTGTAATTTTCTACTTTATTTTATATAAATATATAACCGATCTTGACTATTTGTAATTTTATATTATGTAACTGATCTTTCCTATTGCAATTTTCTACTATATTTTATGTAATTTCTAAGGTATTTTCTTTTGTGTTGTTTTGTAATCAAATTTTGTATTTCATGTATATTATTGAAACCTGGTTGAGTGGAAGAGAAGGCCTCATGGCCTTAACTCTGCCAGGCAAAATAAACCTACTACTACTAGAAGCCACAGAAAACACTGTTTGTTGGAATCGAACTTCGGTATATTTAATGAGAAGTCGTCAGTTGAGTGATAGACATATCCGAAAGATTGAATATCAGATAATTAGAAATAATGTTATAACTACTGTAACGCTATCCAGCTTGCAATGCACAGCATCGCCTTTACTACACTATTGCGTGTGGCAATGACCGGATGCAGAGTCCAGTGATAGCAATCCAATAATGGGGTGACATCAGTAGCACCAGAACAGTCGCCGCCAACGAGTTTATTTCATTATGTGTGGCTTCGGCATAAATTAGATTTTACCAACTTCCGAGTGCAACTTTCAGACTCCGTATCCAAGTTGTTCGATGCAAGAACACCGTGCAGTGCGCGTCTCTAACCAATGTATAAAAATACAGTGCAGCTGTTGTTAGTGCTACATGTTCTTGTTATTGCTGAATCCATAAGTAATATAAGCATTGAATTATTTCGACCCAGCTGGGCAGGTTAGTAAATGTGCATTCATTGTAATAATTATCTATACTAATAATAAATCTGTAGCCGAAATTTTTCTGTAATGTCATCAATTTTCCAAAAAATATTCTTTAACAATATTTCAAAACCGAAAAAGTTTAATACAATTTTAACTGTATTTTCTGTCTGTCTTACTTTTCGATAATGGCTGAAAAAAAATTGGAATATAAATTAACATTTCACAGCGTATTTATTTAAAAGTTATTGAATTAAATAAATCAAATATCTCGCTTATTATTGATTTTTGTGAAAAATGTTAGCAAACGTGTCTAATTATAATAAACTAAGTTTTATTCCTTGAAAAATTTTGATCCGACTGCACCTTTAGAAATAAATATAAAATAAAATTACATAATTAAAATAAATGGACGTTTGACCAGGGAACATTCGTGTTTGATAGAAGGATAAATCGTTTAATATGTTACTTAATTTAAATTCTATTTAAATAATTAGAATGCGGTCATTTTGGATGGATATAATGCAATCATTTGGTACAATGACAAATAATTTAACATGTTTAATATAATTAATTATTACATATAACCATAGTTTAATTTAAGATTTGAAGGGTTCATATCATTTAGTTTTAATGTGTAAACTTTATATTACTTATTATATGTTTCAATGAAACCTTACTGTAAAATAACATTGTAAATTAAATGATGTCCATCTTCATTAAAACTACACTTTGCAATTGTGAAATTAACAAACATGTTAAAGGAATTAGTCATTGCACCATATTACTTCATACAAAACAGAAACATTCTCTTATTTGGCTAATTTTTAATAACATATTAAACGATATATTGTTGTCACAATGTTCCCTTAAGACAAAGTCATTTTAATTATGTTTTTTATTTTATTTCTAGTACAGCGCCTTAGATGGCGTTGTTATTGTATATTTAAAGATAAAACTCATTTATCTCATTAAATATCATAGATTTGATAAGATACAGTCACTATCAAACTTTTGTATAGAATAACACTTATCAGAAATTATTTTTAAAGAATGCTTCTCCATCTTTTGTTATGTAACATTTTAATCCATGAAAATTAATAATAATGACAAATGGAAATATTTCGATTTATTTAATTTAAGCCCCTTCATAACTGCCCTTTAAAAATATAATGGTATAATTTTAATGCCATATATGTCTTCTAAACTCTAATTTACAACGAAATTAATTTATATTCCAGAATTGACATTTAAAAGGTTCAGCCATTATCGCGTATGAAATTCTTAGGTAAAAACATCCAGATCAGACCGAAATGACTTATATTAGAATATACAAACTAAATTTCAAAATGCCATTTTCGGTTTTCAGGATATTTAAATGAAAAAGTTTAATACAATTTTGCCGTTTTGCATCCTTTTCGAAAAAAAAAAAAAATGAAAATTTCACAGCATTTTGAAAATTGAATTTTGGCAATTTAAGACAGATTTTATTATATGGATTATTGAAAATTTTAATTTTGTCCTTTAAATGTGCAGAGATTTGATCTGAACAGATTAAACTTTTCGTTTTGCAAAGGAATTTTAAAACGTAATGCACTCTGACAACGCTGTGAATGTTATTACATAGAAAGAGGCAGTTATACGTATGCCCAGGTACCCTAAATAGCTCCTGTGTACGAAGGACTGGTAAGGTAACGAAAAATGTGAAGATAACACATAAAATTGCTTTTAAAGACTGTTCGAGAAATTTGTTTTCTTGTAAGTTAACCGATTACTACTTTAAAAATTTAAATGGGTCGGAACTAGTTCTAATTGCCTGAAGAAAATGCTTGCAGTACGACAAACGGAGTTTTTATAACCATTAAGTAGATTTGTATAACGTAAAATAAACGTTTCTTATTGATTGTGTTCACCGAGTAATTACATTAAAATTAAATCGAAGATTTTAAAAATAATGTTTTAAATTCCGTCGATTTACGTAAAATCAGCCTGTAGAGCTTTAAATATTTTAAAATCTTGTTTTTATAATGTCAAATAAGCACGATTATTGTTAACGTTTTGTAGAATATTCAATAATTTATATATATATTCATTTATTTATTTACTTATTAACTTATTTATTTGCTTATTTATTTATTTACTTATTATGTACTTATTTATTTGCTTATTTATTTATTTATGTATTTATTTACTTATTTCTTTATTCATTCATTTATTTATTTATTTAATCATTTTTCCATTTATTTATTTATTCCATATGGATAAATTACTTATTATTTAAAAGCAGCCATTTTGTTCATAAATAAAACTGACCACCCCTACACAGAACAAATCAATAATTGTCTAAAAATACTTGCAACTTTAAAAGAACATGGAAAAACAGTTTTGTTACAATGGATCCCAGGACATTGTAATCTACATGGGAATGAACAGGCTGACACATTAGCTAAGAAGGGTGCCAATCTCAAAACAAACCCACGGAAACCTTTGTTGTTTAGCTCAGTAAAACAATATATCAAGTAACTACAAAAAATAATCACCAACAAGAACTGGACATAAACATTTCGCAACAACGTAGGAAATTACTGAAGGATATACCTCCTGAACCCAGAAGACTGGCAGTTGCAAGCTTTCGTCTTAACACTGAACATGACATCCTGGGTAAACACCTCAATCGTCTTGGCATCCTGCCACCAGCATCCTGCATTTTGTGCCCTCAACAGGAAGACATGGATAGACAACATCTTGCAAAATGCCCTGCTCTGAAATCCTCCAAGGAATTCGACCGCTACTGGGAAGCCAGAGCCCGAATGTTTTTAATTACTTAATCCGTAGTTTTGTTCACCACTTTCTTGTTTTTCGCTCAGTCAATGATAGTAAATATCATCTACTAGCCATTAGACAAATAAATAAATATGATTATAACTATAACTAACATGTAACTAGAGGTTAACAGGTGATATGGGAGTGTAGAAATACTTCTTAATCTTTTCCATTTAGTTTAAAATAAGCGTATCTTGTTGTCTGTATTCTCTGATTATTTAATTAAAGTTAGGTTGTAGAGTTTATTTCAAATTTTCCAAGAGTTTGTTTAACGTGAAATGAGCATTGTTCATTCTCCATTCTCTAGTACAGATTAAACACAAAAATTAAACGGTTTATCATCTGAATTTTTTTACGAGTTTAAAAACAATGTACATGGCAATGACCTTCAACTTCCCTGTTCATAACAAGCCAGGTGAAGGAGCTGTACAGAGTAACACAGCCTTATATGTACTCCCTACTAATTAGTATTAGTAGCATTTATTTATTTAATCTGGTAGAGATAAGGCCATCAGGCCTTCTCTGCCCCTCTACCAGGGGATTACAACTATAATATGAAGAATAAAATTACAATTAATATTAAATTTACAATTACAATTACAATAAAATTAAAGTACGACAAGATTACCTGATTAATGAAAGCTAGACATTTTATCATAGAAGTTAAGAACAAAGAATATTTTGGTATTTAATGAATTACAAATTAAACCTAGAATAACAAAATTCTGTGGTGGTGAAATTACCGGATATTGAAATATTTTGTGATATATTAAGAGAACTATTTACAAGAAACCATGTCTGAACGAGTCTCAATTACTGACCAAGTGCTTAGTAAGTTTGCGTTTGAATTAAATTTTATTTCGACAGTCCCCGATGCTAGCAGGTAACAAATTCCAGAGTCTTGGCAGGGCTATTGTGAAAGAGGATGAGTATGAGGAGGTGCGATGGGATGGTATTGTTAGTATTGTTTCATGGCGAGAGCGTGTGTTCAGATTGTGGTGGGAAGACAGGTAAGTGAAGCGAGACGACAGGTACGAAGGAATAGTAGAGTTCAAGATTTCGAAAAGAAGGAGAAGTGAATGTAAATGTCTTTTCTTATCTAGTTTGATTACAGCGTTGCACGTTTTTTTCTGAAAAACTATTCAAAATACAGCAAAATGATATTTGACTTTTTTGTTGGTCTTTACTAAACGAATCATCTACCAGAATAAATGACATTACTTACGGTTCACACTGTATATGAAGGTTTCAGAGGCATAATGGGCCAAGGTTAAAATTAAATGAATACCATAATTTAATGAAAATTGACATATCATTTAGTTTTAATGTGTATTACTTTATATTACTTGCTATATGTTTTCGTTGAATTATGGTAATAACTTCATTTTAATCCTTGTTTTCTACGGTTCTGAATCCTTCATATAATATTAGTAGCCTATATTCTGCTATGCTCTTCGCTTTCTTATTATTATTCTTTTTCTATGACTGTATAACTTTCTTAGATTTACCTTGTCCTCCTTGTACATCATCATCATCATCATTACTAGGTCAACAGCTGTTTTCCAGCCTTGACTGTGTCAGTGATACGTTCCCATAGGTTTCTTTCAGTTGCCTTATCTTTCAATCTTCTAATTATTGCACATGATCTCAGATCCTCTTCCACACAATCGAGTCATCTATTTGATGGTTGTTCAATTTTTCTGCTAGTGGATGCATTGTTAAAGGTGAGCTCTTACATGGATACTGATCATCTGTTGAAGGCAGGTGTCCCAACCATCTTACTCTCTTTCATTTAATTTCCCTGAATCGGGAGGCCGGGATTCAAATTCGGTTGATCCACCCTGAATTTAAAACTTGTGTTGGGCAAGCCCGTTGTCCAGGCAAAAACGGGGTTTTGTCCAGGTAGGTTTTCCTCAACCGAATTTACAATATTTCTCTATCATCAAATCATTATTCATTACTAGTGCAAATATCATTTCCCACCGCCTCTGGTGCACTCTAAATAACTCTGATGAACTAGTGATACAGCTTCGTTAAATTAGCGAACTAAAATAAAATAAAAAGTCGGGGCGACTGGCGATTCAAATTAGGGGTTCTGATCCATTCTACAGAAATTAAAACAAATAAAATACAGTATTGTTCAGGCATAATCTACTTTTTTCCGGTACAATTTATAAATGAAATAAAATATCGCATTCTTTTTCATCAAATTATTCATTACTACGTTTAACGTGGTCATATCGCCTGTTTATGCATCTGTGAATAGTCCTGTTGAACAGAGTGCTGCATTGGACATTAAATCGACATCTGTAACTCGGTCGAGAGTCGCACCCTCGAATGGCGATATGATCGGTCGTGATTCTGCTCGAATAAAACAAGCACAGTACAAGTCATCGCAAAGAGGTCTGTCTTATCTTGTATGGAAGGCGACAGATAAGATAATCATATGTTTTGCTCACATGCAAAAATAAGGTTTAATTTCTGCGATTAATGACAAACGTTTAATGGAACGTTAATGGAACGTTCTTGTTACAGGAACATGAACTGTTATAAATCAAATGTTTATCATTTCAAAACTTTGATACAGTTTTATTGCTAATTAATAATTATTCAAATTTGATTTAAAATGTAATATAAATATGATAGGTAAATGTTTTCCGCCTCATACACTGCGACAATGTACAAACGTTTTACAAAAGTATTTTTGACATATCTGTAGATTTGTTGGATGTCTTAAATGTTTGTGTTATAAACGGAGAACCCAATTGAGCAATCCCTGCATCCGAAAGGCCCTCCATGTCCTTGTGTGGTCAAAAAATAATAATATAATAATCCATAATAATAATAATAATCCCGACAGGTAATAATAATAATAATAATAATAAGGCCCGGTGGTGTGGGTCGTGTAAATGAACCTACAAGGGAGAGGTTAAACTGAGATCTGAAAGAAAGAAAGAAAGAAAGAAAGAAAGAAAGATTTTCTGAAACGTTATCTCTGTAATAAAGAAATTTAGTAGATTAATAACAATATTTTACAGTAAAACGTTTCACATTGTAACAAAACGAAAATCATGCTGGCCAACTGTTATTAAATGATTGATATAAATAAAATATTAAAATTATTAATTATCAATAATAACTGTATATCGAAGTTCTTACATTTAATTTATAATTGTGTTACTCCGTTTGGTATAATTACATTTACATTCCATTAAACATTTGTCATAAACGGCAAAAATAAAGTCTTATTTTTACCGGGAAAAAAACATATTCACCTTATTTTCGCCTTTACATTTTATAAGACAAGTTTTTAGATGACCTTGTACTATGCTTTATTTAAACAGCGTATCAAATTTTATCTCATGATAAACATCTATAATGTTACTACGTTCATCACTTTAACAAGAACGAATGTCTAATGCTCGCCTTATACCGTTCGATCTATTTATCGCTCGTGAAAATTTTTACCCAATCAAAATATCGCTACCTTTTTTATTTATTTATAACTTTAACATGTGGTCATATCGAGCGAAAAGGTCTGCAGACCAGTAGGCCATTATTACTATTGTTGAGTTACTGTTACCGTTTCTATTCTGCGTTGTAGATTGCTTGTGTTCATGTAACTGATTTTAAATTTTAGTTAATGTTTATGATATTGGTAATTGAGACGGTGATGAATCGTGGTATGTAAATTTCCAATCCGGGAATTGCCTTTGTGACTGAGGGAAACCATGAAAACCCCTGTCAGATTGGCCAGTAACAGGGTTTGAACCAGGGGCTTCCCGAATGCGAGTCTCAAACGCTACCATCTGAGCAAACTCGCTTGGTCAATGGTATTCTTATGGATGACAAACAATACGTTTTATGTGCAATTTAGAAAACGAAAGTATTCTGATGCGTAGAACGTGATTTTTCTTTTACTGTGTTTTTGAATAACAAGAGTTCAAGAAAATGAACTATAAATATCAGCCGAACCGTTGCGAAATGCATAGAACATTATGAGAAAGCGTGCGTCATCCTCCGCCAAGACTCATTTTTCTTAGTTGGATGACAGCTGGTTCAATGCCATAGAAACCTTGGGCCGAAAGATCAAAGCTTGCTTAAGAGAGAGGAGAGTCGCTTCTAGTTTGTTTGTTTCCTGCTGTACTCTCCCCTCTGTTATATCTCACAACAGCAATAATGTGTATGGTTACGAAACAGACTTTAATTCGACTTCTGTAATAAAACTGGAAATTATCTCACAGGGGCGCATTATGTATTTCTTCTTTCTGAGTTTGCTATATAATATCAGAGAAGCATCATTTCAAAAGACAACTTTCCACAATACTAATTTTTCAGGAAAGGCGAAAAAGCAAAGCGTTTCAAACATTCTAACGTTTGAGTGGATGCCAGCGAACTATTTCCATGCAAATACATGTTTTTATATAAACTGACTACACTTGAATAAACTTCAAATATTCGTTTTGACTTATCACGCTAAATAACTGTACTTTTTCCGTGCATGTTTGAATATTTTGAAGATTTTAGATTATTTTAATAACACATATATTGTAAATTATGTTCTTTTTAAACTGGCTTTCGTTCAAAAGGGTAAAGATTGGTTTTAGTAGTACTAAATAATAATATTTTTCCGTGATAGTTCTTTTGAAGATTTTAGAATTTTAATAACAAATTTAGAGCTTTATAGGAAGATTATTTTTTTCTCAGGACTGGCATAGATTTTAGCAAGAAATCAGGTAGCAGAAGGGACATTTCTATTTTCGTCCTCTTGTAATCAAGGTACAAACCTTGACATGGCTTACTGTCCAGTTACGCCCCGAAGAAGACTATCAGGATCAGAATGGATATTCTCATGGCAAATTAGAGCCCCGATGAAATCACTAACAAAACATTGCATAGTTGCAGAGTGAAGAATCAGGTAGCAGAAGGGACATGGCATAGTTGCGCCTGATTTTATCCTATTAACAATTTCACTTAATGAAGAAATCATCTAGCAAAACATATGGCAAACTAGTTGCGCAAAAAATCAGGTAGCAGAATGGAAATTATGGCAATTGAGTAAGCCCTATGAAATCAGGTAACAAAGGGACTAAAGGATGCGAAAAACTGTCTACAGCTCTACACAAAGAAAATATTTCTTCCAACAGAATGGACAAGTCCCCAAAACACTTGCGCCCCGATGGCAATACTAATTCTTTGGCGGAGTGATTGTCATAATATAAACAAAATGCTGAAAATATTACAGATATAGCTGCATTGAAATCAGGTAGGCCTAGCATATGATCAATTTTTCTATTTAAAATAACACTTTTTATTGATCACATACAATAAACGAACTGAATTTTTTAATTGTCACATCGATATCTTAACCCTAGCGAGTTTGGGTTTTGGGAAACTTAGAACCATTGTGAATTATTAACTCTTTGGCACCCTTTTCAAAAATTTAAATTAACCTCACTATGCGCCCAGACGGTGTGAAAATCACTAATAAAATGTCAAGACTGCTAAGGCCCCATATTCCAACGGCTCAGTCATTTGAATATGTCAGTTAAATAAAGTACTGCCAACTTCATGGTGTTCATTTTAACGGTAGGCTATCGATAATGAATATTAAATCGAATAAGAAATCAATAAGGTTGACATTGATCACGAATCAAGTTTCCGTAGTGTCTTTTTCTAATTTCATCGGGGCGCAATTATGTTCCCCTTTTCACTACCTGATGGGAAAGATTGCGCAATTATGCCTACAAAACAGGGACCCTTTTTTATCTGCTGCATCTTATCTGACCGTGGGGCGAAGATGCCCTTTTGCGTCAACGTATTAAAGGAGAGTTCGTGGACAAGTTTCTGCACAAAATCGGTCCTTCTTTCGCTCAGTAAAATTGTAAAAAATTTTGAAAAAGAACTATCATAAAATTATTAGTATGACTATATTACCAATATTTTCCCTATTGTTAACTTGCATAATAGTACCTTTTACGAATGTTGCTTCGTAGAATCTGATATTTCCACGTTATTTCTGTCGAAAAAAAAATAAAAGAAAGCTACCGATAATATGGTTTCATGGCATCCTACCTGACAACTAGTCTTTGAACTTTCCACTAAAGCTCCCTTTGTTACGCTGGAATTTCCAACCCTCCAACTATTGCTAGTTACAGACCCGAGACGAAAATATTGAAAGAAGAGAAGGCAGAAGCAGCATGCTTGCAAACTGCAATTTTGTATACTTTTGTGTCGAATTGTGAAATGTTGTTATATATGTTAGAACTGCAAAAAGAGATCTTGTGGCCGTATTCAAGAAAAGCATTCTTAAGGCGGGCTTTGTAGCTGGATTGATGTGAAAAACGTTTTGTGTATTCTAAACCAGTGTCAGCGATATGATATGAATCGTGTTTAGCATTCGCTCGATGGGGTCATGGTTAAGCGAAATGCAACAAACTATGAATAGCACCACTTTGTCAAACGGACTGAAGGAAAAGTAATCTAATGACGGTCATGTTGTAGCTTATTGTGATTGTTGTAATAAAGAATCATTTTCTGTAAACTAAGTTCTTGTGTATTCTAGGGGAGCGATAGTGTCATGGTTTAGAGCGATAATGCTGCAAAGTGTGAAGGTCGGTTCTATTCCTGATGAGGTCATGGTTACTCTGCGAAAATGCAAAAACTTACAATTCAACTTCACTTTGAAAATTTCTTCACTTAAAGGGAGAGGATGGTATTTTGATGAAAAAACTGACTGAATTAAAAAAATCTTTAAAATATGCTACTGAATGATATGTGTGGATCGCCATTTTAAACTTCCTATTATGGATTTTAAATCACTCGCCCACTTTTGATTTTGTTTACATTAAATTAAATTTTAAAATATATTTTTTTTTAAAAATACCCTTTGATATATCATGGAATGCATTGCATAACATTTTGTGATATTTGATACCCTTATCGGATGTTGAACGTCATTTTTAAACTTCCTGCGCTATGGATTTTAAAATCAATAGCCCGCTTTTATTGGTTTCCTGAGTAACTTTTTTTTTTCTACATTGACAGACAAAATGGATATAATTTATTAACTATTAAAGATACATGCAAGAGATTTAGAACATATTATTCTTTAGACTATTAACAGGAAACTTTTCCTATTTAACAGAATTTTGTTAATTGATTTCATTTAAAAATACGTCCGTCTGTTTGCAAGAAAAAATTCAACGAAATGAAATTTATCAAATTTTAATTATTTATTTTACAAACGTAGGGACTAATATCAAAATTCTGTTACAGACAGTTTGTAGAACATACTTTTGAAATATTGCAAAATGTTTGAATTATCTTTAAAAAGCCTTTAGATATATCAGTTTTAGTACAATCCTGCAGTAGGTATATTTTTTTAAATTAATAAGAGTGTTATAAATAATGTTTTTTTTTCAAAATATTTTGATTTCCTTATAAACTGTTATGTACTGAGCCTCTACATACAAAAAATTAATAATTTACATTAATGCAGGAAAAAAGGTTTTAAAAATACCATCCTCTCCCGTAGTTCTGCACCGGCTCAATTTATTCACGGAGAAAAATCATTTTCTGTATTCAAGAACCGCTTCAGATAAATACCCTGAGTTTAAGTGAAGAGAATTTTGAGAAATTAGTCGTACGTTGTTTCAAAATAAAATAAAAATTTAACATAATATAGATCTCAATCTTGATGGTGCATATTTTTACTGTTTTTTCGCTTCATTGAGCATGTTGTGTCAAATGATAGTGCATGAATGCATATATGTGTATGGAAATCGGAGCTCTATGTATGAGAGAAACAAACACTGCAAACCGAGCCTCATAAGACTGGAATGATACAAACACAAATTAGTTGTAATAATAAACAATGATTATCTTATTAGGACAATTTAAATGTTAAAAAAAATAAATGCTTAAGGGGTTAGGTATAGCTTACAGCAGTAAAATGTTTGAAATATTCAACATTTTTTCCCTCCATTATTGTATCTTGTACACTGTCCTTCTGCTATATGAAAAAATATTTTTACGATTTAAAAAAAAATATTTACGTTTCTTGTTTTCAAAATTCAGTTCACTGTGTAGTGATGAAGCGTTTCCCAAATAACTCAAAAACTATGCAACATTCTGTGATTAAATTTTTTGTGTATTTATGCATGTCATATGTACAATATGATGCAAGATAGCTTCTCTACCTTTGATAGATTGTCTGATAAAAAATAAATTCATTTTAAAATTGATCAAATATCAGTATTTTCTTCTAACACAAAACAAAAAAATATATATTATTTATTAAGGAATGTAGTTGAGAGAGCATGATATTGTAAATATGAGTTTTAGCAATAAAATAAAAGAGAGAGAAGACGAAAAAGTTAACAAATTTATGAGTTATGAGGGAAACGCTTCATCACTGCACAGTGAACTGCCACCATTTTGAATTCTGAAAAAAAAAACATATAAATAATTTTTTTAATCGTAATTTTTTTTCATATAGCAGAAGGACAGTGTTTTACAAATACCAATTTTTATTATTGTACAAGATACAGTAATGGAGGGAAAAAAAAATTGAATATTTCCAAACATTTTACTGCTTTAAGCTGTATCTAACCTCTTAATAAAACAACTTCGTTTATTTAAAAAGCAAGTAAATGAAACTGAAGAATTTCCACCGACTCATTTCTCCATCACTTACTTATTTCGCATAGATTACTACACAATTAGTCTAACCGCATCGAGAGCTTATTTCAAAATAAATGATCAACAATTGATTTTATATTAATTAGTTCATGTCACGAATGCCTGTTTTGCGCTACAGGAAGCACTGTAAACATTATTCTGAAGCAAACTTCTTTCCCCTCATTCAAGCGAATGGACTCAATTCATTTTTAATTTGACATCAAATTCTGAATCTATATTTTACATGGAAAGTTGTCTTTTAGATTTGAGTATAAATAAATATATATACAATATATATAACTCATTGGACGGAAATAAACTCAGGATTCAGACAAGGTTGTGGCCTCTCTCCTTTGCTTTTTAACGTTTATATGAATGCCATTGTGGAAGATTTTAGAGAAACAAAACACGGATATGTCACTATTAACAGAAATTTAAAATTAGATGTAATAACGTTGATCTTGTTTTAATTGCAATATCTGAAGATGATTTTCAATGGTCAGTACATAATTTAAATTTAATAGCTCAAAAATATTCAATGGAATTATCCATTAACAAAACAAAAATAATGGCCTTTTGTGGTAAATAACCAATACCAAGCAAAATTTGTTTAAATAACACAATTTTGGAAAGAGGTAATGAGTTTAGTTATTTAGGATATAAACTTTCTTTTGTTGAAAATTTGGATTTATCAGAGAAAGTTGTAAAATTCAACAAATCAATGGGCATCATTAATAGAGTTTTAAAACCTTCATTAGTACAAAAATCAACTCGTACTCGTCTTTATCAAATAATAGCTCGACCAGTCTTATGTTATGGGAGTGAAGCGTGGACTATAAGGACAAAAGATGAAAGCAGACTAACAGCTTGCGAGATGAGATTCATGCGCCGAACAGCTGGCTACACTAAATGGGATCGAAAGAAAAATGAAGATATCCTTCAAGAACTTAATGTGTCATCAATACTGGACTATATCTCCAGATATCAGTTAAACTGGAAGGAACACGTCTCAAGAATGGTTTCATCCAGGATCCCTAAGGCAATAATGAAGTATCGTCAAATGGGATACGATCACTTGGTCAACCTATGAAAAGATGGCAAGAAAATCGCTTTTTCAGGCCGTAACAGTTCTTTTGGGACTAGTGCTTGACATGATGATGATGATGATGATGATGATGATGATGATGATGTATAAATGTAGTAAGGTGTGGGTCATCACCAGGCTTCGAGACTTGGGACCCGATACAATAAGTTTACTGTGCATGTACTATAGATTGTTGACTCGCTGCAGGTAGTGAAAGGTAGAGATGTGTTGAGGTAACAACGTTGCTATTTAGAGTAGTGTACGGTAGTATGGGGAAACACACATATGGACATTCTGAAAGTAAATATACATTACACAATGACAACGTCAAAAGAATCTGAAAAGCATTTATTCTCCTGTTTTTATAAGCATTTGTGTTTAATTTATACACAGTGTTAATGTTGGAAATAAACATGTAGCAATTTTAATTACTTCATTTATCCTATTGGTCGTCTTTAGGAAGTGCAGTTACAGTACCGAATTGCAATGTACTACAAGATACATTCTCAGTGTCTCAAACGTAAATCTTTTTCGGTTATCTGCCAAACACAGTTTGTACTGTGAAAAGCTGCGCTCTACGTCGCATCATCTGATAGGAGCAAATCGAAGAAACCTAATATCATTGCAGTCTCTAAGAGAGAGTCTTTTAATTCTCGGATGACTCTTGTCCACTAATTTGCTGTTTACATTACACAATGTTCCATATCCGTTATTTTTACATAAAATTTATTTCCACTTCTGTTTTACACGTTCAGTAACCGGTGTACTTGGTATCTCATTAATTCTCTGCGTCAATTCCTCAATTAATTTGAGGGCTTCCGGCATCTCTTGCTCTGACTTTTCTAACCGTGTAATAGTTTCAGACATAGTTTGAAAATAGGTTTGTATGAAAACCAAATTATTCGTCAGAACCTTCAAATCCAGAGCGTTTTCCTTTGCGTATTTGTTGGCATTCATTCTACAGTACCCCCACCCACTGTAAGCTTTACCACTATACTCAGTACGCCGTTATGTGCATTTCCCACTGAACTGCTCTATCGGGTCCGAAGTTTCGAAGCCTGGTCATCACTAAATATACGAAATCGTATCTGACTTTATTCTGTCCAGGAGTGGACTTATCCCTTTTTGAAACTATGTTCCACTGAGTATTTGTTCTTCCTGATTATGCTGTGTTTTACCATAAGTGTATTAACTTTGCTATTTTCAGAGAGTGAACTAACTCAAGGCAATGAGGACATCAATAATATTTTCGACGAGGTGAGTTTATTAAAAAAATACAACCACTATCACCAACATCAATAATGCATAAATAGACAGCATTGTAAATTGTTACACACAAATTGATCAAAGGTATTGAAAACACATTCATTTCTCTAGTATTATAGAAATTACAAATTGAATGAAACTGACAACATCTTGTTTAAATCTTGGTAATTGAGTATCGTAATTGTCACTTTCAGGTCCTGTCCAAAACATCTGGGAAAAATGCAGCCCATATCCAGCCTTTCAACATTGAAAAACTATACTTCCACAATGACGAACAGGAATTTTCCATGTGAGCATAAAATATACCATGTTCTGATGTTTTTTGTTTCATAATACGAACATTAAATAGGGCATAGGCTTATGCTGAACAACGTTCCTCACACCAAGATTAATCTGGTAAATCAGGTAGTCCTATTGGCTTCACAGTAGAGATCGCTTCCGTGGAGAATTTTTTCTGTACTGTCCGAGTGATGTATGGACCAAAAGTACAGAATACCACTTGGCGACAGTCACGTGTCTGTACGTAAGGCAATGAAGGACAGTTCCATTTCCGTATCTCCTCTTATTTTATTTTGAAGTGTAAGGAGATAATTTCTTGTGGCGTGACTAACCATTAGTAATACTTGTAATAAAACATAGCACACCAAAAACGTCTAAAATAAATGTAAATAATTTCATGTCACAACGTTCACTCGTACGAAACAAAAAAATTACATGAAATAATCTCAGTTGCTAATCAATCTAGCTCAGCCCTGGGCATAAAGGAAAAGGGAAAAGGAAAGGAGATACTCTCACCCATGTCGAACCCGCAACCTCAAGCATAGGAGGCCAGTGCTATACCAATTACGCTACCGAGGCCGACTGTATGCATGTATGTACAGTTCGATTCAACGTTATTGGTCCCTGTCCTTGGTTGTTTGGCTAGTGAGCGAGCAGTGTGTGACGTCATAAGAAAGAAATTTAATCATAAGTATGCTTGGAGGGGAAGAAAGAAGATGAAGAATGAAAACTCGTAGCTGAGGGATGCTCATGTCAAGAAAATGTAAGTCAACAGACGTAGTGGTTAGTAACGGGACGTGTAAAAGAATATGGTTTTTCACGATGTATTATACCGCGACATGATAAGAAGGAAGTGTTAGGTGTTATGACTGCGTGGCCTGACCTGTGTGACCCAGTCCGCCAGCAGTGATGAGTAACTTGTTCTTCGTCTAACTTACTTTTTGCAGGGGCCAAAATCTCTTAATCAAGCTGTATGTATGTATGGGCTATTCCATATGAAATCGATCAGTAAAAAACCTCGCATTTTTTTAATACTCTTAATTTTTCCCTATTTATACAAGGTGCTGAGGAGAGTGCATTTTCAAAAATATACTATCGAAAGTCAAACGGTTTTCGTATTATTGAGCGACAAATTTAGCGTATTTTATAAAAACAAGCCTCTTTCAGCGCTCAGAACTCTGGAACCGTTTACTGCAGAACATTGAACGAGAGCTCATTTTGAAGCTGACATTTGGTAGGTTATGTTAAGAAGTAATCCTTATTTTTATTGTACACAGAGAGACAGATAATCTGATTTTACTTACTTTTAGGCTTTTTGCCAATTTGTAAAAATGTAAAAAAATATTGAGAAAAAACCTTGCATTATTAAGAGGAATTCGACATTGTTTGCTTAGTGACACGGCAATAAGTTTCGAGGATATTAAATAAATTATTTTCACTCGCCTAGACTTGAACGGCGCAGTGCCGCTCGCACTGGCCGAGAGCTGAAGATAAGCGAGGGTTGGGCGTCATTTTACTCCTGTGTTTATGAGAACTTGTGATAAAGCTAGCCCAGCTATGCACTACTAGACAAAACATCACGTGTTTGTCTCCTGGCCTTGGTTGCCTAGGCTAGCTCCCGCCTCAGTCAACTGGTTACTTCACGCGCGTACTATTTATTGATAATTTTAATACTTTCTTATAAACGGTGCAGCAGTAAAAAATATGTTTATTTGTACTTTCAATGCGGAATCTAACCATATATTTTAAAAATATTTTTTCGTGGTCAAAGGCGTCTTAATGAAGAAAAATCTAAATTTCTCCATTTCCATAAAAAGTAAGAAAAACTGTTTACATGTCAATATAAACTTTAATTTCTCAGCATGAAAATAAACCATGATTTTGATCATTGGGTGAAAGGGTTTCGGAGCGACAACAGTTTAAAGTTGCGAATTTTATGAAAATACGATAAATTTAAATATTTTTAATTTAAACACTATGAAGTTCTGATGCCTCAAACTTTGCACAAAGCATTGCATCACAGTTCTCTACGTACAAAAAAAGTTTCATTGTATTTAGATTGTGTAAGGTCAATTTTCT
This sequence comes from Periplaneta americana, assembly GCA_025594305.2. Classification (NCBI taxonomy): domain Eukaryota; kingdom Metazoa; phylum Arthropoda; class Insecta; order Blattodea; family Blattidae; genus Periplaneta; species Periplaneta americana. The sequence goes on from JAJSOF020000036.1 coordinate 22,858,832, forward strand.
CTATTTTCTCTTTGAGATGGAATAGCTCGTTTGTATGTATGTATGTCGATTTGAGATGGAATGTATGTATGTATGTATGTATGTATGTATGTATGTATGTATGTATGTATGTATATATGTATGTATGTATGTATGTATGTATGTATGTATGACATTGTTACCCTCAATTAAGAGCATTCTCAACCCACAACAGCTGGCTACTCTAAAATTCGTTGAGTATTCAGGTTTCCAGCAGGCAATCCATCTCGTCCCTAGACCAGCCCTTTCTCCATGTGTCGCCAGCCGCCATTGGGAAATGCTATGGGATGAACATAACGGAATGGAGATAGGACGGAATGGTGTTGATGCATAACGTGGCAAAAAAGGAAAACTTGAGAGAAACCTAACTGGGACCTTATCCTACACTCGGAAAAACACCTAGTAGTTAAAGGCAAGGAAAACGGGAGTACACTACCAAAACCTACCACCAAGTACAGTCTTTGTCCATCAAAAATTCCACTTGCACCCGTCGGAATTCGAACCCGGGTTTCCATAGTGGAAATCCGACAGTAAATAACATTTTTTTTTTTAATTCTTACGTCCTACACTCGGAAAAAAAACCTGATAGATAAAGGCAGTTGGGATGCATTTCCTTGAGAAGATAAGAACTAAACATCTATTTTATAAATAAAACGTATGCAAATCACAGAAACCTGCAGAAAAGTATATTCTACTATCCATGTGCTAAAAAGGATAAATGTTCATCTTCCCTCTTGCTTAAAAAAGTCCCTTGTGCAGACGCTTGTATTTCCTTATTTTGACTATGCTGACATTTTACTGACTGACCTCTCCAGAGACAACCAAACGAAACTTCAACGTGCTCATAATTTGTGTGTACGTTTTGTAAGCAATGTTCGTAAATATGATCATATTACCCCATCCCTGGAAACAATAGGTTGGCTTAAACTAGATAAGAAAAGAAATTTACATTCACTTCTCCTTCTCTTCGAAATCTTGAACTCTTCTATTCCTTCGTACCTGTCGTATCTCTTCACTTACCTTTCTTCCCACCACAATCTGAACACACGCTCTCACCATGAAACAATACTAACAATACCATCCCATCGCACCTCCTCATACTCATCCTCTTTCACAATAACCCTGCCAAGACTCTGGAATTCGTTACCTGCTAGCATCAGGGACTGTCGAAATAAAATTGAATTCAAACGCAAACTTACTAGGCACTTGGTCAGTAATTGAGACTCGTTCAGACATGATTTCTTGTAAATAGTTCTCTTAATATATCACAAAATATTTCAATATCCGGTAATTTCACCACCATAGAATTTTGTTATTCTAGGTTTAATATGTAATTCAGTAAATACAAAAATATTCTTTGTTCTTAACTTCTATGATAAAATGTCTAGCTTTCATTAATCAGGTAATCTTGTCGTACTTCAATTTTATTGTAATTGTAATTGTAAATTTAATATTAATTGTAATTTTATTCTTCATATTATAGTTGTAATCCCCTGGTAGAGGGGCAGAGAAGGCCTGACGGCCTTATCTCTACCAGGTTAAATAAATAAATAAATACTATTTTTAAACAAAGACATGTTCAAAAATTCTAATTTGTTTCAGGCTCCTCGATAAAATGGAAGGATATTCCAAATTTGAATTCAAGCCTGTCAAGACACGGACAGTTCTTTTGGAGCGTCGTATAGACATGAAGCTTTTACTACCAGATCTCCATGTAGAAGGTTTCTATCAGTGTGATAGAATGGCGTATGGTGATTACAACACAAAAGGTTCCGGATATTTCTGGTGAGGGCTAAACACGTCTGTACGGAATAAATTACATTCAATAATGGCAATATCGTCTGATTTATCTCTACCCTCTGTAAGCGGTTGTATAAGCTCTCCATAAGAAGGTTCGGAATGGCCTACTTCTGTAATGCTAAATTCGTCTCATTTCAGGAACCCATTTTCTCAGCATCTTCTAAGTAAAGGAACCTGCAATTTTATTTCTATCAGATGTTCTAACAATATTTTCCGGAATGTTAACATAAAATTTTAATTACATATTGCAAGTGGGAAATATAACTTATTCGCCTTATGATTTTTTTTTCAAAATATTAATAAATGGAAACCTATGTATGCCTACATAACACGCTAGAAATACCACTCCACACATCATCTCTTTATTCTTCATCTTTCACTGTTGCTACTTCTCGTCACTGGAATTCTCTGCCGCCTAAAGTAAGGGCTGCCGAACTTTAATTTCCTTTAAATGTAAATTAGAAAAATATCTTATGATCAGTTGCCAGACCTAACGCGTTGCAAATTTAATGGAACGTATTCCACTGTATTTATTTTTATTCCTTTTGTTTCTTATTTTTATTATCTAAATCGTGTTCATTTATCATTAAACGCCAATATGTATCCCACTGTGTTGTTTTTTATTATTAGTCTATTTTCTGTGTACATTTTATTCAATTGTCGGTTTCTGGTTTAATTATGTAAATCCTACTTAATTGTAATCTAATACTAATGTGTTTATTTTTATTTTTATTTTTACTGTGTATATTTTTTTATTGAATTATCGGCTACTGTTTCTATGTCATTCGTATTTGATTCTAACAACATTAATATGTATTCCATTATGTTTATTTTTATTTTATGAGGTAAATTTTTATGTAACTACCTAAATTGTATCAGTATGTAATTACTTAATTCCGATCCAGTTTTATTTTCAACTATGTAAGCAAGTTTTAATCCTGATTGAGTGTAAGAGAAGGCCTTACGGCCTTAACTCTGCCAGGTTAAATAAAGCCATTATTATTATTGTTATTATTATTATTGTTATTATTATTATTATTATTTAAAATTGAGAACAGTAAGTAAAGTACATATGATAAATGATAAAAACTGCATTTTTCTACGTTCAATAGAAGCCGAAAAAATTGGTTATAATTTAACATTAGGAGAATAAGACATTCCGAACTCACTTACAAGAATCCAAATATGAAATGTACAAAATGCTAATTATTTCATTTAATAATACACGGTGTTCCATTCAAAGCTCCCTGTTTTCAATTAATCATTGCTAACTAGGTATGCGGATTTATGAAATGAGACTGGTACTAAAAGAAAGAGAAACTCAAAGAATTTGTTTGAAATTGATTGTTCTGTCACTACGTTGCGCAACAATCGCAAAAGCAAAAATGGCGACTCCATAGCAAAGCGGGCAAACGGTGATGTGGTATGCGGAGAAGAAATCCAGCCGCTTGTGCAGAATTCGATGCAAAGTTGCCGGACCTGATGCAAAATCAATTGGATCTGGTTCAATACTCGGCTTCACTCAAATCTCACTCCAATTTTTTCCACCTTTTCTTCTGTCACGAAACGCCGAGCTCCCCCAGATTGTTTTAGGACACTGCCGGTCGTAAGAAACTTATTAAACCAGATCCTAATTGATTTTGCATCAGGTGCAACTCCTTCGTACACTCGTCTGTAATTTCGTTGCGTTGAAATCACGGATTTCGTCTTCGCATACCACACCACCGTTTGCCCGCGTTGCTGTGGAGTCGCCAATTTTGCTTTCGTGATTATTGTGCAACGTAGGGACAAAACAATCGACTTCAAACAAATGAAATACCAATTCTTTGAGTTTCTCTTTTTTTTAGTACCAATTTCATTTCATAAATCCGCATACCTTGTTAGCAATGATTAATTGAAATCAGGTAGGTTTGAATGGAACGTCGTGTGCTTCACAAAATCGTTTAAATAAATAGATAACTTATTAAGAAATAAATTAGGCCTACCTAATTGGGAAAGTTCTACTTCCATATCATTTTATAGGCCTGCATATGGAATTTAAATCTATTATAATTCGAAGTCATTCGCTTCTAATGAAATCACTCACTAATTCGATGCACGGTTTACTTGAAACAGATCTAAGAGATTTTATAGATGTTCATGAGTTAAATTATTTCGAAGATGAAAAAGTGTCTACAGACTTTACAAACTTTGAAAATTTAGGAAAAAATCTGAGTATGGCTATGTCGGGGACAAGGCTGTGGGTGTTACGTAGATACGTGTGGTTTACTATAAATCGACACGTCTGACGAGATCTTTCCTTTGGCACTAAAATCACCGCTTTAGCACATCGGAGTCACGAAATACATTTCCCGGAAATTCTCACCCACGCCCAAAATGGCCGCCACTCGAAGCGCTCGCTTACATTATTTTGATTCACTCTGCATTTAATTCAAATATGCTATGTACGGCGATTATTTAAAATTTTACTGATATTTTCAGGTTGACATTCAAGAATTTAACTGCAGAAGGAATTGGAATTTTGAAAATAGACAAAAATAATTCAATAACAGTGGAGAAGATGAGACTGTCCTACAAACCAAAGACACAGAATGTGGAGGTAACATAATCTAACTTGTAGTATAGAAGTAAACACATTTCTTGCTGTCATCATTTATTTTATAAAGTTCACTAAACCCAAAGCTATGCTACTTGCTTCTGATAAAAATGCAGTGTTTTCTGTAAACTGAAAGTAGGATTTGAGCTTAACCTATTTTAATTGTTCATCGCAAATATTTGGATATGAATGTACAAAGTTAGTATGGATATTCGAAACAAAAAATGTTAGTATTATAATATGATGATAATGTTTATTTTTATATTTAATTTCAAGCAGTAAAATATCGTCACTTTAATATTTTTATCTGATTTAAAAGATAGTAATAACTGTTTAGAATGTATAGATAGACGCCAGCTGTAGCGTAGACATACATTTAACATAGCATGTATAGGTATCCCACAAACAAAACTCAGCTCGGACTCCTCGCGGCGCATGCTATACCCCTCTAATTCCCTGCAGTAGGCTTGAGAGCATGCTGGAAACGGGAGCATACGTCATCTGCGCGAGACAGTCACTCGGTTTCTGCGCACCGAGTTTTCCTTGTTGGATGCCTATAGCATACAATCCACGAGCGCAACATCAAACACGTAATAAAAAAGCTAATTCGTTTAGATTTTAGAGAAAACTCCGTTATAGAAACTATGATACGTACTAGTTTCTCCAGTTTCACGTGCACCATTAATTATTGAGAATATCTGATTGAAATCAGCCGACTTTCAGCTATTTGTTACTAGGATTATCTTCACTAAGGAGGTTTGTGTATGATAACCTCAGAAATAAGGCATAGAGAGTAAGTGATTGTTGTCGTCAAAATACTACCTCTCTGAAGAAAGTAGGCTACAGGTGTTTTAGAAAAAGTCACATTTTAGCGAAACTGTTGAATAAAAACGTAGGTACCAAGCATTATTGTTCCAAATAGCATGATCTATTACTCTTTAAGGGGACACTTATTGAGATTATTAAAATGTCTACAATTTCCATCCAAAATGCCTACATTACTATCATCCGTATAAAATTTGGTGCCACTAGGTCTAATGGTCTATATTTTTTAAATATATTTATATACACTTCACTAAAAAAGGATCCTCGCGACAAAGTTTTCAAAATTTTTAATTGATATTGGCTCAAAAGCTTGAAAATAGCCATGGGAATTTAAATTTAGTTAATTAGCATTTTGAGCTCTGTCTAAATAGGGAGTCACAATAAATTCATAAGTAGATTTTCTTAATTTTTCGTCATTATTTCACCATTTAAATTCTCATGCACTCAGCGTATAAGTAACTAAAAAATTTTGCAGTAGTAAATCGTAGGATATGACTCTTCTTAAGATGGGATACATGTAGTGTTAATAGTATTCGGCTGTAATTTAATAGGACAAACTTATAAGCAGAACGTAATTTTCAGCTTATTTAACTTTATATCCTTTATTCTATGTTTTATTTTAATTGTGGCAGGTCTACGTTTATACATTAACTATGTTGTTATTACAATGAAGGTTAGTTTAACGAGGGATTAAATCGAATTATATCTAAATACAAAAATATTCATGACATACTGCAAATGTCAAATGTTACGCATTTGTAAACCATATAACAATCTTTATATTCCTTGGATGAGACAAAGTATATGATTATCTCTTGTGACGAGAATATTGTACGAAATGGAAATATAAAAATTGGAAATTTATCTTTTGAAAAGGTGGGAAAATTCAAATACCTGGGAGCAACAGTAACAAATATAAATGATACTCGGGAAGAAATTAAACACAGAATAAATATGGGAAATGCCTCTTATTATTCGGTTGAGAAGCTTTTATCATCCAGTCTGCTGTCCAAAAATCTGAAAGTTGGAATTTATAAAAGAGTTACATTACCGGTTCTTCTTTATGGTTGTGAAACTTGGACTCTCACTTTGAGAGAGGAACATAGGTTAAGGGTGTTTGAGAATAAGGTTCTTAGGAAAATATTTGGGGCTAAGAGGGATGAAGTTACAAGAGAATGGAGAAAGTTACACAACACAGAACTGCATGCATTGTATTCTTCACCTGACATAATTAGGAATATTAAATCCAGACGTTTCAGATGGGCAGGGCATGTAGCACGTATGGGCGAATCCAGAAATCCAGAGTGTTAGTTGGAAGGCCGGAAGGAAAAAGACCTTTGGGGAGGCCGAGACGTAGATGGGAAGATAATATTAAAATGGATTTGAGGGAGGTGGGATATGATGATAGAGACTGGATTAATCTTCCTCAGGATAGGGACCGATGGCGGGCTTATGTGAGGGCGGCAATGAACCTCCGGGTTCCTTAAAAGCCAGTAAGTAAGTAAGTAAGTATTCCTTGGATGAGAACACTAAATTGTTCATGAAGCCTATCACTAGAGGCCACAAGGATTCTCATTGAGTATAAACGTCATAAATCGTGGATTAAAAGGAAAAGCGATTTGATTTGTGAATATGTCTGTAATAATATCCAATAATATATCAATATTTTTACTTTGAATTTTCATCAAAAATATGGTTTACAGCGAAATAGTTTATTAAAAAAAAAGAAATCGACCCGATAATCATGTATATTTTTTTAACATTGACAAATACGTCCATTGTTTCTTAGCAGATAAAAACTGGAATTGTAAACACGCACTGTATTGCCTAAAGAAATGGATATTACAGACCACTTTCTCAAAACATTCCCTCCAATGTTAATAACTAGTAACGGCTACTTAGTTTTTTTTTCTATTTATTTCAATTTAATTTAGTTTAAACAAAAACCACGCCAGTTGAGATATTGAGAGAGACGTTTATTGATAAATTTTGGAGATTCATCAATAATAATAATAATAACAATAATAATAATAATAATAACAAGAAATAAATAATAATAATATAATAATAAGTAATAATAATAATAATAATAATAATAATAATAATAATAATAATAATAATAATAATAATAATAATAATAATAATAATAATAATAATAATAATAATAAGTAATAATAATAATAATAATAATAATATTAATAATAATAATAATTTGAAGGATTCGTAACAAGCTATTTTTACGGTGGTGGGTTGTTAGCCCTTCGCCCAACCCCCAACCTGGAGGACCACCCCTCATCGGCTGTCCGCGACTGCTTATTCAATATATTCGCAGCTACCCTCCGATTGTTCTTTATGGTTGTGAAACTTGGACTCTCACTTTGAGAGAGGAACATAGGTTAAGGGTGTTTGAGAATAAGGTGCTTAGGAAAATATTTGGGGCTAAAAGGGATGAAGTTACAGCAGAATGGAGAAAGTTACACAACACAGAACTGCACACATTGTATTCTTCACCTGACATAATTAGGAACATTAAATCCAGACGTTTCAGATGGGCAGGGCATGTAGCACGTATGGGGGAATCCAGAAATGCATATAGAGTGTTAGTTGGGAGGCCGGAGAGAAAAAGACCTTTAGAGAGACCGAGATGTAGATGGGAAGATAATATTAATATGGATTTGAGGGAGGTGGGATATGATGATAGAGAATGGATTAATCTTGCTCAGGATAGGGACCAATGGCGGGCTTATGTGAGGGCGGCAATGAACCTCCGGGTTCCTTAAAAGCCAGTAAGTAAGTAATAATAATAATAGTAGTAGTAATAATAACAGTAGTAATAATAATAATAATAATAATCTCAATTGTTTTTTGCTTAGCATCGTCATAGCTTTCATATTTTCTGCTATCATGAAATAGATTGTGTGTTGAATTTCGAAAATTATCTTAAGAGTTACTTAGGGTAAACTAGGATCTGTTGGACAGTCAGGCATGTTGGACACTCTGTACTTTAACGTGTTACCTCGCCACTTGTGGGCACCACATTCTGCTACAAGTGGGGCTACTTCCGTCATTGACTTCTAGCAGAATGTGATGCCCACAAGTGGCGAGGTAACACGTTAAAGTACAGAGTGTCCAACATGCCCGACTGTCCAACAGACCCTAGTTTACCCTATTACAACTTGGTCATTTGCATACATATTTTCCAGGGTTTTGTTGAGATGGAATGAGACGCATTGAGTTTTCCTAGTTTTGAGACAATTTTTCTTTTTCAAGTTTCAGTCGTTAAAATGGATCAAATCACTATACATATTTGCAGTGTAATTCAGAACAAAAGAATTTGCGAGTGTATATGTTTTGTAATAATAATAATAATAATAATAATAATAATAATAATAATAATAATAATAATAAATATGTGGTGAAGATTAAGAGAAACGTGATACAGTGTCCAAATATTGTTTCAAGAATAAAGAACTTTTGAGACTAAAAGGTATAAATGTGTCTCCAACAAGATAAGCGCCACCTGAAATTTTATCAACAGTAATCTCACTAGACATTTTGATTTATCTAAAGAAAATCAAAACTCGAGTGGGATTTAATTGACTATTACACGATTAGAAGAAAGTATATAAAGATTAGATGTAACGAAGTACTCCAATACAATAAAATATTGACTTACGAAAATACAACTGTCTTCAAATGTATTATTGTACTATCTCAACATTACAAATATTACGCTAGATGCATGCTAGATGGCAGTAGTGTCTTTATACAGACACTGTAATGATTACTATTCAATAAATCTTAATATTAAACAATCTCTGATACGTGACTATCCATAATATCATATAGCAGAAGTTCTTTTTATCCTCTCAGAGCAGAAGCTATAACATAACCTAACTAATATACACAAGTGTTAGAAAAGTTTTAATTAACGACGATGACATAAAAAATAAACATGAATAATTTTAAAAGGAATAATTATTGAATGTACAATTTTCAAATTTGAATGTGGTTGGTGGTTCAATTGATATTATATTGGACGTTATAATAGAAGTGGAACTCGTTGATTTAGGCCTACATGGTGTATTCAACTTATTCAGGATTTCCGAATGAATAATTTTAAAAGGAATAATTATTGAATGTACAATTTTCAAATTTCAATGTGGTTGGTGGTTCAATTGACGTTATATTGACGTTTAGAAGTGGAACTCGTTGATTTAGGCCTACATGGTGTATTCAACCTATTCAGGATTTCCGAATGGTGCTCTTCATTTATTTGTAAATCGGATTTCAGAAGATGCATAGGTATGATCAGTGATTTTTATTAATTCTTGTTCTTGAATGGCAATGCGAGTCATATTTGAAACTGCTGTGCATCGACTGGAGTGGTTTGTAATTTTATATATATTTTTTTTTGACGTCCAGACCAGCGCAGTTTCAAATGTTGGCAAACAAAGAAACAAATGCTATGGACGCGATAAAATTAAACAAATGCTAGGGACGCGATAAAATTAAACAAATGCTAGGGACGCGATAAAATTATGCGATAATCAGCCATGATGGTTGAAATACGTCCTTTCGTACCGTTTATTGGTCAAAAGTAGTATGACGTACTAAGAGTGTAATAGTCGTCATAAAAAAGCCAAACAAAAGAGAAGAGAAAATATCCCCTCCATTCCAACAAAAAACTTTTGCTAAATGGTTTGAAAACGGTATTGTGAGTACATGATACTGCCAAAGACCCTGATATATTAAACATGGGTGTAACATATTTTTGTATTGCAAATTTTGAAACTTTTGACTTAGCACAGCACTTCACATAATGAACTTCTGTCAATTAACAGTCACCCAGCGCTTCAATTATTACATGCATAGCTAGTCAGCCATTTAAAAAAAAGAAGACGTGTCAGTAAAAGCATCATAGACAGACAAACTGGAGCCTGCTCACTGTCACCTAACTTGAATTTGGATAAGATCAATTAGAAATTCATAATGATTATTCTATAAAACCTATCAATACGAAACACTTTCCTACATGCATGAAACTCTTCATGCAGTTCACACTTACTTGCATCGACTCGTACACCAACTTGGTAATATAAATAATAAAGAATAACTTATATGTACTCCGAATGATGTTCTAGTAAAATGTTTGAATAGAATTCCTGGAAGCCTTATTAATATGCAACCCAACTGACTTGCAACGCAACCACATAGTCTACGCGTAAGGAATTTCAGTGTGTGTTACAGATTTCCATCGATAAAATATGACGAAAGAGGAATGCAATGGAAATATTTTTGCTCTCGTCTAAAATATTTTCAAGCGTTGCAGTGAATACAAATATTACTTTTAAAGTAAAATTCAACATCATATTTACAATACATTTTAGGCATTCCTTCATAGGCGGAATTCAGTTATGAGTTAAAAGTATTGGATAGATATTTTCGCTGTTTTTCATAAAATTAGTTTCTCTATTTCCTTCAGCGTCTCTGGCCTCTTCCTCTGTGTTATCCAGCAATGGAATATTACGTTGTATCCTTTGATGATAATATATCTTGTACTATAAGTTTAAGCACCATTTAGTTCTAACACAACAAATCTATTCTTTTCACAGCGACCTCAGGCTGTTTTCCTAGAGCTTTGTATTGTAGGCGTGTTTTAATCCATCCCATTTAATTACTCGTAACTTGACAGTCAATTCGATTTTCTTCTAGATAATATATTACAGAACACATAATAATTGACATCCTATATCAATATTCTGCATGTTTTTCATTAACTACATCACTTAACGTCTTCTATGAATCTATCTCTAAATGTTATATTTTAGAGCACTTGTTCCCAAAGAAACTAGTTTGATTAATTAAAATGTGTCTCAGTGAAACGTACAGCAGAGTCCGTATGCTTTTCCATTTCACTGCGGGCTAAAGCAGGGAGATGCACTATCACCTTTAATCTTAAAATTTGCTCTAGAACAGGCCTGCACAAACAGCGCTCAACGAGCGCGTGCTCTTTCGGAGCGGGAGAGCGGTCTTTACCGCTCGCCGAAACGGAGACGAAGATACGTCAGAATGACATAGACTTGCTATAGGTAGAGGAGAGGGAAACGACCACTCAGTTATCTAGTGGAGTGCAGTGTGTAGGCATATTCTCAGTAACTGTTTCACGTTGCTTACCTACTGCTACAGTAGGAATATAAAAGACGGAACATAACATTTAACATTTAACGATTTACAGCTCGAACTTATTGATCTTCAATGTAACCTAAGGGCTAAAGCCTGGTTGAGTTTTACAAGACTAAACATTAGCAATAATATCCACTACAAGACAGGCTGGCTGTGAAAATGATTGCTATGTTTGGCTCAACATTTATATTTGTGAGCAACTGTTTTCTATAATCAACTTTAATAAAGGCAGACATCGAACATCTGTAACTGATGTTTCATTACTATCAGTAAGCTACTGTTCCTTTCAGCAGCCAACAGCATAAAACGCAGTTTTGATGTACTGATAAATAAAAATATAACAAAATGATATTTTACATTTAAATAGCTACAGAATTTCTATTAATTCTGTAAAATAAATATTTCTTTATTATTTAATAATAGTCCAAGATAGTTTTGCAAACACTGAACGGGAATTCATTTCATAAACACTCGTAATAGTACTTCCTTTTGTGTTTATTTTGTACGAGATCCACCTCCGTCTTCCAGTCCACCCTTATACAGAGCGCAGCTAATATCTGCATTCCGCTTATGAGCTGTGAGCCGGCTCGGAGAGCGCAAACCTTGTGCAGGCCTGCTCTAGAATATGCTATTAGGAAAGTTCAGGATAACAGACAGAGTTTGGAATTGAACGGGTTACATCAGCTTCTTATCTATACGGATGATGTGAATATGTTAGGAGGAAATCCACAAACGATTAGGGAAAACACGGAAATTTACTTGAAACAAGTAAAGAGATAGGTTTGGAAGTAAATCCCGAAAGGACACAGTATATCATTATGTCTCGTGACCAGAATATAGTACGAAATGGAAACATAAAAATTGGAGATTTATCCTTCGAAGAGGTGGAAAAATTCAAATATCTTGGAGCAACAAATATAAATGATACTCAGGAGGAAATTAAACGCAGAATAAATATGGGAAATGCCTGTTATTATTTTGTTGAGAAGCTTTTATCATCTAGTCTGCTGTCAAAAAATCTGAAAGTTAGAATTTATAAAACAGTTATATTACTGGTTGTTCTATATGGTTGTGAAACTTGGACTCTAACTTTGAGAGAGGAACAGAGATTGAGGGTATATGAGAATAAGGCTCTTAAGGAAATATTTGGGGCTAAGGGGAATGAAGTTACAGGAGACTGTAGAAAGTTACACAACGTGGAACTGCACGCATTGTATTCTTCACCTGGCATAATTAAGAACATTAAATCCAGACGTTTGAGATGGGCAGAGCATGCAGCACTTATGGGCGAATCCAGAAATGCATATAGAGTGTTAGTTGCGAGACCGGAGGGAAAAAGACCTTTGGGGAGACCGAGACTTAGATAGGAAGATAATATTAATATAGATTTGAGGGAGGTGGGATATGATGATAGAGAGTGGATTAATCTTGCACAGGAGAGGGATCGATGGCAGGCTTATGTGAGGGCGGCAATGAACCTGGGGGTTCCTTAAAAGTCAGTAAGTAAGTAAGTAAGTAAATCGAGACGTTTGATGAGATTGGCAGAGCATGTAGCACGTATGGGCGAATCCAGAAATGCATATAGAGTGTTAGTTGGGAGACCGGAGCGAAAAAGACCTTTGGGAAGGCCGAGACTTAGATGGAAGGATAATATTAACATGGATTTGAGGGAAGTGGGATATGATGATAGAGACTGGATTAATCTTGCACAGGGTAGGGACCGATGGCGGGCTTATGTGAGGGTGGCAATGAACCTGCGGGTTCCTTAAAAGCCATTTGTGAGCACGTAAGCAAGTTGTCAAAGTGTGGGTCGCGACTCCCTGGAGGGTCGTGTAAAGATCTAAGAGGGGATCGCGAGATGATTTTAAAAAATATAACAAAAAGTCTTAATATATATTTATTTTCTATAGAAACATAAATAACGCTGAACATAAAAGACAAAAACGTTCAGTAGTTACTGTATGAAGTGAAAAAAGTTATCCTTGATTTGATCTTGTGCATCACTTCGAAATGTCTACCCAGATCGTTTATATCCACTCTCTTTAGTGCATCTTGTAATGAGTACCGGTAAATCCATTGTCTAACGTATTTATAATTTTTCGGTAAAAATCCTAATATAAACAACAGCACGTGACTCAAACTTCTTTTGGCAGGCATTCTGTTTCATGTTAAACATTTCCCGTTACTTCAAGTAGGTCTAACAACTATGCATTCGTTTGCTTAGGAAACATTTACATAATTACTTAAAACTCAACTTATTATATACATTTAAGACTATTTGTTTTTCTCCGCTTTTGAGAGGATTTCTCTTATGATTAATAACCACACACGAGGACGCAGACGCTAATGTGCTTCAGACCACGTGCTTACGTGAACAACTACGATCCTCGCCAGCTTGTTACAAGAACAGACTTTTTACTGTTGGTATTCATCCGCGTTCAAGTACATAATAATTAAAAGTAGCTCTCTTTTACATAGCGTTTAAATCAGTGAAGTTATTTTTCATTTAACCTTTCTAAATGGAAGTTTGATATAACATTAAGATTAATTCAGATCATCACACCCTACCTCCCTCAAATCCATTTTAATATTATCCTCCCATCTACGTCTCGGCCTCCCTAAAACTAACACTGTTGAATCTGGATTTTAAGTTCCTAATTATGTTAGGTGAAGAATACAATGCTTCTGTGTAGTGTAACTTTCTCCATTCTCCTGTAGCTTCATCCGCCCTCGACATTAAAAACCTCTGAGGGTCCAAGTTTCAGAAGAACAATATAACTGTTTTATAAATTCTAACTTTCAGGAAGAAGACTGGATGATAAGTTTAACCGAATAATAACAGAATATTTATTCTGGGAGTGTCATTTATATTTGTTCGTTGCCCAAGATATTTGAATTTTCCACCTCTTCGAAGGACAAATCTCTATCTTTCTTGGAACATAATCATATACTTCGATTTAACAACTAGAATACATATTTTATTTTCAAATAATACAAGATGATAGTTTCCAAATACGGACTATATTTTCCTGCGTCGTGTGAGCCGGAATGGATGACAGCAACCTATCCATTATTCTTACATGTTGGTATGTTTTTTCTCATTTACTGACTGCAAAATAACAGATGCTCAGATCCTCCCACACGGTTTTGTACAAGAAACTTATGTCACGTTTAAAGAGGTTATTTCCAGGAAGTTTGATATAACCCGTAAATATGAATCTTATTATGAGAACGGTCTCCGCCCTCGACATTAAAAATCTGAGGGCATTAGAGACAGGAATAAAGATTAATGTTTAAGCTCGAGCCACTCTGACCGCCCTTCTGAGCCGGAAATGGATCAGCCATCCAACCATGTTGGTATGTTTTCACTGGCCATCAGCTACAGACCAATTGGTGAACTCTCTTTCTGGCCACATTTGGCTTTGTGCTCTCTTGCACAGTTCTTTCTTCAAAGATATTTCAAATAAACACCTCTCAATATTGCTAATTCAAGCAATTTTCTCACATTATATATCTATATATATACATATACATATATATATATATAAAACTAGCCGTACCCGTCCGCTCCACTGCACTCGTTAGAAATAAATATAAAGTAATTGCATAATTAAAATAGGACATTTGATCCAGGGAACATTCGTGTTTGATAGAAGGATAAATCGTTTATTATGTTACTTAATTTAAATTGTATTAAAAAATTAAGATGCGATCATTTTGATCCAGAGACCACTCATTCGGTCATAAATATTATTTTAGGAAATACAGAAAACGAACGTACAGAATAGCCTATCAAGTTTTCTGTGCATAAGAAGCTATTTTAATCTTACCTGTCCTCAATTCACTCAGAAGTTACTGTAATAACATTATAGCATTATGTCCATCCAGAGAAACTACACTTTCCAATGGTGAATTAATAATTAATTATCGGTACAAATCGATTAATTTAGCTTCCGATATTACTTCATACAAACACAGAAACATTATCTGTAGGCTATGTTTCATAGCTTTCGATTGTTGTTGTTGTCCAAGGCCCCCTTATAGACGAAGTCATTTGTTTTTTATTTCATTACACCGCCTTAGATGGCGTTGTTATTGTAATTTTGAAACTCATTTATCTCATTAAATATCAGTCCTATCAAAATTTGGCATAGAATAAAACTTATAGGAAATTATTTTTAAAGAAACTTTTGTTATGTAATATTTTCATTAAAATTAATAATAAGGGATATATTTCGATTTATTTAATTCAAACCCCCTTATAAACCCCCTTTTAAATAAAATATTTTGAATGCCATATAGCCTAAATTCTAAGTTACAACGAACTTAATTTATATTCCAATTTTCATATAAATCGGTTCAGCCATTATCGCGTGAAAAGGTAACAAACATCCAGACAGACAGACATGCAAACAAAAATTTCAAAAAAGCGATTTTCGGTTTCAAGGCGGTTAATTATATATGTTAGGATAAGACCAATTATTTTTGGTAAATCAAAAATTACCAGAAAAAGTTTGCCTGCAGATTTATTATTAGTATAGATTTCAGCTGGTAATGGAAATTACGGGAAAACCACTGAACGGATTTTAATAAATGACCCCTCATTTTGAAGCTTGGTAGTCAAAGTTTTTCAGAAAAATAGTAGTTTTCAATGAAATGTCAATTTTTAAACATAATTTTCCTATTTTCCAAAATCCATCTGTCGTCAGTTTTGAGAACTAGCTAATTGCATTTCAGAATAAAACAAAACACACACTACAGTAAACAATATTACACGAAGGCCATGATCTGCAAGAATGCTGACATATTTAGAGCTCAAATTAAATTGGTTATTAAAGACTTAACTTACTAAAAATAATTTACAGGTTCGATTCAGTGGTGTGTAATTTTCTGGGTACAGCTATGTATTTGATATTAAAAACTACAAAACTTGAGGTCTTTGATAACATTATTACCATTAGAAATCAAATATTATTGTAGTTAATGCCATGATGTGACTATTTTTCATTAATCATACATATTAATGTTATATTGATGATATGAAACTGAAACGTTTTGGGGTTATATAAGTGGATGTAGAGAATAACTTAAATTAGATTTTGATTTCTATATTTTACTGAGTGGTGGCTATATAGTATATGTTACTGAAAGCTATAAAACTTACGTAAGATAATATTATTATTAAAAATAAAAAAATAATAAAAGAAGAGGAAGAAGATCTCTAAGCCAAAGAGTTCTGAAATTAATATTCTCGCAAAAAGTAAAGTTTTGTGATTTCTATACTCATAAATATCAAGTAATATGAATGCAATACATAACTGGAAATATTTTTATAGTTATTAATAAAGTGGGGTTGGGTTTTTTTCATATATTTAATGGCGGTGTGGTGTAGATATTTATATGCATGGTTCTCTTCAGTATTGGCTCGAGAGAGAGTATCTTTCATTATTATGGAAGCAAATAACTTTCAGAATGTCTGGTATTCTTCATTGAAAATAAATCTGAAAAATGTTTATTTAAACGTCTAATGAACTTAGTTTGCAGCATTTGCTGCACAAGCCACTAGTCAATATCTGAAACCAGCAACAGTCAAAAAGCGGCATTTCATAGAACAATTAATAATAGTGTGAACTCCAGTGAATCGTTAAAATTTAAAACAATGATATTATAACGTCCTTTGCTCCCCATTTTTAGAATTAATTTAATGGTAATGAACATAACACTATCAGAATGTCCTTTATTCCCTTTTTAATAAGAATTAAATTCTACGTATTTCGAAATTGGTAATCAATACAAACATACTCTGAAAATCAAGATAAATCATTATAACATGCAAGGTGACATAAGACTTATCGCGTACGACGGAACTTCTCGACGACAGCATTCATTGTTGTGTTATTTGATGCTGCGTTGTGAAATCGCTTCAGGTACTGATCTTTAACGTGACGCAAGCTCGGCCCATTCTGACGCCCCACTCCATACTTACTTACTTACTTACTGGCTTTTAAGGAACCCGGAGGTTCATTGCCGCCCTCACATAAGCCCGCCATTGGTCCCTATCCTGAGCAAGATTAATCCATTCTCTATCATCATATCCCACCTCCCTCAAATCCATTTTAATACTATCTTCCCATCTACGTCTCGGCCTCCCCAAAGGTCTTTTTCCCTCCGGCCTCCCAACTAACACTCTATATGCATTTCTGGATTCGCCCATACGTGCTACATGTCCTGCCCATCCCATTCCATATGACCGGAAATAATGCTCGACGATAAACATTCCTCTGTTGTAGGAACCATAATTGCAGAACTCAACACAACACTGATGGTGGGTTGCAAGAACGCATTTATTCCTTCGTTAGCCGCTAACGGATCAATAAGTTCGAAAGACGCGTTGCAAGAAACATCTTTAGTGATATTGGTCCGTTAAAGGATTCACTAACTTAGAGACCTGATTTCCCTCCTATAATAATATTTATTCCTCCGTTAGACAGCCATCTTACGTAGATTTTGTGTATTGGCGAGTAGTGTATATATTTCGATTCATCGTAATGTTACCTATGTGAGATTCAGGTATGCGATATTTTGTATAATAGGTCTCTATACACGATATTATAATAATATTGCATATCGATAGCTAAGAAGTGATACCTCGTATCTGTACATTTGCAGGTAAATAAAAAAACTTCGAAATTATTTTCTCAAAATAGACAAACTTCTTATATACGTATGTTTCTGCTTTGCAAGATCTTCTATTTGAGAACAAAATATTAGTACGCTGTCCAATTTTGTGAACACAATAATAATTAATAATAATAATAATAATAATAATAATAATAATAATAATAATAATAATAATGTAGTTAAACTAAATTACCATTTTTGTAGATAGAGGTATCTCTTCTTAAAAATCGATATACGGTAATTTGATTACTTGTTTATTTATTTACTTATTTATTTATTCATTAATTCTTCGAATAGCGAAGATATTATTTATTTCTTTATTACAAACTCTAGTTCGTCTGACGACGAGGTTATGTGCTCTGTAGTCTGTCTTTTTATTTTCTATAAAATCAATGCACTCGTGCGCTATTTCTAATAACAAATAGGCATATTTATCTTTCTCACTGAAACTTCTGTTCCTGATTTCTTTCTGGTTCGTATTAATCTATATTTATTCCAAATTCTGACAACAATAAAAACAATCCCTCACATCAGTTTAGCAGCCGATGTTCACATTTTATTCATTCATGTCCTATTGCGTCACTTGTGAAATCCAAAAATGCTTGGTTAACGATCCAATAACTAGCGGCCCGTTAAATTCCTCTTCTGCAACCCGTCAATCCACTAACTTTAAAGGTCCACTAACTAATGGAGGAATACATTATTTATAGGCCTGTTTTCTTGCAACCAAGCATGAATATACAAAAAGTTAATCTATCATGTTATAAGATAAATATTTGGTTGCTAGAGAAACACGGACAGCAGATAAACGATTTCAGTATTGTTTGTTTTGAAGCATAGTGTAGTATACATACGTACTTAGGTACATGTTATCCGGAAGTACTATTGATTCACGGTCTTACTAATAAAAACTCTGTATACAGACGTTTAACTGTCTTATACTTATACAATGAGTAGCTCGTTTATAAGTCGTGTGTAAATTCCTTACTAATAATCACTACATACTTCGCGTATAACAGTACAACTGTTACACAGCTACGTCATAGTTTCGTCATTACTTCGTTACGAAAGATAATAGAATATCTGAGGTTCTCTATTGTATCCGGTAGAGCGCTCTAATCGATTACCATACTATATTTTGGTCAAAGAGTACAAGCTACAGTAATATTATTCTAATTATTCTGTGCTCTTTGGTTTGTTCCTCTTTGGTTACTAGGCAACCATCATCATAAAATGACAGTCGATACGAACAGCTGTTAGAGGGGCGGCCATTTTTTCTCTATATACAACGCTTAAACAAGGGGTTTCGTGTATATAACTACTCCCATTGTATAGTTACAGACTGTTTATACGTCCATCGCTTCTGCATGGTTTATTAGTAAAGTTTTCTGTCTCAAATCTGAATAAGTCTAGTATAAAAACTATACACTGTTTATTAGTAAGACTGTCAATGTACAAATTACACACAGAAATAAGCAGATCTAATGAAATCGCTTCTAAATGAAATCTGCTTTCAGTTTCTTAACAAACACAATTTCAAACCTACCAGTATCCATGATTCAGAAACAGAAAACAGAATAGAGTTTATATGGTGCGTATATTCTGTTTTGTACCTGTTTATTCATACAGATCAATAATTACATCCTTTGGGAAGAAGGAGTAAATACAATGAATATAGGCTTACACGTCTTACTCAAGTAACACGAGAAAATTGTTTTACTTTTGAAATACAGAAACCCATTGAACGAGACACAGGAAGCAGAACACATGCAGGGAAATGTCTTACGTAATATTTTCACCTGTATCGACGCGAAACGAAGAGAGGGGAGGAAACAATTTCGGTGTCAAATCCCGCTGACCTTGCGAACGAGACAGGCATTGTAACTGGGTTTTCACACCGCGACTCATTCTGTTATTTCCGTTGGGTTTCACCCGTGCTTTAGTTTCCAACTTTTATTTTTTAGTGGAATGTACAGTCTTCCAATAACTCTAATTTTAAATGCCTTAAGTGGTTTCCATTGACTCCAGAATGCTGAATCATCGCCATTTCCAACAGCGACAAAAAAAAGTCCTATTGACTCCCTAAATAGAAAGTCGCTTTTCTACTCTAATGTTGAACAGGTCGGCTGAAGAATGTTTGTTTGTTAAATAACTCTTCTTGTTCGATTGACACTTTGCTTGTCAAAAGTACATTACAACTTTTCAGTCTCAAATTCGATCTAAAGTTGGAATTTTAAAGACGTCGAGGTCATTACTAGGGACCGGATTTTTATGTAATTACCAGGCTTCGAGACTTCGGACCCAATAGAGCAGTTCAGTGGGAAATCCGCATAACGGCGTACTGAGTATAGTGGTAAAGCGTACAGTGGGTGGGGGTAAATAAATACTGTAGAATGAATGCCAACAAATACGCAAAGGAAAACGCTCTGGATTTGAAGGTTCTGACGAATAATTTGGTTTTCTTACAAACTGTGTCTGAAAATATTACACGATTATAAAAGTCAGAGCAAGAGATGCCGGAAGCCTTCAAATTAATTTAGAAAATGATGCAGAGAATTAATGAGACATCAAGTACACCGGTTACTGAACATGTAAAACAGAAGTGGAAATCAATTTTATCTAAAAATAACGGATATGGAACATTGTGTATTATAAACAGCAAATTAGTGGACATAGAGTCACCCGAGAATAAAAGACTGTCTCTTAGAGACTGCAATGATGTTAGGTTTTTTCGTTTTGCTCCTATCACGTCATGCGACATAAAGTTTTGCACAGCATTCTACAGTACAAACTTTGAGACAGATAACATTACGAACTGTAACTGCACTTCCTAAAGACGACCAATAGGATAAATGAAAAATTAAAATTGCTACATGCTTATTTCCACCATTAACACTGTTTATAATTAAACACAAATGCTTATAAAAGACAGGAGAATAAATGCTTTTCACATTCTTTTGACATTATCTTGTGTTATGTATATTTACTTTCAGAATGTACATAGGCTATGTTTTCCCCATACTACTGTACTATACTCTAAATAGCAACGTTGTTACCTCAACACATCTCTATCTACCTGCAGCTAGTCAACAACCTATAATACATGCACAGTAAACTTATTGTATCAGGTCCCAAGTCTCGAAGCCTGGTAATTACATATTATATTCCTTTCAACCTAACCGTATATAAATAACAAATCTTTGCGAATCTTGTAATTACCATTAATATATTAAAATTTGATACTACATATTTTTACATATTTACCCCACATTACATATTATGGCTTGGTATTACATAAATTTATATATTTAGGGTTTTATTTATTTTACTTCCTGAAAGGAAAAAAAAACTTGTGCTGGGGAAGTTTACAATTTGAAATACACAGATTTAAAAAGTCTTTTTACCTACCCAAGAAAGGATATATTTCGAGATGAAACATAACGTCCTTAGTTCCAGGAAGTAATAGAAGCACTCACCCCATACCACCCACTGTAAATATGAGTGAACAAAGGCAACCTTTCTCATACAACTACTTTGTATTGTAAAAATCACTCAGAAAGTAGCGTTGCCTTCATGCGGTGGAGTGGGACGAGGACGACATGATTTGTCTCGAACTATATTTGTTCTGCACACGTCTTATCAAGCCGTTCCCATGCAATTTGCAACCTTACCCACTCTCTTCCTAATTCTTCCAGGGAAAACCCGTGTCAAATCTGACATGAGACTTTCAGGTTATTGCTTGACCTCTATATGTTAAATTTAGTAGACCTATACGGAAATGGCATTTTCCGAGCAATTAGAAAATATGGTTCTCGGCTGGAATAATCCTACCCTTCTGAATGAGACAAGAATGTCACTTTTCAAACAACAGTTTGTAAATGCCTATAGTTTGAGGTTTTAGTAGGTACTTGTTTCTTACAGGGAGCAGCTAAAATGCATGTGTCCCACATCTCCTCTTATTTTCTCCTAATCCAGTAAAGCGAAATAGTGCTTGCAGTGCTGTTGTGTCATTCATTTCACTCAGTTCTCTAGTTTTAGTAATTACAACACTTATAAAGTGCAAGTGAGTTTATCTACTGTTTTTAACTAACTAAAATGGCCCTGTATCTTCAACCCTAACGACAAAAATAAAATCATGGATTGCAATGGACTAAGCTTTCACTACAGATGGAAAAATAGTAATGTGTCAAGTGTGCGGTAAAAAAAGTCGGGTGCTCTATGAAATCACAACTGGAGAGTCTTACCTATCCTATACGTGCCAGATGTTGATATTAAATATTTTCATGATTTTACATGTTTTGGTACATATTCAGCTTATTTTTCTTACATAAATATGTATATATTTCACACTTTGATATTACATAAAAATCCGTTCCCTAGTCATTACCATGATTTTCTTCTGAAGACAAATTGGATGTCCCTTGTCGTGAAGTCACGGCTACCATTGGTATGCCCTAGGAAGAGTCTTGCCTCGGAATGGAATGCATTTTCGGAAGGGAGGCACTATGACCCAGCACTGCGACTTTTCACGATCTATTGCGCTAACCATCAATCTAGTCGCATTCCCTAACCCAAACCGACTGACTACAATAAGATGCGCTGCGTACCCAAGTGTCGAGCAAGCAACCCCCACTCGTCCGTAAGCCAGCCCACTCCGTACATCGCCAGTCGGCTTTCGGGGAATGCTTTGGAATGATGACAAAATGGAGAAATGTTGACGGAATGATATAGACGTCTAATATGGGGAAACGGAAGAACGTCGAGAAAAATCCCAACTGCGAACCTGTCCGCCGAAAGCGTCATTATGGATTTTATGCTCGACCATGCCGAAATGTAGTAATTATACACCTATTAGCAGTCCTTTAATGCATGTCATTAAAGTACACCTATTCATTAAATTTCAGGTTTTCGATTATTCTCGGATATGCAATCGAAAGACAACTATCGAAAAGTCACGGAGGCTGGAAATCCAATACTGTCGCAGAAGGTTATGTTCTGTTACTATAATAATTAGCGTTAATTATAAATAATATTCAAATAAATTCAATTTGTCATCTCGTTTTTCAATGTCGAATTCAATTTCAAGGTTATATCAAGGCTAATGTTTATCTTACTCTCTAGATTATATAAAGGTCGTAGTCCACACCTGTGGAGTAACAGCACGTCTAGCCGCGAAAAAAGGTGGCCCGGGTTCGATTCTTCGGTCGGGGCAAGTTACCTGGTTGAGGTTTTTTCGGGGTTTTCCCTCAACCCAATTTGAGCAAATGCTGGGTAACTTTCGGTGTTAGACCCCGGACTCATTTCACCGGCATTATCACCTTTATCTCATTCAGACGCTAAATAACCTAAGCTGTTGATAAAGCGTCGTAAAATAACCTACTATATATATATAATATTGGTCGTCGACATTCGTTCCCGGAAAAAATCAATACTTTCCCGTCTGCGCACATCTCACAATTCATGAGGTAGCCTATTGCACTCACTCACATAACAATAACATGAATACTTACGAATAATTTCAAGTTAGAAATATAGTTTCATAAAAAGTCGTATAAAACTTGCCTTTTAATTAAGACGCTCGTATGAAAAATATGAAACTCGCTTGCTCGTTTCATAAACATCCTCGCGTCTTAATTACTACCATTATAGGCTCGTTGCATAATGTACTATTATTCTTCCAATAGTTTATTGTCATAATACACTACTCTCTTAAAATTACCGAGCATATTGGGGTTTAAATAAATGGCTTTCCTAAAACACGCTATGAAATGTTTCATATAAAACAGTATTTACCTCGAAAAGCAAGCAAAAACGAGCAAAATTGTATGAAACTTTTATGTTTGAAATATCTCAAAGAAAACCTACCTGAAATAAATGACATTGCTTACGGTTCATTCTGTATCTTACCTGTATTATGATAACAAATTATTGCGAGAATTTTAGTTTTCTCCCTTAAATGTACAGAAATCTGATCCGAACAAATATGGACTAACATTTATTCCTTTACAGAACTAAAAGTTACATTTGTTCGGATCAAATTTCTGCACATACAAAGGACAAAACTAAAATTCTTTAATTAATTTATTATCATAATACACTGCTCTCTTAATGTTAATGTTACGTTTTATTTAACGACGCTCGCAACTGCAGAGGTTATATCAGCGTCGCCGGATGTGCCGGAATTTTGTCCCGCAGGAGTTCTTGTACATGCTAGTAAATCTACTGACATGAGCCTGTCGCATTTAAGCACACTTAAATGCCATCTACCTGGCCCGGGATCGAACCAGCAACCTTGGGCATAGAAGGCAAATGCTATACCAATTCGCCAACCAGGTCGACTGCTCTCTTAAATTGACTGAGCATAGGCTATTGGGAATTAAATAAATGGATTTCCCAAAACATGCTATGAAATGTTTCATATAAAACAGTTTGTATCTCGAAAAGGAAAACAAACGAGAAAAATTGTAATAAAAGTTTTTGTTTGGAATATTTCAAAGAAAAACTCCCTGAAATTAATGACATTGCTTACGGTTCATCCTTTATCTTACCTGTAGAATGATAACAAATTATTGAGAGAATTTCTCTCTTAAACGTACAGAAATCTGATCCGAACAAATGAGGGCTTAGAACAAAAGCAGGTAAGTGACGGAAGGCTAGTTTTGAGAAAATTACAGTTAAAGTTCTAGATTAAAATTATTTCAATCAATAAAATATTACACACAAGTTTGGTGAATTTTTTAAAATGTTGTATCTATTAAGTATGTCATAAGTATTAATACTGAGGTGAAATTAAGTTCGTGCATTCATTATAGGCATAGGAATAATGATCACAAAATACTTAACTGGTTTTGAAAACATTCTCATTGAAATGCAAAAACAAGGTAAGTGAAAAATTAACATACTAATAATGACATTTAGCATTATCATCTGGTTTGTTTATGGTTAATTCTCCGTTATTTAACGACTCTTTCAACATCTTAGGTCATTCATTATCGGCCTGGGTAGCTCAGGCGCATGAGTACTGGCCGTCTGTTCCCAAGATCTTTTTTTACTTGGTTATTTAACGACGCTGTATCAACTACGAGGTTATTTAGCGTCGATGGGATTGATGATCACGACATGGTATTTGGCCAGATGAGGCCGAAGATTCGCCATAGATTACCTGACATTTGCCTTACGGTTGGGGAAAACCTCGGAAAAACCTAACCAGGTAATCAAGCCAACCGGGAATCGAACCCGCGCCCGAACGCAACTCCGGATCGGTAGACAAGCGCCTTTTTTCAGCCGACAGAGCTACGCCGGTGGCTTTCCCAAGATCTCGGGTTCGATCCCGGCTCAATCTTTGGCATTTAAGTGTGTTTGAATGCCTATCAGTAGATTTAGGGGAGAGATGGGTAGTATTGGACATCGGGTAATATCGGACAGTGAGTTTTTTCATCTACCACCAGATGGTAGTACCTGAATAACATGGTTAAGTTTCTGCATGCGACATCACAGAAACGTAACCATGTCATTCAGGTACTATCACCTGATGGTAGATGAAAGAAATGCATTGTCCGATATTACTCGATGTCCGATACTAAACTCTCCCTACTGGCATGTAAAAGATATCTTGCGAGACTAAATTCTGGCGCACCGGCGACGCCCAAATGACCTAAAATGTTGAAAGCGCCATTAAATAAAGGAAAATTAACCATAACCACAACCAAAGAAAATTCTGCTTTACGCAACTAATCAGAGTCACTGTCTTCATTTACTGACACTTTTGCAGGAATCACATTCTGAATTTTGGTGGAAGGTGTTCTCTTTGTCGAGTTTCTGGAACCTGTTAGTGAGACAGACTGTCAAAGAAAGTGTGATGAACAAGAGGTACAAGTGATTTGAGTTCCCGCAGTTTTTGTATTTTGCAGCCTTTACGGCTACATCTCCTGAATAGAGGTTTGAGAGCATTACTTCTGATGGTCTGTCTGTCTGGTTTTAATAAGTTATCTCTTCTGAAGGGGATGTCCTCATTCAGGGTTTCTTTGAAAAGCATAGTTAATAGATTCTCCTTTCTATGAGTATTCATCTTATTTTGTTCTATGACAAAGTATTATCTTCTTTATCTTTGGTTATGGTCGTCTTTGTAAATTTGTCCATGGACTTAACTGTGAAGAAATACCAAAGGGTAAAATAGGGTTTCAATATTTGGATAACAATAATAACTGTGAAGAAATCTTCATTGTTCATTGGAGTAACAGAAAAGTTTTTTGATGTTGCTTTCACAGTAGTGATCCAATCCTCAGGAACAAAGATATTATTAACCACACGCTTACTATTTTTAATCAAGCCAAAGTCTTGATCGCATTCCATATAAGTATGGTCTGGCTCAGGAATTAATTAATTAGTTTATTTACTTATTTATTTATTTATTTATTTATTCATTTATTCATTCATTTGTTGTTGAACATAACAGGCAAAACCCAATTACAATGTTCACGACTAACAAATTAATTTATAAAACATAAACAAGGAAAAGGAAACATACAATGACTTGTATTGAGCTGGTCTTCACGATGTACATCCAAAAAGTAAGCAGGTTTTTGTTTTGATCTTGACCACCGTAGCAGTCACTGTATCCAATGATTCGACTCACTTCATGTAAACCTTTACAATATTTCTTCAGACAGGAACCAATTTCTTACGATCCTCTTGAGGCAGTATTTTCCCCTCACATGAACAGGTGGATTTACCAGTTTTAAGATTATGGGTACCAAAATTATAAGTCCAGAGAACTCTCAGGTAATAAACTTTGTTGCTGGTGAGTGAAGGTGGAGGCAACGTTTTCTAAGTCCAAAGTGAATAAGCTAGGCTATCCTCCAGTTTTGACTTTTCTTTGTAAATCTTCTTCTGTTCGGTTGCGTTTTGTAGTCTTCTCAAGTGCAGCTCTTGTTCCATTTTCAACTGAGCTAAGAGTTGCTCATCTTTCTCATGAGCGATTCTCATAGAAAATGTGTCACACTTATTTCATGTGTCAGTATGTGGCCGTTGAAAACTCAAGTTGAAATAGTTGTTTAATATTTTAACATACCATTAAAGGATGTTATTTCTTCCCTATTTTCCATTTTCTTGTAGAGACAAATCATGAGGTGATGTAACAAAGGTTTCCATGCCAATGAAATCACTTGCCTGGGTTTTGCTCTAAACAGAAAAGAAGTTTTGTAAAGAGTATAAGTGAATGACGCCCAGATGCCAGCACTGAACAGTGTGATCACTTACGGATTTTATGCCAAAGAAACATCCTTTTAAGGCTATCACAACACGCACTTATCTCAGTTTTTTCAAAATGTCACTACCTGCTTTTTTGTTCTAAGCCCCTCAAATGTAACATTGATTCCTCTACAGAACTAAAAGTTACATTCGTTCGATCAAATTTCTACACATGCGAAGGACAAAACTAAAATTCTTTCAATAATTTATTATCATAATACACTACTCTCTTAAATTGACTAGGCTTATTTTGAATTAAATCAATGGATTTCCCAAAACACGCTATGAAATGTTTCATATAAAACAATTTGTATCTCGAAAAGGAAGACAAACCAGAAAAATTGTATTAAAAGTTTCTGTTTGAAATATCTCAAAGAATAACCCCCTGAAATGAATGACATTACTTACTGTTCACGTCCACCGCTGTGGAGTAACGGTTAGCACGCCTTACCGTGAAACTAGCGGGCATGGGCTCAAATCCCGATTGGGAAAAGGTACCTGGCTGAGGTTTTTCCGAGGTTTTCCTTTAATCCAATAAGAGCAAATGCTGGGTAACTTTCGGCGTTGGGCCCTGGAGTCATTTCGCTGGCATTTTCACCTTCATCTCATTCAGACGCTATAAGTTACATATAACCATGGTAGTTGAAAAAACCGTCATAAAATAAGCAATTAAAAAAATTGCGGTTCATTCTATATATCACGTACATTACGTAACGTAACTTAAAACAGCGGTTCCCTTGTTAAATGTTATTAAAGTTTCCTTCTCACAATTTCACTCTACGATCGCATGAGGAGCATAGTATTAAAGCTAGACAACTCCATTTTTTTTTTTTTTTTTTTTTTTGCGATTTCGAGATGTTGATTGTTTCTCATACAATTTTGTGTGCTGAATGCGATTCTGGAACTGTTTAGGTTCAAATTACGAGTATTAGCATAATAAGGAAAAAAAAAAAATAAATAAAAAAACGGACAGAACAGAGCGAAAATAGCACTTAATTGTGCGCTTTAGAATCAAAATGTAGACAACTCCACTGTGGCTTGGTTTCAAATTAGGACAATTCCTTCAGCAGCCAATGAGAAGCCCACATTCGTTCCACCTTTTCTCATCACACATCGCGAAATCAACATGGCTGATTGTTTATATAATCGGTTTGTGGGTGAATAAGTACTATTTACGTAAATATGCTTTGAAACCGAGTTAGAAGAGACTTAGATTCAAAAGTAGACAACTCCACTTTAAATAAGGCTTCGTTTGGTTTCAAAAACAGACAACTCCACTTTAAATGTGGCTTCATTTGGTTTCAAAACAGACAACTACACTTTAAATATGACTTCATTTGGTTTCAAAAACAGACAACTCCACTTTAAATATGGCTTCATTTGGTTTCAAAAACAGACAACTCCACTTTAAATATGGCTTCATTTGGTTTCAAAAACAGACAACTCCACTTTAAATAAGGCTTCGTTTGGTTTCAAAAACAGACAACTCCACTTTGAATAAGGCTTCATTTGGTTTCAAAAACAGACAACTCCACTTTAAATAAGGCTTCATTTGGTTTCAAAAACAGACAACTCCACTTTGAATAAGGCTTCATTTGGTTTCAAAAACAGACAACTCCACTTTAAATATGGCTTCATTTGGTTTCAAAAACAGACAACTCCACTTTAAATAAGGCTTCGTTTGGTTTCAAAAACAGACAACTCCACTTTGAATAAGGCTTCATTTGGTTTCAAAAACAGACAACTCCACTTTAAATATGGCTTCATTTGGTTTCAAAACAGACAACTCCTCTTTAAATATGGCTTCATTTGGTTTCAAAAACAGACAACTCCACTTTAAATAAGGCTTCATTTGGTTTCAAAAACAGACAACTCCACTTTAAATAAGGCTTCATTTGGTTTCAAAAACAGACAACTCCACTTTAAATATGGCTTCATTTGGTTTCAAAAACAGACAACTCCACTTTCCTCCACTTTAAATAAGTCGTTTGGTTTCAAAAACAGACAACTCCACTTTGAATAAGGCTTCATTTGGTTTCAAAAACAGACAACTCCATTTTGAATAAGGCTTCATTTGGTTTCAAAAACAGACAACTCCACTTTAAATAAGACTTCGTTTGGTTTCAAAAACAGACAACTCCACTTTAAATGTTGCTTCATTTGGTTTAAAAACAGACAACTCCACTTTAAATATGGCTTAATTTGGTTTCAAAAACAGAAACAGACAACTCCACTTTAAATATGGCTTCATTTGGTTTCAAAAACAGACAACTCCACTTTAAATATGGCTTCATTTGGTTTCAAAAACAGACATCTCCACTTTAAATATAGCTTCATTTGGTTTCAAAACAGACAACTCCACTTCAAATAAGGCTTCATTTGGTTTCAAAACAGACAACTCCACTTTAAGTATAATGGCTTCATTTGGTTTCAAAAACAGACAACTCCACTTTAA
Source organism: Periplaneta americana (assembly GCA_025594305.2). Classification (NCBI taxonomy): domain Eukaryota; kingdom Metazoa; phylum Arthropoda; class Insecta; order Blattodea; family Blattidae; genus Periplaneta; species Periplaneta americana. The sequence goes on from JAJSOF020000036.1 coordinate 22,888,642, forward strand.
ATATGGCTTCATTTGGTTTCAAAAAGACAACAGAAAACTCCGCTTTAAATATGGCTTCATTTGGTTTCATAAACAGACGACTCCACTTTAAATATGGCTTCATTTGGTTTCAAAAACAGACATCTCCTTGACTTAGTTTCAGAGATGGATAATTTAACTTTTTAAACTTAAATTTCGACCTAAATATTAATTTTAATCACAATCTGGGACTGAAAAAATATTTCTATGACCCATGGCAATATTTTAAAAATGTACTTATAAGGGTGACATTGGTTTCCAAGGATCTAGTTTTTCGCCTCTCCTGTAAAAAAGGCAAAAATATCTTACTGGGGTTGTCCAACTTTGATAATTCAAACTCCTCGTATATCAATGCTCTTCCTTAGTCTGTGATATTTTCAACACTGTCCAGTTTACAGATAATGAATGACAGAATATTAACTTTATTTTTCAGATAAGCCAACATGACACCAGCCCAAGGTTATCTGTGTTTGTTAACAGCGATACTTTTCGTAAGTATACACCCTTCTTATTATTCTATTTTTATTCCATTTCACTACAACACGAATTTAATTTAGAAACTTCTAAGATTTTTATGAACTTCAAACTTGTCTTTCTCCTGAGTTCAAAGACTCATTTACAAAAGTATATTTAAAAATTAATTCAAATTTTATTTGTATGTATGTATTTATTCACACTGCAAATGGGTATATACCCGGTGGCAGTGGTAACTAATTACACTCAATAATGACAATTAATAATAAACACAGCTAATAAAAAACAATAATAATAATAATAATAATAATAATAATAATAATAATAATAATAATAATAATAACAAGGATCATCCTAAATAAAATTAAGCATGGTCAGAGGACATCGTCGAAAAGACCTAACATTTAAAGTGAAATCATTTCTTTCTCTTGCATTACAAAAGCATTTTATTTCGCATTATGCGTTTTATTAGTATGTGTACAATTATAAGGAGGGCTGAATTATGTATATGTGTTTTTTATATAGAGAGAACGAGAATACTTCTATATTCAGGACAAATAATCACGGACGTCTATCGCCCAATGAGGTGGTGCACCATTCTTTTGGAGCACGATACCCATGTTGTTTTCTTGTTGCAGTTGTGGTTCGGAAAAGTTTTTCAACATATCCAGCAAGTTCCTAAAGTCGTATGATTTGTAACAATTTTTGTGATAAGTGACTAACAATGATAATATTTTTAGTTAAAAATTGAAAAATAAAATCTGTACAAAGCAATTATCAACACATTTTTAGCTTCAGAACACCAGCCAATTAAAGAAATGACACTTCTGAATAGTTCATTCTCTATTTGTAATATTTTTTATCCCTAAAACTGAAGAAAAAAGGTATTTTACTAATAACTTCAAATTAGTGTAACTAAAAATATTGAGATTCGAACAAATGTTTATGTTTTTCTTTTTTCTCAGAATGTCTTCGAAAATAAGCTCCGTAAGTGACGGTAAATCCTCGTGAATCACTCTGTATAATGAGCTGAAGGGTGATTTAATCGGGTATTTAAAGACTCTGTATCAGCTGTGAAATTATTTAGTCGGTGGAATCGATGATATTGAAATGATATTTTGGCGAGATGACAGATTTAATTCGATATAATGTTGCAGTTATCAGGGTAAAGGCTGGTTCACAATAAACCGGAAACGACAATCGGAACGAAAACGAATACGGTAAAATTGTTAAAATGTTTACATTTAAATGTGAGCATTCACAATTAACGAAAAGCTTGCCGGAGCCAGGGATCGGGAACGGAGAGTTGGCCAAGTTTCAACTTTGGCGTTCACGTTTCCGATCACAGCCCACTAGATTCATTCTATTGCCATCTAAAAGCTATTTTGTCGTCGTATATTTTGTAGCAAGAAGACGGTGACATATCCTATGCATTATTTTGTTCTATGCTTTGCATCATGGAGCAAGTTTTATTTGATGAGATTCTAATATTGAGTGTTGAGGAAAATCCTCAGGTTTACGATAAGCGGTGCGCCTCGTATAAAGATGAGAAATAGCTGCATCTTTGAACACCGATCGTAAGTGAATCATATTTTATTACTATATTGGTTGTATTACACACTACATATTCATGCTTCAATTCAATAACTACTGTTGTGTTCATTTAAGTTCTACTATAAATGTTTCTTCTCTAATTATTTTACGTCATGGTAGACTTAAAATAGGTTGTGATAATAAAGATGCATGGGCATATTTATAGTACCGTACCTAATGAAATGTTTGTTGAAATTTCGAAGTTGGTTAACCTGTGTTTATGTTGGCTGCCTTGCACTCATGAAAGAACGCCATTGATTAATTATACACAAATAACATCAGAATGCGTAATATCGACTTTACATATCGTTATTGACATGCATATCGATACGCATGGTCGTCTACGTTCTCGGTTTATTGTGCATCAAAAATTTTCATATTCACGTCCTCTGCTTCTAGTTTTGACATTCCATGATTCTCCTTCCTAATTTCACCTTCACATGGTGAACCTGTTCCTAAACAGACGAGGCTCTGGGGACCGAGTCACAGCGGTATTGTTCCAACACATATGGAAGAAATGCCATATAAACACCTGTCCAGAAGGCTAAAGGTAGCAGCCCTACCAGTTCACAGGCTTGAATACAGGAACTCTATATTAATTCAAGTCTCATAATATTAACAGTGCAGAGCTCTTTGCTGGAACACCGCATATTGCAAATCATCTGACTTCAGAAAAAAACATGGAAAAGGTAGATCACACTAGATGGCCTAAACAGATTCTTACTGGACCAAGAGGAAAGAAAATTGCCACGAAAGCGCTGGCATGAAACCAAGAGCCTGAAAGAAATGATGATGATGACATTCTGCTCGTTCAAAACTTTAGTCTGGTGTCGTCGCAACTCCAGTTCACGGGAATACAATAATATGTAAATCTAGTGTGTACAGCTGAAATCATATGACTGAACGGAGAGTGTAACTCGTGGACAAAGAAAAGCTGTCCAAGAATGAAAGAAAATATTCAGCGCAAAACTTTCTCTTTTTCAAACGAGAGGGTGAACCCTAATTTTAAGAACCGTTATTCCAGACAAAAAATTTCATCTTCCCTGTTGTTTTCTCAGTAAACTAAGGAATATTTCATTTTCTCTGACTCCTCCACTGACTACTTTATTACATACCGGAAATATCAAGGACCCAAAGCACCGTCCTTAAGCAATAACAAGGCGGTCTCTTATTTTATTAAAGAAGGGAAGAAGCAGATTATTATTTAATAAAGTACCAGAGCATGGATCTTGACAGACAAAATGAAATACTGGTTTACAAACTCAAGCAAGTTAAAATACCTTGTGCCTTAATGTATAAAATGAGCATTTCTGTAGGTGGCTTCATGACGGCAGATCAGAATCTTATATACAGTACGCGTACACACGCATATACAGTACATAAATATACGCAGACACACATGCACGCACTTACGAAACGGATTTTTAACCGATAATAAATTATAGTTTCAATAGTTTAATTTGTCTTTGCCAGCTATCATATTTGTTGATCTTGTGCTTTGCTCATTTAAGGGTTTAGTTACAGCTTACAGCAGTAAAATTTTTGTAAATATTCAACATTTTTTTCCTCCATTACTGTATCTTATACAATAATGAAAATTGGTATGTGTAAATCACTGTCCTTCTGCTATATGAAAAAAAATATTTTAAATTTAAAAAAAATTATTTATATACACTTTTTTTTTCAAAATTCAAAATAATGGCAGTTTATTGTGCAGTGATGAAGCTTTTCTCTCATAACTCATAAACTTGTTAACTTTTTCATGTTCTCTCTCTTTTATTTTATTGCTGAAACTCATGTTTGCAATCTAATGCCCTTTCAACTACATTTCTCAATAAATAATATATATTTTTTTTATTTTGTGTTAGTAAAATACTGATACTTGACATTTTTAAAGTGAATTTATATTTTATCAGACAATCTATCAAAGGTAAAGAAGTTATCTTCCATCATATTGTAGATATGACATGCATAAATACATACAATAAATTTCATCACAGAATGTTGATAGTTTTTTAGTTATGTGGCAAACGCTTCATCACTGCACTACGAACAGAATTTTGAAAAAAAGAAATGTAAATGTTTTTTAATCGTAAATTTTTTTCATATAGCAGAAGAACAGTGTTTTACATATACTAATTTTCATTACTGTAGAAGATACATTAATGGAGGGAAAAAATGTTGAATATTTCCAAAATTTTACTGCTGTAAGCTGTACCTAAACCTTTAATATTCTCCATACAGACATTAATAAAACTAATTTAAATACAATATCACGACAGAAAATATGTATTTTTTACTCAAGCATCTTATTTTAATTCAAACAAGATCTCTTTATCTTGAGAGGGTAGCCTATATTTTGATTATGCAAAAAATTATTTCGAAATTTTCGCGAAAATACCTGTTTCTGGTAACCATGATGCAGTTTATCTGTCTATATTCTCGGCCGTCAGTGTACAGAGATTTTTCAAAGTTACTGATTGCATTTTGTTCTCGTTCAGTAATTATGAGTTAATTTATTCGGGAATGATACACATTAAATGTAACAATTTTGATTAAAAAAATTAATAGGTATTTTATTTTCAATGGAAAAACACAAATAGGTGATGAATTAAATAAATAAATTTTCTTTTTTTTTGTTACTTGTAGAGAATCCAAAGATAAATGAAGTGAGATGCCCAATATGTCACCAGACTCCACGTTTCGAAGAAATTAATTGTAATTATGCATAACTATTTCTACTTTTCGTTGAAAATTTGTTCAAGCCTCAACAGACCACAGAGCAAGTCAGACAGTCATTCTCCTTACTAAAGAATGTCAGAGTCTTTTCCCGAGCGTTGCAAGATCAGCACTGCTTATTACAAACACATTTTACACTTGAGTGAACTAAAAGAAAATGTTACTTTTAAATTCTAATTTTCTCAAACAGAAAATTAATATAACAAACAATTACAATATAAACATAACTATTTACTGTAAATATTATTTAAATATGTATTTATATCGTTCAATTTATAAATTAAAGTCAAATAGGCCTATCTTAATTATAAAGAATGTTTTTGTGTGCAATGGAGAGAATTAAAAGTTCACATTTTAACTCGACTGCATATTTTCATTTATTTATGTCTTTCCAAATTACTAGTTCAAGAAAATAAGCTATACACAATAACATCATTCGCTACATTATAAAGGAACTAAATTTCTGGGAAATACGCAAAAGGTATAATGATAAAGTTTCTTATTCTTCATTGACTTCTGTCCATTAATTTTCTTGGCATCATATGACAGAGAGAAAATTACATTCAGTGCAATAACTCTAGAACTTCCTTTGATAGTTTTATTATTATTATTATATTATTATTATTATTATTATTATTATTATTATTATTATTATTATTATTACCAAATTGCGATTATAAATATGAGATTAATTGCGAATATTTCAATTGCGGTAGTTTGTTTACCAGACGTCAGGATCTTGATTATTTATTTTTTAAAGTCATTAAAATGATTTTTGTGAATCATTCATAGGCAATATCAGTCTTCGTATTCCTATAAAGGGTTTAAGATTTCATAATAATAGGAATTTTAAATTTTCTTCCGGTCTGCAGATGTATTAAATATGCTAATTTGCATGGATTGAACTTGGATCCATTTAATGTTGTATATACTTTTGAGTTTTTATGTCAGTATTATTAATTTATGCCATTTGTTGAGATATGTATCATACTATTCTCGTCATTTTCAAAGTATTTGATTTGGTGCCACATGACATATTAATAGATAAAGAATAGATAAAAGAGTGGTGCTATGGATCCAAGAATTCTTAAAAGATAGAACCCAGAGAGTTAGAGTAGGTCATGAAATATCAAGAATAATTTAAAGAGTTGTGTATAAAGTGAAAATTAAAATTAAGGTGACATTCAACATTTAATTTTTCTGCGGTGACATGTATTTATCTAGCCTTGCGAGTTTACTTCCTTTTTGAATTGTAAATTATTTAAAAATAGCATTAAGAGGGCCTTAGACTAGAAATGTTTAGTTTAAATGTAGTTCTGTTTATAAGTATGCATAAGAATGCAATTATTTGACTTATTTGAACTGTTGTATCAGTGAAGCATTGAGTCAGTGAAGTTATGGTTTTAAAGTGCAGTGAACAGTTCCGAAGTGATAATTTTTATAGCGTCAATGAAATGTGTTCTATAGTGTCAGTGAAATGTAATTAAGTGTCAGTTTTTAAAATTCATATTGAAAAGTGTCAGTGAAATGCGTCATAGTGCCACTACAGGGAATGAGATGAGAGTAAAGTGAAAGACTATTGAAACTTATGTAGGATCTATACATAATTATGTAGGTTGTGTTGTAAAATAAGGTGTTCTATTTTATGTTTTATTATTATTATTGTGTTAAATTGTATTGTGTATTCTTATTGTATTGTGTATAAAATTATATATGTGTTGTAAATTGTATTATGTATTGTAAATTTTATTGTGTATTGAAGAATCATTTTAACTGTGTATTGTTAATATTGTATATACCACTGCCACCGGGTGCTTGCCCACTTTTTTGTAAATAAATACATACATACATACATACATATATTTACAATACTACTTATATGATTCCAGTCTTCATTTATATCATTTCATTAATTCATTTGTAATTCATTTTATTTAATTGCCATTATTTTCATTATCTCACTGTACTAATTTTAATAATTATTTGTATACATTATTTGTATTTTGCTATCTATTTATTTTGTCATTACTGTTTATTTGTATTTGTCTGCAATTTTCATAATTATTTGTATGCACATTGGTTATTCCTTGTACACTGTAAATCTTGTGCTAACTCTTATCTTGTGCTGAACTGTTATTAGCCCTAGGCTGTTGTACATAGCTCAATAAATATTAGTAAATAAATAAATAAATAAATTATTATTATTATTATTATTATTATTATTATTATTATTATTATTATTATTGCGAACCGTTAGCTAGAGCGTCGTCTTTCAACTCTGGTGACCCGGGTTGGAATCCAGGCAAGTGATTTCTCAGAAGATAGATTGAATATTTTAGAGCTATCAAAGCAACAGTCTTAGGCCAAAGACGATTCAAGATTGAACTCTTTGCAGAAATTAATTATCATGCTCTGAGCTGTGTCAAGAATAAGGGACGTTTTTTAGACATTCTACAATTAACAACATAATCAACAATCAATCAACAATCTTCTGGTATCCCTGCTATTTTAGAACCCTCTGGGATTAGTCGCACGGATGGAAAGTCCCCTGATGGATTAACCTTGGTCCCGTGGAGCAGAGGAAAATCGCTAATATGGGATACGACATGCGTGGATACCTTAGCTCCATCCCATTTGCCATCAACTTCTAAAATCGCAAGCTTTTAATAACTTGATTAATTTGTAAAAGTACATTTTTAATAACAATATTGTTACTTACGTAAGCAGCAGAATCTGCCGTACGCAGTAAACATCGTAAATACGTGCATCTAGTAGACAATTACATCTTCATCGTCTTTGCTGTGGAAACAATAGGCTCCTGGAGTAAAGAAGCAAAAGACCTGGTTTCAGAAATTGGTAGAAGTTTGGTGACTGTTACTGGAGACCCTCACTGCACCAATTACCTACGGCAACGATAGGAATAGCCATCCAACGTGGAAACGCAGCCAGCATTTTGGGAACCTTTCCAGACGCCAATTCTCTCGATGAGATTTTTCTTATTTAAATGTCTGAAAGCAAGACAAGGATGAAGTACGAAGCCCCTAGAATGAAGATAACACTCCACTCACGTCAAGAATCGAACTTTTCCTCACTAGATGGCAACATATTGCATTTCACTTAATTAGTGCAAAATTAACGTGCTAAGAAATGAAAACGGTCATTTCCAAAGTATACTTGCAATTAAGATACTGAGATAAAATTGTCATAAAACTTTACATTTTTAGCGACAAAATATGATGCCTTTTGCCTTAAATTGGCAAAACTTCATTTCTAAAGCTAGTTTATTAACGTTGTCGGACTGTAAAGAAAACAACTATCGCAATATCCATATTTTATATGTTGTACAATATTATAATATTGTGAAATTTTAATTTTCCTACCAATTTTTTTCTATTGTTCTATTAAAATTATAGCATATAGCCTATTAACCCGTTGTATCCTATAGGATACTTTGCGAATTTAAGGGTTAAGGGTGACAGGCCTTACTTGGCGCCGTTCAATACATTTTTCCGTAAATCAACATGCAAAGCGAGGCGGTACACTCCACATGCTGCACCAGCTGAGTAGTTCGATGATATTAAATATTTCTATAGTATTTTATTCTAGCTTTAATTTCTCAACTTTATATTTAGCATGGGTGGCTATTTTTATGTGTTCATTTTTATGAACATTTGCGTTCGCAGTTTGAGATAAGGTTTTGACATTAGTTCATTAACAACTACTTTCTATGACGGAATATCATTATTATGTAAAGCTAAATTATCCTTTTATCTTTCTTTTGCAGAGAAGACAATAGTGAAAAAGATATGGAGAGGTATAACGTTTCACATGAATAAAGCAGTAGAAGACAAAGCCAATGCTGTTCTGAAGAAACGATCTTTAAAGAAAATTATCGGTAATGACAAGACCTTTGCAAAATACCAGTAAGTTACAACTCTTTGTTAAAAATATATGAAGTCTACATTCGTAAGTACGTAAAGGTTTTAGTGACATTTACAATTTAATTCTTCAGTATCTTGAGGACAGGTTACAGAAGGCGTTCAACGTGTCTACTTTGAACCTATTACATTCATTTTCCATAGTCATACCAGTGATTGTAGGATACTGCCAACATTACTGGTCTGTGTCGAATTTGATCAAAAGCAACGAATATTCGCTCAATCAGTTTCTCTCTGGTGTCAACTGGGGTGGCATACACAACACTCGTCACATGTCCTCAAAGAAAAAATTAGTATGGACGTTGAGACGTGGGTGATCGGGCTGGCCACGCATCAGGTCCCTCTCTTCCAATCGAAGGCTGCAAAATGATAGGTCCCAGCAGATGATCAACAACAATACCATCCCAGATGTTTACGGTAAATCTTTGCTGGTAATAGATCTGAAATATTCGATAGAGTCTAACAGTCACTGCTACAACAATGCAATGAAAGTAATCAGCAGAGACCGGAACTTTGGCAGAATGCCTTTTTAATTGTGTTAAATCTATCTTCAATTTGAAAGTAAATCTGTACGAATTATATCTTTGTAACGACGGGATCACCATAGATGGACTGAGAATGACCTTTCTGGTTCGCAACGATATAATATTGGTTAACAAAATCAATGCAGCAGATTATCTAAAACAGATGCTTTTTAAGAATTGGACAGGATCAGCAAAGAGGCAGGCTTATCCAAGAACCCAGAAAAGACGAAACTAATGACTAACACGTCTGAAGACCGGATCCACTTAAATGGCCAGCCACTAGAATATGTGGAAGATTATACCTACCTGGGCCAGAACCTGTCCTTCTCCAGCAATTCAGAGAAAGAAATAAAGAGACAAATCAGCATGGCATGGAAGAAGTTCTGGTCTCTAAAGTTCATTGCGACAAATTCCAGAAGCTAAGCTTAAATATTGAGACCCTGGAAAATGTATTACCAGTCCTACTGTATGGATGCCAAACCTGGTCCCTCATCAAAACAGAGGCGTTTGCTTCAAACCTGCCAACGCAGTATGGAAAGAAAAATCCTGCAACTTTCTCTGAGGAACAAAGTCAGGAACGTGGAGCTACGCAACCGTACCGGCATGAGAGACATCCTAAACACCGCAGAAAGGCTGAAGTGAAAATGGGGAGGACACGTGGTAATGATGGACCACAGACGATGGACGTACAGACTGACATTGTGGGATCCCAGGATCGGCCTGCCTATTTTAACGAAGAATGGGACGCCAGACAACTAGATGGGCAGATTTCTTCAAGAAGGCAGGACCACATTGGACGAGCAGTACAAGAGACAGACAGCTGTGGAGAAATCTAGAAGTCACCGTCCTCAGTGTGTAGTGTGGTGCGAATCTTACAAGTGCATATAGTGTTTGTGTACATAGAACACTCCTTAGGATCGGCTCACCTAACGAGTGAAGTCTACTGAGCCAAGCCCTGTCAATTAGGAGGCCCTTGCCCTTACGGGATCTAGAAGGCTAAATTTACTTTTTATTATTTATTAACTGAAACGTCACAGTTTTATGTTGCCCTTTTCTGTATTTTTAAAATATAAAGTCCACACCTGTGGAGTAACGGTCAGCGCGTCTGGCCGCGAAACCAGGTGCCCCGGGTTCGAATCCCGGTCGGGACAAGTTACCTGGTTGAGGTTTTTTCCGGGGTTTTCCCTCAACACAATACGAGCAAATGCTGGGTAACTTTCGGTGCTGGACCCCGGACTCATTTCACTGGCATTATCACCTTCATTTCATTCAGACGCTAAATAACCTAGATGTTGATACAGCGTCGTAAAATAACCAAATAAAATAAAAATTTAAAATATAAATGCCTAATTAACAAAATAAATGCATTTTTGCTTTTGATTATTTATCTATTATTTATTAATTTATTATTAAAAATTGCCTACAGCTATATTTTAATTTATTTCTACAACCGCTACAATGAAAGTGACTTCACCGAATGTATATTATTGTCTTTCAGTCAGTTCATATTCTCTTTGCAACAATGAGTGCTGCCGTGCAAAAATGTATAACAGTAAGCGTTTTAATTATCGCTTGTGTTTATTTGACAAGGCAACAAAGAGTATTCTCACAATAAGTCTAACATTATTTTTAACTGTTATTTTTCTTTCAGTTTTCATTGCGACGTTGTTGTAGCTAGCTAAATATTTCATATCGCAACATATCAGTACAACCAAACACAAAAATGCACTTTCCAAGCCTACTGGGAAGAAGATTTCTTTGCTTCCAACAGTAATTGCAACATCGAGTCGAAAATCTCAATTTGCATTCGACTTGCGTAAAGCTTTCCTTGCTACCGAAATCCCTTAGTATAAAGTGCAAGGTTGCGGGTCTAATGCAAGTTTTTTGTAATTGCCTATTTTAGCTATTTATAATGTCTTTTTGCCTGCCTATTTTAGCTATTTATGATGCCTTTTTGCCTGTCTATTTTAATGATTCATAATACCTAAACTTCCGGTATCTCGTAATGAAAGTAAAGGTTGGTTCACACTAAACCGGGAACGGAAACGGCAACGAGAACGAGAATAGAAATAATGTTAAAATAAATTTATTTAAATGTGAACGTTCACAATAGTTAATTGTGAATCATCACATTTAAATACATTTATTTTAACAATATTTCAGTTCTCGTTCTCGTTCTCGTTGCCGTTTCCGTTCCCGGTTTATTGTGAATCAGCCTTTATCAGGTTCAGGGAAGACACTTTGAACTCATTCTGTAACCTGTTTACAAGGGTATTTGAAGAAATAATTAATTTAATTATTGTAAATATCACCAAAACTTGGATTTTCTTCGATGTCGCGTACCTCCCAAACGACGCGTCAGAGAACACGGGTTGTTTCATGAAAAATGGTCTCATTATATAGTCTATCGTTCATCAGAGTTTGTCGCAGTGGTCCTAACTCACTCTGTATAGAGGAATACAACTCCAGTTACCAGCCAATATCAATTATGTGGCTTACTGCAGTAACAACCAAGTTATTTCCCTGAAAGTTCAAACACTACACTGTTAATTGATTATAAATATGTACAGTAGTGGCAAAAAAACCGGACCGACTCTTGTAGCTGATTTCAGAACCTTGTTCACTCCATATCACGATAGATTGGTAACTAAGACTTTCGTGGTTCGAATCCTGCCTGGGAAGAAAACTTTTTTTTCCCCCTTATTCAAATTTATTCCCAAAACATGATTTTTACCAGCAATCTAAAAGTATTGGGAATAAATTTGAATAAGGAACAAGGAGATTATTCTCACAATAAGTACCGGTAAAACACATCTAGATTCTAGATTTTGTGTCACAATATATTTTTCACCCAAAATTTAAAAACCAACGTTCATTATTTCTCCTATTTCCAGAGTTTTGAATATTTAAATTGCACTTTTCAAATTAATACATAAATTTTATCAAAGTGAAAATGAGTTTTGAAGTAAGTAATATGATAGTTTATTAAAAGGATTGAAATTTGAATATTCACAACTAAAAATTAGTTAATATTAAAATAAACAAAATACATATTTTGGCCCTGACGTTTAAACTTTGCTCATTTAGAAATGTTTGTAGATTGCATTTGTCTCCCTGTATTATCGCCTCTAATGCCACATTACAGATAGATATTAATATTATGAATAGGCCTACTTGTTTTACACGTGAATGTTGTAAATGGACACAGCCTATGTATGGAAACATCTATAAATAAATAAGTAAATAAATGAATGACGAAGAATACAATAATACAATAAATCACAGTAAAAACAAAATTATTTACACTGACTACTTGCTTTACGAGTCTATACACATTACAACAAGTGACTGTAAAGATTTTAAGTATTTCAAAAAAAAATTCTTCTTATTTCTGATACAATGCGACGTTTTCCTCTTTCCGAATGAAGTGCTCCCTACCAAATTCTTCTATTGAAGCACTCATTTTCAACCGTCTAGCTTTGTTTTGTCTTGCATACATACCTACACTGTTGCGGGTTGCTAGCAGACTTTAAGTAATCAAGCGCAAGACACTACTAATAACCACAATAATTGAAAGAATGATTAACTAAAATATTGCTATTGGTCATTCGTTATATTATGGTGAAACCAACTGCATACGTGTGCCGTAGCTTATATAAAAACCTTATAGTGGGGATAGTGTGCTAGCTAGCAACAAGTAGAAGCATAGCGAAGGAGAGATGCTTCCCAATCCACTTTCTTCTTCCCCCCACGCACAAGTAGGTTTCACGAGATAACGAATGGCCTATAGTACTATTAATGATCAATTTTAAAAGTGCCTGCGCGTGTGCTACCTTAGTAAAGAAAACGTAATATTCTTTGCATATTTTGTCACTCGTATGGAAACCTCACAACTAATATTAATTCTATTGAATAAGATAATGGAATGGAAATGGTTTACATAATTTGTTTGCTTTCAGAGACTATGTCATTACCACGACTGAGAGTGCCAACAAAATGGTGGACACGATAATAGATTATGCCAAGGCAATGATCCTACAGAAACATCAAGACAGAATTAAAATACCGAACATACGTGAAGGCTTTGAGAAAGAGGTAAGTATTTGTTTCCTTAAAGAAAATTCTTTGCAAATAAAAATGTTATATATAATTATTAATAATGACAAGAAAATCATATTTGCTTTCAATATATATATATATATATATATATATATTCCTCGACTTACGACGAGCACACATTTCAATAAACCCATCGTAAGTTTAAAATATCGTACAGTACTTCATATAATATATAATATATATATATATATATATATATATATATATATATATATATATATATATATACATATATAAACAAATGTCATTAATATAGACAATTGATCATTTCGACATTGAATAACCCCTGAAGTTTAAAGTGTCATTACACAAAACGTAAGTACTACTGCTGCTGCTACCACCACTAACGCTACTACTACCAACTTAGGGAAGTAGGTAAATTTGTGTAGTGTCTGGAAGTAGCGTTAAAATTAAAAGATTATTCGTAATAAGCTCAACATATTATTCGTAATCTCAAATTTTCTGATACAAAAAGTGAAAAGGATTGAAAATGTCTCTTGCAAAAAAAAAAAAAAAAAGAACTAAATTAAAAAAATAAAGAATGGGAAATGACATGTAACGGATTTAGGAAAGAAATTATCTAGACATGCGATCGTCATTTGTTTACAGCATAGACAGTCGACTGAAAATGGCGCCTGCATTCAAACGTTTTGGTGAAGCTAACATTAGTGAAATAGAGTTTCAATAAATCAATTAATATAGGAAATTATGTAATTCAGTGCTCACCAGGTGATATCAAGAGAGACGACGTATGTAACTAATAGTAGTAAAATATAGGAAAGGTAGTGGCGAAAATTAAAAAAAATATATCCAGTAATTAAGTTGTTGAGAAAAATTCATTTGAAATTGGAATTAACACAGAGAACTTTTGAAAACTGAAATTATTAAAACTACAAATAATCTCTTAGCATGCAACATAATAATTAAAGAATGACACTAATACAAAGTTACTCGTGATCATAACTCACCACATTTATTGAAACGATAAGATACTTACGATTAACATTGATATCAGAAACAATAGGAGCCACAGCTAGCTACAATTATTTTCGCGTGATGGAGAGACATCGTATACTCTAATATAATTTGAAACAAGCATCGATCTCAACGTGTCTCGCAACTAGGCAGAGGCTTTTGCAGACTAAAACTGTTCTTACATTATTTTGAACAATAATGACAAATTGTGTGTGATGCAAGTGCTAACTTTCCTCTTTGTTAACAAAAAGAGCCCTACGCATTAATAAAAAGAAAATTGGAGTAGGTCCTATAAACACAATAAATGCTAAACTCTTGATGGTACAAACTTATTAATACAGATATTTCGCTTATGCTCAGTCCGTCTTATCTTATAATTCTCTGCGGCAATGGTACCTGTATTGAGAGGGTTTAATTATCCAGCAACGAATATTATGATTTACTGTACATTTCATTTAAATCCGAGGGAATGAGACATTTTTGGAAATTTTAAAGTCTTAATTATTACTTTTTCATTTATAAACCATCTTTATACAAAACCTATAGCGAAATGCTTAAATTAAATATTGATGTATCTGAAAAATATAATACATGTACCAACTCGTTGCAGTGTACCTTTGATAAGCACTCCTTGCGGAGGCTGGCGGTACTACAGACCGCCATGTTTTTTAGGGAACGATCCATGGTACTGTTGGCCTCCGCAGGGAGCGCTTATCAGAGGTCTTCAGCCTCTCTATAGTATCTAACTCGTTGATATAACCTCAAATATTTAGTTTTCTTCTACAATTCATTTGTTTTATTCCTACCATCTCTGGTTCATTTAATTACGGTAAAGAAAACATGCATTTTGCTATTTATTAATGATTATTCATTATGTTGCTATAACCTGAAATGTTCAGTTGTTTTTAAATAAATTAAATTTCAGATATTCGCGTTGTTCTTCTTGCAATAAAGGTAATAAAATTTATGTGTTTTGCGAATATGAAAGAGGTAAGTCACTGCAATGAACATGAACATCATGATTATATTCCAATCAAAATGGCATCTTTCTCGCTTCGGAATTATCTCACTGAATAGAATTCGTAATTGATATTTTCTCTGTGTTAATTTAATTGAGCTTCTGAACTCATGTATGTTGCCATAATTTTTTCTCGACCTTCTGTATCGAAAAAAATATCATGACAACATACATTTTTTAACACCTAGAAACTATCAGCACTCGTTGTATTACTTACTTACAAATGGCTTTTAAGGAACCCGAAGGTTCATTGCCGTCCTCACATAAGCCCGCCAGCGGTCCCTATCCTGTGCAAGATTAATCCAGTCTCTATCATCATACCTCACCTCCCTCAAATCCATTTTAATATTAACCTCCCATCTACGTCTCGGCCTCCCTAAAGGTCTTTTTCCCTCCGGTCTCCCAACTAACACCCTATATGCATTTCTGGATTCGCCCATACGTGCTACATGCCCTGCCCATCTCAAACGTCTGGATTTAATGTTCCTAATTATGTCAGGTGAAGAATACAATGCGTGCAGTTCTGTGTTGTGTAACTTTCTCCATTCTCCTGTAACTTCATCCCTCTTAGCCCCAAATATTTCCCTAAGCACCTTATTCTCAAACACCCTGAACCTATGTTCCTCTCTCAGAGTGAGAGTCCAAGTTTCACAACCATACAGAAGAACCGGTAATATAACTGTTTTATAAATTCTAACTTTCAGATTTTTGGACAGAAGACTGGATGATAAGAGCTTCTCAACCGAATAATAACACGCATTTACCATATTTATTCTGCGTTTAATTTCCTCCCGAGTGTCATTTAGATTTGTTACTGTTGCTCCAAGATATTTGAATTTTTCCACCTCTTCGAAGGATAAATCTCCAATTTTTATATTTCCATTTCGTACAATATTCTGGTCACGAGACATAATCATATACTTTGTCTTTTCGGGATTTACTTCCAAACCGATCGCTCTACTTGCTTCAAGTAAATTTTCCGTGTTTTCCCTAATCGTTTGTGTATTTTCTCCTAACATATTCACGTCATCTGCATAGACAAGAAGCTGATGTAACCCGTTCAATTCCAAACCCTGCCTGTTATCCTGAACTTTCCTAATGGCATATTCAAGCGCGAAGTTAAAAAGTAAAGGTGATAGTGCATCTCCCTGCTTTAGCCCGCAGTGAATTGGAAAAGCATCAGATAGAAACTGACCTATACGGACTCTGCTGTATGTTTCACTGAGACACATTTTAATTAATCGAACTAGTTTCTTGGGAATACCAAATTCAATAAGAATATTATATAAAACTTCTCTCTCAACCGAGTCATATGCCTTTTTGAAATCTATGAATAACTGATGTACTGTACCCTTGTACTCCCATTTTTTCTCCAATATCTGTCGAATACAAAAAATCTGATCAATAGTCGATCTATTACGCCTGAAACCACACTGATGATCCCCAATAATTTCATCTACATATATATATCAAAAGGATATTCGACAAAATTTTGTACGACGTCAACAAAAGTGATATTCCTCGAACACTTTATGTACGTAATTAAAATTTATTATTCAGCAATTGTAAATAGAGAAAGGCGGATGAAACCGAAAAACTCGGAAGAAATCTGCCGACTCTCGTAATTTCTGGTAAAGTCTTGCAGTAACTGAGTGTGAACCAAGCTGAATTTTACAAAATAAGGATGAAATTAATTTTCAATTCCTCAGACCTGAGAGACAAATAATAAATAATGAAATTTAATTAAGTCAATCCCTTTAGAAGAGAATCCATCAGCTCAGGTTTGATGATAACATTTGTGTATTAGTTTCACTGTAGTGCTTCGCCTTACTCAGTATCAACGCTCTAACGCCCTTATTCAAGCATGGGAGACGAATACTATATCGACTTTGAGGAGATGTTTATTGGGTCGGAAAGAAGGGCATCAAAGTGTAGAGGAAGTGAATTAGTAGCGCTATACGTTGTCATGAAATTTTCCGAGAAATGACAAATTAGGTTCACTCTGCCAAACATGCTCAGCAACCCTAGCTTCAATATCGCGACGACGGATCGAACAGATGCGTCCTACAGCAGCAGAGATCCATACAGATGTGAATTCTAGGAATCAGTATATTCCTAGCGCTGCATCGTTTGCTGGAAAACAGCAATATGCTCCTGTCGAGTCGACACAAAGAAGCAGTGACAAAAGCTATCAAAACTTGTACAGAACTTGAAAATTATTTTCAAACGGGATCCGTCTGTCATAAGATGCATAACCTCTTTAAAATTATGTCACTTTTAACGTTTCAACTAAGAAAGTTTTAAGTTTTAAAGAAGTGTTAACGTGAGAAAGAAATAATGTTATTTTAGATTTAAATTACCGCTTCTTTAAAACACGTGTACATTATTAAATAAATTATTTTTTAGGTTTATATATATTCACTAAATATTTTATTTTATTGATTTGAAATGCTAATATTCTATTTTATTCAATCTATTATAATATTGTATTATATTTCTTATTCAGAATATTCTGTTTTTCAAAATTCAGGATCTTGTAGTCTACCAAAATTGTTGGTCTGATGTTTTCATTAAAAATCTACTACTAGCAAACCATTAACGTTAGTGGACGTTTCTACGACTCTATTGGTGGGTTGCAAGAACGCATTTATTCCTTCGTTAGCTTCTAACGGACTAATAAATTCGAAAGACGCGTTGCAAGAAACATCTTTAGTGTTATTGGTCCGTTAAAGGATTCACTAACTTAGAGATCTGATTTCCCTCCTATAATAATATTTATTCCTCCGTTAGACAGCCATCTTACGCATATTTTGTGTATTGGCGAGTAGTTTATATATTTTGATTCATCGTAATGTTGCCTGTATGAGACTCAGGCATGCGATATTTTGTATAATAGGCCCATATACACGATAGTAAAATAATATTGCATATTGATGGCGAAAAAGTGATACCTTGTGTCTATACATTTGCAGGTAAATAAAAAAACTGTTTTAGAAATTATTTTTTCCAATTTTGTGAACATAATAATTTGGTTAATCTAAATAATAATAATAATAATAATAATAATAATAATAATAATAATAATAATAATAATAATAATAAAAATAATAATAATGTAGTTAAACGACTGTAAATTACAGTTCTTGTGGATACGAGGTATCTCTTCTTAGCCATCGACATAATACAGTAATTTGATTACTTTTTTATTGATTTATTTATTTATTTATTTATTTATTTATTTATTTGTTTACTTATTTATTCATTAATTCTTCGAAAAGCGAAGATATTATTTATTTCTTTGTTACAGACTCTAGCTCATCGTCTGACGACAAGGTTATGTGCTCTGTAGTCTGTCTTTTTATTTTCTATAAAATCAATGCTTTCGTGCGCTATTGCTAATAACAAATAGGCATATTTATCTTTCTCACTGAAACTTCTGTTCCTGATTTCTTTCTGGTCCGTATTAATCTAAATTTACTGTAAATATTGACAACAATAAAAGTAATTCCTCACATCAGTCAAGCAGCTGATGTTCACTTCTTATTCATTCACGTCCTATTGCGTCACTTGTGAAATCCAAAGATGCTTGGTTAACGATCCAATAA
The DNA here is from genome assembly GCA_025594305.2 of Periplaneta americana. NCBI lineage: Eukaryota > Metazoa > Arthropoda > Insecta > Blattodea > Blattidae > Periplaneta > Periplaneta americana. The sequence continues at coordinate 22,907,645 of JAJSOF020000036.1, forward strand.
CTAGCGGTCCGTTAAATTCCTGTTCTGCAACTCGACAATCCACTAACTTTAAAGGTCCACTAACTAATGGAAGAATATATTATTTATAGGTCTGTTTTCTTGCAACCCAGTATATATTACAGACGTGGACAAATTATTAACAAAATTGACGATATTTATGATAATTCTGTTTATAAAATTTGACTTTTCAATTTAGACTACAGTTGACAATTTTGCATATTTCTATCATTACAGTAGATAGAAATATGCAAAAATTTAAACTGTAGTAAATATTGAAGAGTCAAATTATGTAAACATGTCAACTCCAGTCTAAATTGAAGAGACAGATTTTGTAAAAATATATAATAAAAATCTTCAGGTTTCCTATTAATTTGTAAATATGCAAAAATATCAACTCCGGTTTAAATTGAAGAGTCAGATTTTGTAAAAATATATAATAAAAATCTTTAGTTTTGCTAGTAATTTGGAAATATCCAAACTATCAACTGCAGTCCAAATTGAAGATTCATATTTTGTATAATATATATAAGAAAAATCTTCAGTTTTGCTAATAATTTGTAAATATGCAAATTACAATTATAGTCTAAATTGAAGAGTCATATTTTGTAAAAATATATAATAAAAATCTTTAGTTTTGCTAGTAATTTGGAAATATCCAAACTATCAACTGCAGTCCAAATTGAAGATTCATATTTTGTATGATATATATATAAGAAAAATCTTCAGTTTTGCTAATAATTTGTAAATATGCAAATTACAATTATAGTCTAAATTGAAGAGTCATATTTTGTAAAATATATAATAAAAATCTTTAGTTTTGCTAGTAATTTGGAAATATCCAAACTATCAACTGCAGTCCAAATTGAAGATTCATATTTTGTATAATATATATAAGAAAAATCTTCAGTTTTGCTAATAATTTGTAAATATGCAAATTACAATTATAGTCTAAATTGAAGAGTCAGATTTTGTAAAAATATATAATAAAAATCTTTAGTTTTGCTAGTAATTTGGAAATATCCAAACTATCAACTGCAGTCCAAATTGAAGATTCATATTTTGTATAATATATATAAGAAAAATCTTCAGTTTTGCTAATAATTTGTAAATATGCAAATTACAATTATAGTCTAAATTGAAGAGTCATATTTTGTAAAAATATATAATAAAAATCTTTAGTTTTGCTAGTAATTTGGAAATATCCAAACTATCAACTGCAGTCCAAATTGAAGATTCATATTTTGTATAATATATATAAGAAAAATCTTCAGTTTTGCTAATAATTTGTAAATATGCAAATTACAATTATAGTCTAAATTGAAGAGTCAGATTTTGTAAAAATATATAATAAAAATCTTTAGTTTTGCTAGTAATTTGGAAATATCCAAACTATCAACTGCAGTCCAAATTGAAGATTCATATTTTGTATAATATATATATAAAAAAATCTTCAGTTTTGCTAATAATTTGTAAATATGCAAATTACAATTATAGTCTAAATTGAAGAGTCATATTTTGTAAAAATATACTATATAAATCTTCAGTTTGCTAACAATTTGGAAATACGCAAAAATATCAACTGTAGTCCAAATTGAAGATTCATATTTTGTAAAAATGTATAATAAAAATCTTCAATTTTGCTAATAATTTGTCCACGTCTGTAGTAATAATACGACAGTTAATCGGTAAATAACCAATAAATACGTTCTTGCAGCCCGGCATCCTCATCTCGAGTAAGTTGAGGTGGTGGGGAGCATGAACCTGCTACTAATCTGATTATTCACCATGAAGCCCGTATTAATTTTGGGGCGGCAGTATTGTGCCGCATGAAAGCTACAATGCTGCAATAGACGAGCATTTATGCGGCGGCGGCGGCGAATGTATTCTTAGAAGCTGCTGCGTCCATGTGCACCAGTCCATTATCATTGTCAACCTCATGACTGCTCAGAGGCGCTCTGCAGGATTACCGAAACCACAAGCCTCGGGCAGACTGTAACTAATCACGTGCCTCACAGGCTTCCAGCTTCACTTCCATGAAACCATAGATTTGCAATTCCGCAGAGACTCGGCGGATGAAATGAATTTCAGCTTTACAGAATTTTTGAAGTAATAATCTGGCTAGAATTAATCAATACTGTGAGCAGGAAGGGTCGTAGTACTCTGCTTCCAGGGAAGTGTATGTTAGTTTACGGGACTTAGTGTTAAAGGACTCAGTTGACCTGCTTAAAATATCAATATTTAATATTGGAGTTAACTGGAACAGCATGTCGAGAGAATGTCAACAGAAAGATGGCCAAAGGTAATGCTACATTACCGCCCTTCTGGACAACGATCTGTTGGAAGACCATTAAAAAGATGGCATGAGACCATTGATACCGCAACAGACCACTAGGTCTAGTGCTTGAATTGGATGATGATGATTAAAGCCCGGATTTCTAAGCACAATCAAACAATAAAATAAGGAAGCAAATAAGCACGAAAATGGTGAAAATAAGCAAAAACGAATACACGGAAATATGATAAGTTATTTGTTTCGTAGAATACCGATTGAGAGGTTTTTGTAGGTGGCATTCCTTAACTACAACAGCGAGCAATCACACACACCTTACTGAACCAACGCGTGTTGCACAACTTGCACACTGCAGCTTGGAACCAGTGTTGCCAACACATAAATTGTATCCCCGTCATTATAACACCTGGAAATCCGTCATAATCCGTCAACATTAAAAAAATAAATAAATATTATATAAAGCAAATTTTAACACAACTTATTTACCAATCCAGATTAAAATAATAATTCGTCAATATCTAACTTAATTACGAGGAAATCTCAGACAGGGGATTCTTAAACATAGTAGACTACGGAACAGGCAGGGTTGTTCAAATAAAAAGTAAAATCTCCCAAAAATTAAACAATTAAAAATGACAGCAGCTAAAAATGTCAAAAGACAATGTAAATCATAATTGCCTCCAGAAAATCCGTCACCCGTCAAAGCCATTTTTTTCCGTCCGCTACATTGAAATTCCGTCACTTTTGACGGAATTTTCATCCAGTTGGCAACACTGCTTGGAACTCGGGGATTCACCATCTATGCACATGACATCATTCCCATAAGTGCGATAACTGACTGACCTGCCTAGTCGCAGAAGCTTGGAGGGAAATCCCAAGGTTCTCTCCTAATTACAACTACGCAGTATTATTTCACAACATCCTGGGTCATACCCTAGCATTGCTTTCTTACGCATTCGACTGAAGTTCATTTTTTATTAGCTAATAAAAAATTAAATCAGTGATAAATGGCGGCTAAGAGTGATATATGCACTTTTAAAATTACAGCTTTGGGTAAAATATACTGTTTTAGTTTAAAAATTGTAAAATAAGTAAACAAAACGTTTTCCTGCGAAATGAGGATTTATAAGCACTAACAAACATAGTTAAAACTGCTTACTGTACTCCAACCAGGAGAATGTCTCAGGGGAATGAGACGTAGCAGGGTAATGCTATGAATGAATGTTGATGTTATAAGATGTCATAAGGTCATACACGTGGGTACATGCATCTCTATTGGGTAACTCTCAAACCACAAACGATAAAACTGATACACACATACTGTCGACCTGGTTGGCGAGTTGGTATAGCGCTGGCCTTCTATGCCCAAGTTTGCGGGTTCGATCCCGGGCCAGGTCGATGGCATCTAAGTGTGCTTAAATGCGACAGGCTCATGTCAGTAGATTTACTGGCATGTAAAAGAACTCCTGCGGGACAAAATTCTGGCACATCCGGCGACGCTGATATAACCTCTGCAGTTGCGAGCGTAGTTAAATAAACCATAACACACACACACACACACACACTACACACATACTTATACTACCCTAGTTACAAAATCAGATCACGGTTAATCTCCTGGTCTTTTAATCTCTCCATGCAGGAAATAACATATGCAGGAGAGCGCATGTTTTTTAAACTGACGTTATAACTGTAATACTATCTATCTACTTAGCTCCAATAGATGACGCAATAGTAAGCACATTCCTTTCACGGTTAATCTCCTGGATGGAGAACAGTACCTAGGTGTGTCTTACGAAGTATAACCTTTCTGCTTGCCTTCAAAATCGTGGAAAAGAACATGCATTTTGCTTAGAAATCCGAGCTTTAATGATGATAATGATGATGACATGATGATGGTGGTGATGATGATTATGATGATGTAAAAAAAGAATTCTTTGATGAAAAAATAATTTTGATAGCTCTTTAAATGTCATGCTCCATTACAGCTTTAAAAAAATGTGTAAACATATTTGTAATCAGAATGGAATTGAATCCATTTGGGCATGAAAATATACATTCTATATAATTTATTTCCAAGAAATAGTCTGCCCAGGCATCCTGGGTTGCCAAAAACACAGAATAACACACATATAAGAATAATAACGATTACAGTAAATAGATGAGTCAACTTGAAATGTAAACTTAGAGCTTAAATTTAAGAATTAATAAATTTGTACATATATTGTAACAATCACACACTAACGGATAGAAGGGGGGGGGGAATTATGATATTCCGTACAAATGATTTTTCAGAATTGCCACAGACCCTTTAATGCTAGAAGTAATTATTTTTGGAATGATGTCATGGATTTCAAATATTTTGATAGTGTTTACAGTTGATCGTGGGATGATACCCCTCGCTCCGATCATTAAAGTGAAGTAGCCAATAAAATTTTTTTGGAAAATTTTGATGATTTTCAGTGGACTCTCCCCTTAGGATTTACTTCTAGGCCTATGCGTATATACGTCTTTCACTATTAAGCTATTGTTTGTTGAATATATTTATTTAGAGTCGACGGCAATTCGGAAGGCGGTAGTCTGCTAGCGTTTGCGTCGAGAGAGACAGATAGAGCAAGGCAGCGTACAACATTGCCACATAGTACTTCACGAGCACGTGCAATACAAATAGCGCAGGAGAGAATTTAAATTATCAAAAGACAATAATGACCTTAGCCGTTGATTACTGTAAGCATGACACCAAACAAAAACTCTTTCCTTCACTAACAATATTCTTTGCACGGTTCTCAATCCCACACCACATGCTTCTGCAGTCGTTTCTTACATGTTGGCAACGTTGCTGCCAGCATCAAGATGGCCGGCAGCGTTCTGCTGTTAACGTTTTTAAAATAATTATACACCTTAAACACTATTTTCCGCGTCTGCTTGTGTAATACTTGTCTTTTTACAGTCTCTTCTTCCATTTATTTACTTTACATACACACAGTAAATGTTAGTTTATGCTCGACCATGCCCAAATGTAGTAATTATACACCTGGTAGCAGACCTTTAATGCATGTCATTAAAGTACACCTGCTCATTAAAGGTCAGGTCTTTCAGCCAATGACGACTCAGGTTACAACTGTTCAGCCAATGACAGGTCAGCTTTCTACCGTTATAAAACCGCAAGTATCGATTATTCTCGGATATGCAATCGAAAGAGAATTAGCGAAAAGTCATGGAGGCTGGAAATCCAATACTGTCGCAGAAGGTTATGTTCTGTTACTATAATAATTAGCAAATAATATTCAAATAAATTCAATTTGCCATCTCGTTTTTCAATGTCTAATTTAATTTCAATGTTATCTCTATAGGTTCTTATGGCCTAGCAAGGTCAATGTGGCCATCTGTTCCTCGGAAAAAAATCAATACTTTCGCGTCTGCGCACATCTCACAACATACGGGACATTGCTCAAAAATTAATAATATCAAGTTAGAAATATGGTCGAGCATAAAAAGTCGTATGAAACTCGCCTATAATGGTAATTAAGAAGCTCGTATGAAAATTATGAAACTCGCTTGCGCTCGTTTCATAAATATCCATGCTCACTTCTTAATTACCTTCATTATAGGCTCGTTGCATAATGTACTATTTACTTATTCAATGTATTGAAACACTCGCACGTGAACAAACGAACTCGGGAAGTGCTTGTTATAGACTGATTCTGATTGGTTCTACTGTACAAGCTTGTGACGTCACATACCAGAAATGCTACGGCGCATGTAGAAGCTAACCGCCTTCCGAAATCTCGTCTAGTCTAGTAGCCACAGACATTTAATTTGTCTTTACGACGAAGCGAATTTATTGATAAGAAGTAAAAGAAGTCTGAAGTTCAGCTAGTAGAAAGTTACAAATTCTATTACTTTGTGTACACATTCACGTCAACTTGTCCCCTGGCAACACATGTGGAGTTATAAAAGAAGTGCAAGGAAATCTGCTAACAGTTAAGACACACCACCAAGATTTATATTTCCCTTTTTAGACTCTTCAGATAGCACGTTACATTTCTTTCCTCTGTGCGGTCCATGTAAAGAAAACTTGTGAAACATTTTTTGTTGCGATCCATAGCTCAGGAAATGCCAACCGCATCCCTATCGCCTTTACTCCCGAGAACTGAGGATGGGTTCTTGTTATGCCTTGGGTGTTCTAGCTCAAGGAAGAACTTGTGATCTTTATAGTAATTTTCCTTGAAGCCGAACTTCTATATAAGACGAGGGATGTGGCAAACTCGGCTTCTTTCTGTGGAATGGTACAATTCAAACTCAATACGGACAGTTGTCGCCAAAATGAAGTCATTACATATTTTCTTGTTTCATTGCATATGGTACAAAAAGTTCGTCTTCTCATTATTATTCATTCCAGTGAATCTGTGATTGTTTCGGATATGGAAGAGAAGATACGCTTTGCATCAGTTGCCTTAATACATTTTATGTATTATTTTACGTTTTTGGTTTAAACGTTTATTTTATTTTTAATATGCTAGGGCATTCGATAAATAATTGCAACAATGCTGTAAATCAGTGCTCTTAGCGGTAACCCTTGAAATCTTGTACTACGCAATAGAGCAGCGTTTAGAATAACTCTTCTCGGGTCTCAGCCAGGTGAGTTGGAGATTTGCTACCAAGCTTTCGACGGCTAGCTCTGCCATCTTCTTCATTCCCAGAAGAAGATGGCAGAGCTAGCCGTCGAAAGCTTGAAAGCAAATCTCCAACTCACCTGGCTGAGAACCCGAGAAGAGTTATTCTACATCAAACGCCGGGAAAGCCTCAAGTCATACAGAGCAGCGTTTGTTTCATAAATCTGCAATATTGAAAGTTTCGAAGTAGCATATTATGTAGGCTAAATATAGTGGCAGTTTCTGATTTATAGTAAACAGTACAGCCCTGAAGATGTTTTTCATAAAAACCCAAGTTGCAAGAGAAAAACATGCAACTCAGTGCTTTAATAATAATAATAATAATAATAATAATAATAATAATAATTTATTTTATTTTAGCTGGCAGAGTTAAGGCCGTAAGGCCTTCTCTTCCACTCAACCAGCAAAAAGTATATATACATATGCATGAATTTACAAAGGGCTTTAGGGCATTACAAGAAGCCTGTGGGAGAGAAGTCCTACCATATTGAATTATTTCAAGTTGGGTGGAAGAGGCATTCGCTTTCAATCAAGAGTTGACATCCCAAGATCTTTAGGTTGATCAGTGAGAGATTTTTTTTTTTAATTTTAGTTGGTTATTTAACGACGCTCTATCAACTACTAGGTTATTTAGCGTCGATGGGATTGGTGATAGCGAGATGATATTTGACGAGATGAGGTCGAGGATTCGCCATAGATTAGCTTGCATTCACATTACGGTTAGGGAAAACCTCGGAAAAAACCCAACCAGGTAATCAGTCCAAGCGGGGATCGAACCCGCGCCCGAACTCAACTTCTGATCGGCAGGCAAGCGCCTTAACCGACTGAGCCACGCCGGTGGCTTCAGTGAGAGATATATCCAGAAATGCTGCTGCAGATGGACGCTATGAAATATTTCATGTAAAACAATTTTTATCTCGAAAAGGAAGCAAAAACGAGCAAAACTGTATTAAACGATTTGTTTGAAATAGTATCTCAAAGAATAACCTCCTGAAATTTACGACATTACTTACAGTGCACTCTGTATATAATTATTATGTAAGTGTAATAATGACACAAGCATTTTTTATTATACAAAATTAAACACAAGTTAAAATTTGTTAAAAATCGGATGTCTGTGAAAAAACTACGTTTCAAATATTTTATAAGGATATTCATAAATATGTTCTAGTAGAACATAGTATAATATTAATAATAATAAAATATAGTAGTAATAATAAGAACATTAATAATAATAATAATAAAAAATAATAATAATAATAATAATAAAATAATAGTATAAAATAATAGTAGTAATAAAATAATAGTAGTATAATAATAATAATAATAATAATAATAATAATAATAATAATAATAATAACAGTAATAATATAGAAAATTTAAAATACCGATAATGTAAATTGTAAACAGTTTTAATAATGATTCCCACCTCCCGACAAAATTCTGCGTACACCACTGGTTGAAATCGTCATTAAATATAATACATATTCGTAACCAACAATACACATTATTGTACGACTTCCTGCTCATATAATCAGCGTGGAGCGAAGTCCCCCTTAGCTCATCTAACAAAATCACAAGCAACAGATACAAAGTCTCTTTGCAAACAGACAGAGATGTCACCGTCCTCGTTTGGAATAGAATCTGAATCCGCTGTATTTGTATCCTTACACGCTGAGACTAGAACCACTAGAGTAAGGGAGGGGATTGTCGGATAGGTCTGGTAATGTCGGATAATCTCGGATAACATATTTCTTTTCCATCGAATGGTGCAATCTGATGTGAAAATAATGCATTAAGTTCTCTACAAGTCGACGAACATCTGCATGAATAGCCATTACTGTTGAGTGCTTCACTGTGTGTGAATAGCGTGTTTTCAACGTGACTGCAAAAAAAAACTTTTTGAGGGTAAGTAATGTGATTTATTCGTTATAAATTATTCTTATATTTACACAACATGGTATGCACTGTTTGATATACCATAGATAAGGCTTCTTAATAATCTCTAATTGCAGAAATGCTATCGACAACATGTTTCATGCAGCTGGCTTGTTTTACTGTTTGTGAAGAGTCGGCCAATGTCGGATACTAGCTGAGGGCAATGTCGGATACTAGCCGAGGGCAATGTCGGATAGTATCCGACATTAGCGGCTGTCTTTCAATGCTGCTCGCTACATAAAAGCTCCCTTAAATCCATTTATATGTTTTCTATAACAAACCACTACATTTTTACTCATGGGTATTTTTAATTAATGTAAGTAATTAATTTTCTAATTAATCGAATATTATGAAGTAACGAATTGTTTCTTCTTGTGAAATTTTTAGATGCCTAAAGTAAAAGAAAAAAGAGATTCAGTCTAAAAAAATGGAAGTCTGAAGATATGGTAAATGCCATTGTCGCAGTACGGGAGAAAAGAATGGGCTATCTTGCTGCTTCCAAAAGATTCAATGTACCTCGATCAACATTATTTGATTATGTAGGTCCAATTCTGAGCCTACCAAAGCCGTTAAATCGAAACTTGGACGAAAACTAATACTCCCAGCTTCACTTGAAGAGAAGCTAGTTGACTATGTGTTAATGATGGAGAGAAAATATTTTGGATGAACCAGAAATGATGTTAAAAGGCTTGCATATCAGTTGGCTAAACAGAACACTATTGTAATAGTTTCTGATATGCAATATATTATTTTAAATGCATTATCATACCTCTTACATAATAATGTCTAACGTATCCGACATTAGCTTCCCAGTCTGTCAGTGATGATATTATTTCTGTTTTGTCTTTGCAAGTTATACAGCAAATACATATTATGTAAATAACCTAATACTTATGTACAATCTGCAGGAACCCCAAGAGGTTATTATAATACTAAGTAATTTCAGATCTAACTTTTTTCAATTACCTTTATTTTGAAACATCAAAATAGTATCCGACAATACCCTCCCTTACTCTAATAAGAATCGTGGTTTTATTCTGTTTGTTTGACCAATAATCTCTTTAAAAAAATAAGCCAAAATAACTTGTTCATGTAAACAGCCAATGACTAAATCTACCTTATACGTCATGCTTGAACGAAGAAGGAACAAACAAAGCGTTTACAGCAGATAGAACAAAGAACGAAGTTGGGATGTGTTGTGAAACTTTCTGTTGTTTGATATTACTCACCAACAGAGGTAGACCACCCAACCTACAACTCAGTAAGGCGGGCTGTATTTGTCATGCTAAAGTGCAACGTGTGCATTTCAGCAAAGCAGTACCAGAGAATATGACTTGATAATTGTGCGAGAAAGTTAATCTGTCTTCTAGTTCTCTCATTAGATATAAACGTGTTATTTCATTAAGTGGGTCATTTAGGAAATAAAATGGATAAAAGAATTTTGTACACGTGGAATTGTACAAATATGTATTGTATTAATTCTCTAGATTTTGTTACCTTTTTATTTCATCAGTTATTTAATGTATAGTAGTGACTAATTGAGACAGCTCTAATTTTTTTTTTTTCATTTTTGAGTTGTTTATGCACAGAGGACAAAAAATACGCTCTATCATTTGGTCGAAGAATCAAGTAGTTCCAAGAATTACATTCACAGTTATAATACATTTTTGACCTGCCTTTTCTATAGGTACATGCTTATTGTTTGGCGGTAAGATTTTCTTCATTATCTCGAAAAGTGCTGAATTAGAACTGCCTCCTCAAATGTAAAGTGATTTAAATTGTATGAAGAAAAATTGTTATTTAATTTATTTCTAAAATTCTTACGCTCCTAAATCAGTAATAAAACTAATATTTTTTAACTGCTACTTCTTTATTTGACGTTTCTTTTCAAACGAAAGGCTTTATACATTTTAAAATGTACATAACTTTCCAACAATTAAGATGTATAAATAATAAAAAACATGCATTCCTAGTGAACTTGGTAGAATGCCCGCAGTTTTGTCGTAATAATGAATCTTTCAGAATAAGCTGGCCAGAGATTGCACAAATATTTGCTTATGATATTATTGTCAAACATATTAAATGACAATTCTTTTACTGGGTTGAAAATATGCCAACATAAACAATCATTAATAAAGATTAATTATTTGAATAATACTAATGCAAAATATAAAATCATAACTACTTGCTCGTAAAATTGAATAAGCAAGAAACGATATTTTGGAAGCTCTTCAACAAACATAGTATCACTGCGGTAAGAAAAAAAAAGGCGATCAAGCACCATTCCTTTACGAGTATGATATGTATTTATTTTGAGTACATCGGTATTTTTAAAGTGTTAAAAACGTAAGGCAATTTTGAAGCGAAATTTCGTTTTGAATAATAACTTCATAGACTACATATGAATATTATGAGCAATAGAAATAAATTTCTGAAATGATATGTAACAAGATACAGGGTACTGGACAAAGAAAGGGAACAAAAGTAAAGGAATAATATTGGAAATGCCATATTATGAGAATGCAAGACGACAAAACATTAAGGGTCATATTCATAGACATTCTTAGCGCGGGCTTCCGGTGGATGATCAGCGAACTAAAGTTTTTCGTATTCATAAACCAGTGTTAGCGATATGATATGAATCCTGTACAAGTAATCAGTCGATAGCCAGGGCTAGTTTAGCATGCTCGTAGTGCGAGCTAGCGAAATGTCTATGCATAGGACCCGTAAAGATTTTCTCGAATAACAATCAGAGAACCCTCACATAAGTTGTAAATAAAAAAGAGGGAAAGAAACTGAGGGAATTGCGATCTGAAGATATGTGCTTGACAGAGCTAAAAACTATTATTATTATTATTATTACTTGCAGTAGCAGTAGCAGTAGTAGTAGTAGTATTTATATTATTACTAGTGGCTTGTGCAGCAAAAGGTGCAAACTAAATTCGTTAGACGTTCAAATAAAAATTTTTTAGATTTATTTTCAATGAAAAATTCCAGACATTTTGAAAGTTATTTTCTTCCATAATAATGAAACATATTCCCTCTGAATGTTTTTTTTAATGCCAAACACTTTTTCTTGAACTTATCCACTTTTAGTTTTTGAGTTTCAACTCGAAAACGCAAGTAACAATGTCAGGACGATCAGTAAGTTTTTCATGTGGCAGTAAAAAAACAGCTATTTCAGGTCATTGTGAATTGTAAGTAAAAGTTTAAAGAAGTAAGGTTTGCTATGCTTTCGAACAATAGACACAGCATCTTGGTATAGCTGTTGCATATGGAGTTTGAAATGTAGAGGGTAAAATCATTTTATCCTGCTAAGAGATCTTGCTGAAATGATCGGTAGATTACAAAATTTTGTAGGCCTCTTATTTTATCAGCAATTAATACCGTCTTTCCTTAGGAACTGTAATTTTTGCGCTCTCTCGAGCCTATACTGAAGAGAATGACGTATATAAGTATCTACACCACACCGCCATTAAGTACATGAAAAAGACTCAACACCACTTGATTAATAACTATAAAAATATTTGATTTTAATAACAATATTATTATCTTATATATCTAAACATCATGGCATTAACTATAATAATATTTCATTTCTAATGGTAATAATGTCATCAAACCACCTCAAGTTTTGTAGATTTTAATATCCAATACACAGCTGTACTCAGAAAATTTCACACCGCAGAATCAGACCTGTAAATTATTTTTAGCAAGTCTTGAAGTTTTTAATAACCAATTGAATTTGAACTCTAAATATGTCAGCAATCCTGCAAGTCATGGCCTTCGTGTAATAGCTTATTGTTTATTATAGTGTGTCATTTGTTTTATTCTGAAATGCAATTAGTTCTCAAAACTGACGAAAGATGGATTTTGGAAAATAGGAAAATTATGTAGGAAAACTAACGTTTCACTGAAAGTTACTATTTTTCTGAAAATCCTTGGATGCCAAGCTTCAAAATGAGGGGTCATTCATTAAAATCCGTTCAGCCGTTTTGTCGCAATTTGCATTATCAGTTCAAATTATATATCGATTATTATTATTATTATTATTATTATTATTATTATTATTACACATACGACAAAGAGTCGTTTTATTCTTCGCCGATTATAAATTTAATTGTATCATCACACGACTGGTCTACAGTTGGACCTATTTCTTGAATTCTGATATTTCTGAGTTTTCGGTAACCAAAACATTGAATAGGTGACGATTAACATATCTTGGAAGAACAAAGCCGGAGTCCGCCTTAGGGGAGAGATTCGTCTGCAGCACGGCCCACGCTTCCAGGAAGCTCTTTGGTTGCTGCACTATATAATTACAGCTGATCCTTCGCCATTACAAAGTTCTATACATAGAGAGAGACGGAGTACTCGCTTCCCCGCTCGAATCGTTACGCAGACCGAGGACCGAACAGGCGACTTCCGAGAACGCCTCCTCAACCGTCCCTCCCTACGTCAGCACTCGCGCGCTTCTTTGTCCACAGTTTCCAGAACTGCGGTGTAGGCCTACAAGCCAAGTTCCTTTCCTATTTTATTTATCACACTTCCTGAAAACCGAATATCGATGTAGCGCCCACTGATACAGCGGCACTCATGCTGAAGCGAAGAAATCGACAAGCAGAAAGGCAGGGAGTGAGCAATGGAGGGCGAGTGAGTGAGTGAATGAGTGGCTAAAAGAACGAGTGAATAAACGGGAGCGAGTGACTGTGACAGCGAATGAATGAACGAACGAGAAAGGATTAAGAGTGAGTGAAAGAAAGAAAGAAACAAACAAACAAACAAACAAACAAACAAACAAACAAACAAACAAACAAACAAATGTTAGGAGCGAATAAATAAAAAAGAAAGCGATTAAGAGAGAATGATTGAACCAAAGAGCGATTAAGAGAGAATGAATGATTCAAAGAGCAATTAAGAAAGAATAAATAAACCAAAGGGCGATTAAGAGAGAATGAATAAACCAAAGGGCGATTAAGAGAGAATGAATAAACCAAAGGGCGATTAAGGGAGAATGAATGGACCAAAGAGCGATTGAGAGATTGAATGAACCAAAGAGCGATTGAGAGATTGAATGAACCAAAGAGCGATTAAGAGGGAATGAATAAGCCTAAGAAAGATTAAGAGAGAATGTATGAACCAAAGAAAGATTAAGAGAGAATGAATGAATCAAAGAGCGATTAAGAGAGAATAAATTAACCATACAGCGATTAAGAGAGAATGAATGAACCAAAAAACGATTAAGAGGGAATGGATGAAAAAGAGAGTAATTTAGAACGAATGTGTGAACGAGAGAGTGAATGAATAAACGAAAAGAACACGAGCGAAGGAATGAAAGAGATCACAATTCAGAAAGAATACATGAAAAAGGGAGGGATTAAGATGGAATACTTACACTGGTGGCCATAATTATGGAAACTCTTTGTTTTTGTACTGAATTATTATAACATCTGCATTGATTCACAGATTTATAGAATTGAAAATGTTACTCGTGACTGATTCGTTATGGGGTTATAATAAAGATTATATTAAATCCTGAATATTTTAACAATAAATAACCATTACTATGTGGAAATTATGTTCTTGTCGTTTAAGATCTAAATATTAATTTCAGATTTCATTATAATTTCCCAATATTTATGTAATAAAAATTAGCCCATTGTTGATTTTAAGGTTATTGTTGATTAAGTAGAAGAATTGAATGAGCACTGGTAGCTAAAATAGACATTATTAATTTGTTTCTGTCATTAGTCTGACTTAATATTTCGTTAGGTGAACACCTGATTGCTTTACAACAAACTTTATTGATCATTTTATCACAATGGATCCATGAAAGAACTGAACACCGATCTAGGAGTCACACTTCGAAAGAAGGCTACACAATCAAGAAATTAAGAAAACTTGGTAATGGTGCTACATTGTCTGGAGTCGATGGTATGGCAGAGTACAAATGACAAAATCTTGAAAACAACATTAGGAGAAGAAGTCCAAGAGATGAATGAACTACAGAGCAGATTTGTCGATTAGCATTGAAAGATCGAAAGAAATCTTCTAAAGAGATATATGGAAGTTCTAACAGCAATTGACTTAGTATTTTATGATCAGTGCTCAACAATTTCTACTGAAACAATAATCTTAAACTCAACAATGGACCAGTTTTTATTACAGTAAATAAATGAAATTATAATGAAATCTGAAATTAATATTTAGATCTTAAACGATAAGAAAAATTTCCCACGATTAAGATCATTTATTGAAAATATTCAGGATTTAATATAATACCTTTATTACAACCTCATAAATAAACGGGTCAAAATAACATTTTCAATTGTATAAAGGAATTAATACAAATGTTATAATAATTCAGTAAAAAACAAAAAAGTTTCCAGAATTAAGATGGAATAGTTATAACGAGAGATTGATTAAGAATGAATGATTATATGATAAAGAGAAAATATGTGCGAATGAATGAAAGAAGGAGCAAAAGGTAGGTAAGCTGGCAGGCAGACTGAAACTGGCATACCAATTAATTAAATTTAATTTCTTATATGTTTGTAATCTGAATCTGAACGTTCACCTGGTCTGTCAGGCAGATGTCTCCTTTTCTTTGTGAGAAATTATCACTATTTTTACTAGGTATATCGAAATCCTGTCCGGTGTTTCTATAATTTACAATCTGGTTTTTTGTAGTACGAGTACTTCAATGTGTTCAAATACTTCATATTTAGTATTATGTTTTGGTGCCTCATCTTCAGGTATGGAATTAGATCCTGTCAGCATAAAATTGTAATTATCTGCTATGGAGAAGAATTGTGTAACGTATAAACAAAACAAAGTGACACTTAATGAAGAATTAACTACAGTTCCAACACAGAATTCTAGAAAATTCCTCTTCCTAAGATCGTTGAGACAGAAATCTCCTTGTTTCCTGCATTGAATAATTACAGGACGTGGCAAAACATGTGACTTCCACTAAAATTCACGGAATTCCTCTTCTATCACTCAATTGTTTTCCCTTCTTCTCTTACATGCCTGCGAAAATAATGCTATTCTGCCTGCTTATGTAATTGTATATTTCCTCAGTTTGAACAATGCAGTTCTCATGGAACAATATTTTATTGACAGTAATTATCTTCTTCAAAGCAATGTAATTTCGAGGAATATACTCAAGCTTTCGCATAATTTCTAAAGACCTTCTATAGCTTTGAAAGAAGAATTTTCCTTATTAGTGGCAAATGAAACGTGCTTTTATCTCCAGCAGTTCGAATTATACCTGTTATTGTGGTCAGAGGAGGGATTCTTAAATTTTTATAAAGTTTTCTTTGGTGACTAAGTAAGAAATGTACGCCTACCACTCCACTTACAAATATCTTTCGTTTTATTTCAACCCACAATATTAACAAGTCGCGCCTCTACAGGGAGCAAGCTCCACGATTTAATAACAAGTGGTCTAGACCAGGGGTTCCCAAACTTGTCAGCTTCTATCATATCAGGGATGTATAAATAGTGAAAAAAATATACACATTCTCCTCCTTAGGTACTGGATCAGAGAACTTATCTTCCTTCCGTTCCCACGAGTTGGCTCATCGCTTACGTCAGCCGCGGCGAAAATGCGACTCACGAGCACATTGTGGCTCGCAGTGCTTTTCTCTCGCTTCCTACCTACAACCCCCACCCTCTTACTCACTGGAGTCAAACTCCGTTCCATGTATATTTATCTCTGACCTGCGAGTGGCATATCGTCAAAATGGCTCTTTCGAAACCATGTTTTTTTTTGCTGACAATATGTGATGACAATATTAAATGTATGATTTGTTCACAAGTATTACTAGGAAAACGGTTGTATAACATAAAACGGCATTATAAGTTACTACATGTTACTGATTAAATATTAAAAGGTTAAGTGGTATTATTATTATTATTATTATTATTATTATTATTATTATTATCATCATCATCATCATCGCTGTACGTCGATCCTTTTTCAACAGATGTGCGAATAATGCGGTTAGATCTTCAATTTAAATTCACATATTTACAATGTGATGTTAAATGAAAGCTAGATGTAAGGACTTGACAAATGTTGAACTTTTCAAATCTTTGGCAAAAAATAAATATTTGAAGCTTCGTTCTTTCGCTTGCTCTGTTGAAGCCATGTTCGCTACAACTTACGTTTGTGAAAAATTATTTTCAACAATGAAAATAGTAAAAATCAAATTTAGATCACGACTGACAGACAAATACCTTCGTGATCAACTACGACTGGCAGTAAGCGACATAATTCCTGATTTTGAAACTCTGCCGCAGAGACATTCTGAAGACAATTAATTTTAGGTTGTGATATTGTGTTCTATGTTTATTTGTTCATTTCTTTCTTCGTTACACGTACTAAACATTAGTTTGTAACCTTGTACTGTATATAATTTTATTTAAGTGCTTGATGTAAGGAAAATGAAAAACCGTTAAAGTCAGACAGTTGTTTCAATTCCCCTTCGGGTGTCCGCGTCCCTCCATAGGTGCTATACACGTTGCAGCTTACACAGTGGCTCGGCGCACGATAGCATTTTCGCCATCGCTGGCTTACGTGGTCTGTCAATATATTCGTTTTCCTCTTCATTTGTTGGGTAAGGTTGCCTAATTCCGCGACATATTTAATAAAGTCTATATTTATGCCAAAATTCAGGTGTGCTTTACGGGATATCAAGAGAAGGTGCGGTTAGTGTTCAGAGAAGACGTCAGGATGGGAAAAGTATGATGGGTGAAGAGATAGTGATTCCGTCACCACAAGGCAGTATTTTATCGTTGACGGGTACATTTAAGAGCCAAAAAAGTTATAATCTTAGAAGTTGGTGCATGAGCGGTAAGAAATAAATAAAAGGTCTGAATGAAATTACAACAGGAAGTTTGGTGATTTAATGTCGTAAATCGTGCTTTACTGTGATGAAAATGTGTTTAGGGGATCATAGATATAAAGTTATAAAATTGAAAAAAAAAAAGTTGGGAAATTACAAAGGGGCTAGTTAATAAATATAGTTACTGATTGAAGTTTACTGTAAAGAAGTAAATCTTCGAAAGTGATGTAGTGAAGTTATGAAAGATGATCTTAGTGATAGTATTTACAATTTTCTATGGCTTTTTTCTGAGTGTTGATTGTGGTTAAAAAATGAATGATCAAACTAAACTGAACTAGATACTCATGTCAAGATTTAATAAGATTATAATGACGTGTATTAGGTAAAAAAAAGACCCCAATGATTATAACTGGATGGAGTGTTACGAGTTAGATGTAGTGTAGAAAGACGGAATTTTGTATAAATTTAGTTAGCAAGATTAGAATGCTGAAAGGAACGTAAGTGTGTAACGAACAGATGGTGGACATTTAAGATCAATAAGAAATTGACTGTTTGGAGTTGGGTTAATAGCGGGAGTAGATGAGTTATTAGTTAAACAGGCTGTCGGGATTGCATGCTAATTGTAGTTATATTAATAGAAAGTTATGGTGAAACCCGTATACATAAGTTGTGGTACACCTTAATTAATATAAATGTTGATGAAAATAAATATCTATCTATATTTATGCCAAAATTGCACTAAAAATTTTTAAATAACACCTAAATGACGTTATTTGGACCTCAGCTACAGTTTTTACAACATTCAGTGTCAACAGTTTCACAAGTTTGATATATAATATATGATTCTTCATTGTTATACAGTGACCCCTAAATCCGTCACAGGGATCCAAATTCCGTGATAGTGGTTTACTAATTCCGTGAGTGATATTCTAATTCCGTGACACTAAAATAATCCTCATTAACTGCTCAGAAAACAAACGTGTATTTGGAAAAACACTTTAAGGACATGGTATATTGTTTTAATATGGATTAAGCAAGAAATTACAACATAAAAAGGGCCTAAGTGACAAATTTCATAGAAAATACTTGAGTAACTACAGGAATACATATTACATATTAATATATTATAAACAAAATAAACTAAAAGTTAAATTCAATACAAAATTAAATTTGAATAAATTGAATTATAACACAATTATTTCTCATTATTTATATTCCTAGCAACAGCAGTAATTAACTTAAATATATGCCCGATTATTTTATTATAATTATAATTGATGCTTTCTATAACTTATTTCTATTATTATTTCCACAAACTATTTTCTTTCATAGACATTAATTTCCACAATTTAGCCTTGGCATCACTGGTCGAGTGAGCTAGGAAGGAGAAATATGAAAGCTCCTGTAGCAGTGTTATTGTCTCACTATGTTTAAATAATTATACACATTGATTCAGCGGACTATAATCTACAGTAATATATAGACATCGGATTTTTAGGCACTAAAAATTGCAGTTTTAGGCGCCTAAAATAAGCTGAAAATTTGTAAAATTAGGCTCTATTTTAATGAAAATAGGCATTTTAGGCACATCAAGGTATCATACTTATTTCTTTTTTTTCACTGAAATTTTTAGTTATACACTAAAATACGCACAAAAAAGTATGTTTAAACATTAAAAAAGAATACTATATTATATTTATAAACAGAGCTGCACAAATTTAATATATTGAAACTAATGAAATAATCATTATTGATATCAAGATTACTCATTTTAAGTTATTGAAATTCAGTTCCATGCTCAGACTTTATTATAATTATCTGCACAGTACACCACCAGAATTTTTTCTAAATTCTCCACAGTTAACCTTTGCCTTTTGTCACTGAGAATCATTTTGAAAGCAGAAAAACTTCTTTCAACCGAAACTGATGTGAGAGGCGCAAATTTTAAATTAGGTACAATAGAAACATCAATACTTACTGGAACATTTACACTTTCCCCCGATATCACTCTTGATACTTTTTCCAACAATGAAAATCCTACATTCTTATTTAATACGTTGTCCCACTTATTTTTAACTTTTTCCCAGTTTCGCCCAAAGCAGAATGTATGTTTACTTGAGCTTCCTTTACTATTGCTATTTGGCTACAAAGAGATTGTTTTTCACGTTCTAATTGTTCAATGCTTGCAGGTATGAAAGAAAAGTTTGATGTTATGTAGGCAATATCGTTTTTCACTCGTGAGTCATTCAGACAATCTTTCACTGCTTTCACACACTGCACTCTCAGTTTCAGGTAATTTATCAATAACTGTGACCACTTCTTTAAAATACTTAGAATAATACACCACTGACTGAATCCAGGTTCCCCATCATGTAACAACCGGCTGAGGTGGGAGTGGGATATCTAGAAATTTCTCTCTGAATATTGAAATCCTGGATGGGGCTTTACAAAAACATTTTTTGTGTTAGAAATAAACGAATTGACAAGAGGAAATTCATTCCGGATTGTTTCAGAAACCCTGTGAAGGCCATGTGCTAGACAGGTTACATGCGTGAGGTTAGGATAAAATGTTTTAAGAAGTGGAGCTGCAGCAACCATGTATGAGGCAGCATCAGTACAAAACAACAGAACTTTAGAATCGTCTATATTACCTGAGTATAAAGACTGTAGGCCTTTATTTACAAAATAAGCAATGGCTTGGCTATTCACTTTCGAAAGTTCCTTAACACATACGAGGTGTGGAATCGAAGGTCCATCAGGACTAAGTTTTCCTACTACCATATTTGCTATATACCTATTCATAGGATCTGAGGTTTCATCCACAGAGACCCATATGTAAGAATCACCTATATCCTCCCGAATGGAAGCTAAAGTTTCATTGTATATTCTGTCTAAGTAATTTTTCTTAGGGTCGACTCAGATGGGATATTTTGTTTGCAGTATTTTTGTAAAAACTGTCTTAAAACCGGATTTTCAATTGCATTCCAGGGAATGTTAGCAGCAACAAACGCTCTGGTTAAATCAGCATAGAAATTGCTGCTGAGATTGGATGAAGTAGGCTGTGTTAGTAAAGTTTGTTGCAGTTGATTTTTCTGCTGAGCTTTAGCCTTATGAGCCGCTCCTTGCACATGCTGCTTTAGGTGGCACTTCTTTTCTTGCGAAATCTAAAGATGTAAAGTAAACTGAATTAAAATAAAATCCTAATTGTTGTATTGCCGTATTTCTATCACAAAGTTAGTGGGTTCGAACAATCAAAATTTTAATGACCTGCAAATACTTTAACAATCGGAATTTAAAAGGTTAAAGTGTAGTGGTCTTAAAAAATTATACCTCAGGATAGCTCAGTCAGTGTATAAATATTATAGGTCTACTCATTAAAATTAATAGAATTTATATATTTCAACTATTGTTACATACCTGTTTGCTACAAATCTGCAGAATATGATTTTTCCATCATAAGTGAATTCTGAATATTCTGTTAGCCATTGCCGGATCAATGTAGATTTTGCACTTATATTTTTCGGCATTATCGCGTTAAACTTCACAGGAAAACGTCCTACCGATCAAAACTTCTCAACACAAATAAGGTGAGGGAAAGAGCAACTGTTAACGAGCATTCAAATGAACCATTGTTATAGAGATTCAATTGGACAAAAATACAAAGTTCCACTTATTGTTGCATTTCCTGGTAGTGTTAACACTAGGAGGGCCATTCTTTTAAATATTTTGTAACGGTTTACCCTACAAATTCGCAGTTTTACGACTTTTCATAAATATTTCAAAAACACTCTTTCTCCAAAAATTGTGATTTTATGACACTCTGAAGGGCAGTACAGCTAATCGGTTTCACACCGAAAACAGTCATTTTTATAGTATAGTATATCTCTGAATCGGTAGCAGCACATGTTGTGATTGTTGCCTGCTTCAAAACTAAGGTTGGTTCTTTGTCGGCATTTATGCCTCCAAACATGTTAAATTCGGTGAAATCTATTGCGAGTGTCGTGAGATTCAAAACATTTTGTTTCCTTTATCAATGGTTTCATGGCCGGTGTGAAGCAAACTTTCCACTTTTAAATGCCTTAAATTTCGCAGTGAATGCATGTATAAATTATAAAAGTAAGAGTAAAATGCGAAACTTTACAGTGAGTTAGGCATTTTTAGGCGAATATTAACAAATTAGGCTCTAATAACCGTTTTAGGGCATTTTAGGGCACTATAAAACTCTTTGAATACCTTTCAATTTCCATGAAACATAAATATTAATAATTATTTTTACTTTTCTCCTAAAGAAACAAAATAGGCATTTGCCCTAAAATCCGATGTCTGGTAATATATCATTTTTATAATGCTATATTAATTCTTACCTCAAATATAAAATGTTTCTTCAGGAGCCGTAACAAGAGAAAGAAAAACTTACTGGTCAACCACCTTTCACTGAACAAAAGCTTCTGCAGTCTACTGCTTCTATTCAAAAGGCGGGTGGTCAATAGAATTGAAAAGAAGACATCTCCTGGCATCTGTTAGGTATTACAAAAAAACTTAAAAGTCAGAGACCACAACTTCATGACAATCCATTGAAATTGTATCACGGGATTAGGGGTATCACGGAATTAGGCACCTTTACCCGACATTATTACTTCTTTAAAAGTGTTATAATACACTTTATTTACATGCGTTATTTCTACATTTCTTTTATTTGTTCCATTTCACCAACTTTTGAATATCTGCTTTGTCCCCATATTATCGTATTAATTCATTTGGAAATTTACATAGTTTCTTTAGATCTTTTTAACTTCACGCTATTCTTTAATATAACAATACTATTGCTTTTCTCTTCTCCCATTTTCTGTGAAAATGTAGACCATATTACAGCCCAGTCCTCAGTCTTACTCACATATTATAAATACAGGGGGTTATTCTTTGAGATATTTCAAACAAAAAAATTAATACAGTCTTGCTCATTTCTACTTCCTTTTCGAGATAAAAACTGTTTTAGCCTCTATGAGACATTTCATAGTGTGCTAGAATTCCCATTATACCCAATCAATTTAAGAGAACAGTGTATTATAATAATAAATTATTGAAATAAGTTTAGTTTTGTCCTTTAAATTTGATCCGAACATATATAACTTTTCATTCTGCAAAGAATTTTACAATGATTCAATTTCTGTGTGTTATTTTAACAAAGTTCGAATAAATTCTAAAAGTGTCTTCATTTTAAGCATGCACCGTAACTTTAACTTTACTCAAAATCTATGGCCGTGGATTAGAATCCCGCCTAGGACATTGGTATTCGATCGCTGTTAATGTGATGCCCTATATTGTTTTAGCTGGACGCCAAGGGTAGTGTTGATCGCATACCAAGGGAATTTCGCAATGTATCCACCTAATATCACATCGCAAAAGTACAACAATTGAGTTAAGGGTAAATCCCGACAAGAATATGAACAATTCTTGGTACAAACACACTTAACACTAGTAAGTACTTCATTACGTAACGTAATACAAACATGCAAAAGTAGATGATCAACACCAAAAAGCGCATCGTCATTCGTGCTGCCCGCCGAACACAGTGTGCTGTAAGGCTAGGGAAGGGGGAGAGACTCGTACCTCAACAGATGGGAGCGGTCAGTGGGGGGATCGCGGCAACGGTCTGCTTATGTTTGAAAATAATATCATCAAAAGAATAAAAAATATCATACGTTTGTATATTACTTTGACATATATGAAGTTAGAGCCCCGTCTGTTGCTATTGACACAAGCCATCGCAAATTAAACCTCTTCTGTTCTATGGTGCCTTTCAGTCCCTGGAAAAGATTTTCTCCAGTTGTATTTTGTAATTACATCTAGAAGACAATCAGACACAGTAAAATGTTCATTAACTCCTCGGATGAAATGGCTAGGTGAGCTTTGTCATTTCTATCTGTGCTTTCGTCCAATGCAAGTGAGTAAGCTACAAACTGGTTAATTGTGGTTTCGACTTCAGATTCAATTACATTTACAATCTTGAAATTCCTTCTGTGAACTGTAATTGGAAACAATTTAATTTTCCTAAACTTTGACTTTGTTCTGGACACAATATTTTAGTAACGTCCTGTATGCACGATTTTACAAAAGATACTTCTGTAAAGGGCTTCATTGATTTTCCAATATTCCAAGCTAGAACATAGCTAGCAAGAAGCTTTTTTTTTAATTTAAGACGTGTGTGATTTGTGTTTGTATTTTCTTGTTTTATATTTATCAATATACTTTTAGGCCTATGCATTTCACCTAAAATTAAACGAAAAACTCTAAGTATGTCATGCGGAACTGAGTGTAAACGTAATGTAATATAACTCATTATTATGTATAACCAATAGTTACACAGATAGTCCCAAAATAAATTATTTTCACATGTCCAACATGCCTGTAGTTGTATGATATTCTTTGTGAAGAGTCGAGTATTGTCTTCGCATGTTGAATTTTAACACACCCTTAAGAATTTTCGAACAAATTAAGCATTTCACATTCTCCTCACTAACACAGAAAAATGTCTCTTCCTATTCATCCTTGAATGTACTACGTCCATGATTAGAAGACATTGTGAAACGGTGGAACACGCCGACCAACACAATGATAATGGCAGTCCGCCACTGCTCTTCGTTTGCGCATAAACATTGCGTGCAGTACAGGTGGGGATGGGTGAGGCGGAGCGCGCTCATTACGTACTGGCTTCGGTTCCGTTCAGGGACTTACTCGCGAGTACGCTTTTGGAGACGTCTGATCAACACAATCAACATCATCTACAGGATCAGACAAGGAAACGGGCGATTCTAAAGTAGCAATATATCTGGTAATACGGAAAGAACTGTCCACGCACCCTATTAGCCACGCTAAGCCGTTTAGTTACCATGAAGCGTTGTAGTGGTGCACAACATTCTTTTTCTGTCGAAGTTATTGCAAAAATAATAACGATCCTAACCGGTCTGCTCTTGCAATTAAAACGTAGGTTAATAGTAAATTCGAGCAAAAATTCTCCAGATGGAAGAAGAACCCGTTCTTATTGCACAGAAAATGTTGCGTTGCTCTATGCACGATATCCGTCCTAGATGCAAAGAGTTTCAGCGCATGAAAGGGGGTAATTAGCGCGATGTCATCTTTAAATTGTAAAGATCAAACTATGTTCTTTCAGATCTTACACGTGGAAATGTATTAATAAATATTTAAAAGCGCATAACCATACCGTGTTTCAAAAAGAATGACCCAAAGTTAAATAATTATATTTAACAATGCAAATGGGCTACCATTATAAAACGAATTAAGCCTAAAGATTATTGATTAAGTCTCTAAGCTTTACTCACCATAATTATAAATGCTTTATGTTTCCTCCATCTGCTGCACGGAAAACATCAAGGCAATAGCTGAATACTTCCCAAGCGCGTCTGAGAGTGTCTGCACAGGATTTACTGCAGCCGTGATTCTGTTTCTCAGCTCATCCAAGTCAGCGGGTAATGGTGGAACATCAACACATTCGTTTACACATCCCCATAAGAAGAAGTTACATGGTGTGATGTCTGGAGATCTTGGGGGCCACGAGTGTACTGCCAAATCTCGGGATCCTGTGCGTCCAATCCAACGCTGAAGCAATTGTTTCGTTTAGAAACCGACGAACTTCGTTATGCGAATGTGGCGGTGCTCCGTCTTGCTGAAAAATGAAATCTTCAGAATTTTCAATAATTTGTGGGAATAGCCGATCCTACATCATTTGAAGATAAGAATTTACAGAAATTATGTTATGAAACTACGGACTACAGTAGCGTTTGTTTGGGCGTTAGTAGTGGAATCTAGCGGTAATCATATGAAACTTTGAACGACCGTCCATGTGCTATAAGTTTTATTCATTTGGGGTTCCTGGTTTCGGAAATATAAGATTTTAAAATTGGGTCGTTCTTTTTTAAACATGATGTATTATAATCGCCAGTTCTGTACATTTAATGAATGAGTACTTACTTTTAGTCCATTCCGTCCCCACTTTCAAGAGGATCGAGAAACAACAATCACAATGACGAACATGTGTGTGTTTTACACAAATCTGGCTTTCAGGTATAGCTCCCTGTAAAGCTGACTTGAATAAATTCTAGGGAAAATTAATTGTTCCGGAGCCAGACATCGAACCTGAAACCTTTGGCTGAGCGCGCCAAGCTCTACCGACTGATCTACCCAGGAGTCGGGATCTTGTAAAGTTCCTGAGTAGCACAGTCGATAGAGCGTTGGCGCACTCAGCCAAAGGTCTCGGGTTCGATGCTCGGCTCCGGCACAATTTTTCTCTTGAAATGATTCACGTGTGTATTTTATCTTCCGCCGAAAGTTTACTGTTTTAGTGGGAAAAAAGTATATAAGATTTCATAACATGTAACTTACTCGAAAACTTAAGTAACTGTAGCCTATTTTTCTTGTGGAATAACTCTTCTAGAGTTCTCAGCCAGGTGAGTTGGATAGTTGTTTCCAAGCTTTCGATGACTAGCTCCGCCATCTTCTTCAGGGAATGAAGTGCCGTGGGACCACGTCTAGCCGGTATATAAACGTCAGTAGGGCTGACCGCTGCGGTCCAATCAGGAGCCAGATCCTAGTCCCGATCACCTGCCGCGTGCTGGTGGCGAAGTGTGTTGATGGCAGGTTTCCATGCTGTACTCAGCTGTAGGCCCCCATCTCTGTTGAAATCATTGCCATCTAGCTGGATTTCGATGGCTTCCTTGATGACCAAGTCCCAAGTCATCGAAAGCTTGGTAGTAACCATCCAACTCACCTGGCTGAGAACCCAAGAAGAGTTATTCCACATCAAACGCCGGGAAAGTCTCAAGTCATACATTGTATCTCTCTTGTTAAAAATGTGAATAAAAATGCCATAAAATATTACGTGATTCGAAAACGCCTTGTCATTCGTGTGACGCAGTTAATCGATCTTTCATGAGCTTAGTTTTTTTTTTTTATTTCTACCAATTGCTTGTTCTTCGTTTTATATAGAAATTCACTATCACAACTATTCTTGCTGAAAAGTTTTACACGTTTTAGGCTTGGTGTAATGGAGTGTCAATTTTCAAAGACACATCGCTCTTTTCATCTCCAATCAGGGTTCATTTTACAATTCATATGGCACTTGCCATTTTCGTATTCAGCTTGGTACAATCTAACAGCATTATTCCTACAATTTTCTCTACAAAGATTATTAGAAAACACATTACTATTAGAGAGCGAAATAAATCTCATACATCGATGTTAACAATAACCAAAATCAATGGTTCATGAAGAGTCCATGCCAGTACTGCTTACCTGTGACCTTGGCGCATCAAATTCCAGCGAATATGAAGAAGTCATTCTTCTTTTTAAAGTACGCCTCATTATTTTCTGCAAAAAAAGAGACATTTTGATCAAACCATGTTCTTTCATCTTATTTAAGAATATATTTGAATAGGTAATATAAAATATAATGAACATACTCCATTAGAGAGAAAAGCTAACTTAGGTAAATTTAGCACCCATTTCGGGCAAACTGTGAATTCCAACAAAAAAATATTTTTCAGAAATATTTGTTTATTATTAGTGTAAAACATAGATAAGGCTCTAAATTAAATATTAACCTATAACTTAATGTTTTCTTTTCAACAGTAATCTCACTAGAGGTTTTGATTTATCTAGAGAAAATCAAAACTCGAGTGGGATTTAATTGACTATTACACGATTAGAAGAAAGTATATAAAGATTAGAAGTAACAAAGTACTCCAATACAATAAAATATTAATTGGCTTATGAAAATACAACTGTCTTCAAATGTATCAACTATCGAACCTGACGATGACATATCCAGGCCTTGTACACTGGTTTCTGACAAATAAGTATTATTATTATTATTATTATTATTATTATTATTATTATTATTATTATTATTATTGTACCATCTCAACATTACGCTAGATGGCAGTAGTGTTTTATGATTATGTTTTCCTGTTACCGGTATCAGTTGTGCCAACTATGGAATCATCATTGAACTCTGTGGCCTGTTACTAGGCAAGAAGGCATTGTTGATTCAGTTTCATTTTATTAAAATGCAACATTCCACTTCAATTATACGAATCCCAGTAATCAACGTCACTTGACAGATGATTTTCAATAAATCTTAATATTAAACAATCTCTGATACGTGACTATCCATAATATCATATAGCAGAAGCTATAACATAACCTAACTAATATACTGTATACAAGTGTTAGAAAGGTTTTAATTAACGACGATGACATAAAAAATAAACATGAATAATTTTAAAATGAATAATTATTCAATGTACAATTTTCAAATTTGAATGTGGTTGGTGGTTCAATTGATGTTATATTGGACGTGTGCGTAATAGAAGTGAACTCGTTGATTTAGGCCTACATGGTGTATTCAACTTATTCAGGATTTCCGAATGAATAATTTTAAAAGGAATAATTATTGAATGTACAATTTTCAAATTTGAATGTGGTTGGTGGTTCAATTTATGTTATATTGGACGTGTGCGTAATAGAAGTGGAACTCGTTGATTTAGGCCTACATGGTGTATTCAACTTATTCAGGATTTCCGAATGGTGTCTTCATTTATTTGTAAATCGGATTTCAGAAGATGCATAGGTATGATCAGTGATTTTTATTAATTCTTGTTCTTGAATGCCAATGAGAGTCATATTTGAAACTGCTGTGCATCGACTGGAGTGATTTGTAACTTTATATTTTTTTTTTTTTGACGTCCAGACCAGCGCAGTTTCAAATGTTGGCAAACAAAGAAACAAATGCTAGGGACGCGATAAATTAAACAAATGCTAGGGACGCGATAAAATTAAACAAATGCTAGGGACGCGATAAAATTGTGCGATAAGCAGCCATGATTGGTTGAAATGCGTCCTTTCGTACCGTTTTATTGGTCAAAAGTAGTATGACGTAGTAAGAGTGTAATAGTCAAAATAAAAATATTTTACAAGTTTTATGGGCATTAAATCTAAATGGTCTTGGCTAGGTAAATAGGTACTGTTCTGTTTCCCTAAAGTTTGCAGCACTTACTGATAGAGAGATCGGCTGTTAATGTGTTTTCCAAGGAGCTATTGTTGAAGAAATATTTTGAAAACCTGCACTGTAAATTCCAAAGCTCCAGGGTCTAGGGAAGTTTTACTCTGTACTACATCTTCTTTTTTTTAACTAATGGCGGGTACTTGACAGACATCATTCACCAATTTGAAGCCAGTTATATAGATCAATTTACCGACAGAGCTGTACTATATTCTTTCTGCCATTATTTTCAGTAGTTTGGGTTAATAATTAATTTTCTTACAGTTCAAGGAATATTTTGACTTAGAAATGTGATAAATTATTTGTAATGATATTTCAATCGACAAATAGGAATAATATGTTCTTTAATTAATAATTCGTTTACAATATAATTTATAATGTAATGTAATATTATATAATATAACTTAAGAAATTTTGACTTAGAAATGTCACAGTCGTTTTGACATTAACTCATCTGTAACATTCATGACAAAATGTGTGTAACATCCTTGACAAGGAAGGAACAGCTATAAAATATTTATAGGTTATGTTTTTGTGAACTAATTGGACCCCATGAGATTTGCATAGCTTTTACATGGACACTATAAGAATGAATCTCTTTTTGCTTGAGGCAGAGACCTGAGTTTCACACTTTCTGTTAATAAGGTGTGAAGTGAGTTCACAAATCTTGTAACATCCGTAACGGAACCTTTTCTTTATTTTCTGCAATAATAATAATAATAATAATAATAATAATAATAATAATAATAATAATAATAGTAATAATAATAATAGATTTTATTGAACAACTTTCTTCTGTAAAATAATACTGATCTTCTAAATTATTCTAATAATAAAAGTTGACAAAAATAATTTCACTTTCAATATGTAGAGTTTGAATAACGGAACCTTTTCTTTATTTTCTGCAATAATAATAATAATAATAATAATAATAATAATAATAATAATAATAGATTTTATTGAATAATTTTCTTCTGTAAAATAATACTGATCTTCTAAATTATTCTAATAATAAAAGTTGACAAAAATAATTTCACTTTCAATATGTAGAGTTTGAATATACTGGGTGTTTATTTCAAAGTGTGTCATGACGTCACTGTTGTGACTCAGCGATTTCAAGAGAGTTTTAGCTTTTATGTCAGAGAAGTTGCCTATTAATCAAGGCGTTCAATCTAATCTTGAGAACATGTACTGTATAACTTGAACATCGTAGCAACAGATGGCGGTCTGTACGGTCTGTGTGCTATCATAACCTCTTTCGAACTCTGTTTTGCGCGGGCAAATCGTACGCAGGGTATTTGTTATCATCGGTAACGGCAACATTCCACAACACAAATCAAATGCTCCGTGTCCATGTTGACTGTCAAAGTTAATGTCAACAAATACGTAAGTAATCGTCTTAACCCTCTCCCCATAAAGAAAAAACTCACCTCAGTACGTGTTTC
Source organism: Periplaneta americana (assembly GCA_025594305.2). Classification (NCBI taxonomy): domain Eukaryota; kingdom Metazoa; phylum Arthropoda; class Insecta; order Blattodea; family Blattidae; genus Periplaneta; species Periplaneta americana. The sequence goes on from JAJSOF020000036.1 coordinate 22,937,923, forward strand.
CAAACAGTTCACATTCCTGCCACTACCGGCAATACCGTACGTATCGGTAAGTACTCTTTAGAATGAACGCCGTACTTGCCAGGCAACTTCTCTGGCACATAGGTAATACGCCTTTGCGGAAGTGTAGGAAGATTGAATTCTCTAGGCTCATCGACTAGCCACGTGACGGCATACAGCGAGCCATGACACACTTTGAAATGAACACCCAGTAGTAAAAATTAACATCCATAACAACTGGATTGGCTGTCAGATGAAAACGATAATATTTGAGTCAAGATGAGACAATCTATTCGGGAATTAATGATAAAATCTACCGCATTTGTGGTTTGCTGTATTCAAATACTAACAATGTTTAAAGTTATTCTCTGATTATTATCTTTTAACTACAGCTCCTCACACATACACACACATATAGGAAATAGAAAAGAGTGTAAGACGTTGATCCAGTTAGTCCTTACATCGTGACCAGGAAGTATTAACACATGGGAAAATTAAAAGTCTTTTTGTTGACTCATGGAATCTATCTATCTATCTATCTATCTATCTATCTATCTATCTATCTATCTATCTATCTATCTATCTATCTATCTATCTATCTATCTATCTATCTATCTATCTATCTATCTATCTATCTATCTTCTATCTATCTATCTATCTATCTATCTATCTATCTATCTATCTATCTATCTATCTATCTATCTATCTATCTATCTATCTATCTATCTATCTATCTATCTATCTATCTATCTATCTATCTATCTATCTATCTATCTATCTATCTATCTATCTATCTATCTAATAGAAATCTATCTATCTATCTATCTATCTATCTATCTATCTATCTATCTATCTATCTATCTATCTATCTATCTATCTATCTATCTATCTATCTATCTATCTATCTATCTATCTATCTATCTATCTATCTATCTATCTATCTATCTATCTATCTATCTATCTATCTATCTATCTATCTATCTATCTATCTATCTATCTATCTATCTATCTATCTATCTATCTATCTATCTATCTATCTATCTATCTATCTATCTATCTATCTATCTATCTATCTATCTATCTATCTATCTATCTATCTATCTATCTATCTATCTATCTATCTATCTATCTATCTATCTATCTATCTATCTATCTATCTATCTATCTATCTATCTATCTATCTATCTATCTATCTATCTATCTATCTATCTATCTATCTATCTATCTATCTATCTATCTATCTATCTATCTATCTATCTATCTATCTATCTATCTATCTATCTATCTATCTATCTATCTATCTATCTATCTATCTATCTATCTATCTATCTATCTATCTATCTATCTATCTATCTATCTATTTATCTATCTACCTACCTACCTACCTACCTACCTATCTATCTATCTATGTATCTATCTATCTATTTATGTATTTATTTATTTATTTATTTATTTATTTATTTATTTATTTATTTATTCTGGTCTAGTTAAGGCCATCATACCTTCTCTTCCACAGCACCAGAAATACAAATGCAATAACACTGTAGAAATAAAAAGGAAATAAATACATTATAAACAAAGTAAAGCCAAACAAAAATATACGCAGGTTGCAGTCACACAAACTTTAAATGAATGATTATCATAATTAATTGCATCCTAACTAATTAACTAACATAAATAAGAAACTTGCAATTTTAATCTAGAGTAAAAAATATAAAAAACACAAATCAATACTTCTAGCAATACCTAAAAACATTAAATAAGACAAAATTTTCCAATTTAATTTTGAATTGTGATAAAGTCCGGCAATCCCTGACGTCATTAGGTAACGAATTCCAGATGCGAGGTATTTCTACAGTGTAGGAAGTTGACATCCTTCAAAGCGATGGGGGTCCTATATTGAAGTAATAATTGCATTATCTGAAAAATTAGTCTCAGTTTGTTGCTATCCATGTCCTTGTCTCTCAATGACACTATTATCCCGCAATTACAACTCTGGCATTAAATGGTTTAGGTTCGCCACAGAATACGCCCCGTTACAGCAGCTTGTGTGGTAATTACTATCAGTTAAAAATATTTACCAGGGACAAACAGTCATCAATATATTACATTCAATTACAGTGAAATGCCGTTAGCAAAAGTATGTATCGACTTCCCTGAAATTGGTACGTGCATTCAGTGATTAAAGGGTCATTCACAATGAAAATTAAACATAAACATAAGCACATAAACGTATGGCACAAACATAAGAAGCCAGGCATCATTCACGATGTAGTTTTAACTTTAACATAAAGATATAAGAAGCGTAGATGTAAATGATGGTGGGTTGATACATTGAATCAGAGGAGAATTCAACAGGGAGACTTTTATAACCTCTTACAGAAAGTGAGAGTTGATGATTTTATGATGTAGAAAAGATTTGAGGAAGGTGGTTTGTGATGCTGAGGACTGGGTTAACTTTGCCCAGGATAGGGTCCGATGGAGGGATTATGTTAGTTAGTTAGTCAGTCAGTCAGTCAGCTAGTTAGTCAGTTAGTTTAACCATGCAACAGTAGCACAGATTTCTTCTTCTCATTAAACGACGTAGCACTTGATTTGTTGAATTTAATATTAAACGATACAAACTGCATCCACATACTAGCATAAAAGACACCAATATTTTAGGCTATAAATGTCAGCAATAACAAGTATAACTGATATCTACTTTCAGAATTTATTAATTTCCTGTGCGATTTTTTACATACGTTATGTTTTATGTTTCTTGTCGTATATACACGGGTTTTCGTGACACAAAATAATACATTTCTCGTCAAAGGATTCCATATTGCGTGTGTCTTGCTATCATCACGGCCAATAGATCGAAATGTAACTTGTATGCAAAGCCCATTAAACAATCAAAATACGCTCTCCGATTGTGCGATGTTTCCAAATCACGTAAGAATAAACATGAAAGTTTGGAGTTTGCAAACTTTCAAGTTAACGTCTAACGGTAATGTTAATGTCAGTGTTTATGTGAATCATTGTGAATGATCCCATTCGGTAACCTGACTACAAAATTTTATGTTTATGTTTAATTTTCATTGTGTATGGGCCTTAACTGACGTTAAGCTTTCGTAATCCATCTCGAGATTTTAACCGAATTCCTTTCTTACAGAACTTTCATCATTATGACACCTTAGTGTAACAGAAATAGCCACATTTAGTCGCCTAGAATCAAACTACACGTTATCCAAAAATGTAATTTGTTAGAAAAGGCGAAAAACTAGTGCAGTTAGACTCCAAAATGTGATTTTACTACTGAAGTTAAGGCACATAAATTCCAGTTTGACTCCAAACGAGCAGTTTATCACATTCCCTGCATAATTCTACACTGAAACATATCTTTATTATTATTATTATTATTATTATTATTATTATTATTATTATTATTATCTTGGTTTGAAAATTATTTAACAGATAGACAGTCTTGTGTTCGACTAGGTAATTCTCTCTCGGTTCCATTTAATAGTTTATGCGGTGTTCCTCAAGGGTCTACATTGGGACCTCTCTTATTTTTATTATTTATAAATCATATAAGTAAAAGAATAAGTTCTAGCTGCCTTTTATTTGCGGATGATCTCAAAATCTTTCGCAAAATTAATAGTTTGGTCGATTGTCAAATTCTTCAAAATGACATTAATTCAATTTCACAATGGTCTGTTGAAAATGGAATGAAAATTAATCAATCCAAAACTTTTGTTATTTCCTTTTCAAGGAAAACTATCTCCCTAAAATTTAACTATTCTCTCAGTAATGTCGTAATTACTAAGAAAGATTGTAATAGAGATCTTGGTGTCCTACTTGATTCTAAATTATATTTCCATGATCATGTGCAATATATTTATACCCATTCGTTAAGAATGCTTGGTCTAATTAGGTCTATAACTTATTCTTTTTCCACTCCTATGTGTTTATTAATTTTATACTATACGTTGGTTAGATCCAAGCTTGAATATGCATCTGTTGTATGGAACTCCATTACTTCCACTGACTCGGCTAAATTGGAGAATATTCAAAGAAAATTTATTTCCTTGTGTTCTTATAGATTTTTACCAAATTCCGATTATAACTATGAGATTAAATGCAATTATTTCAATTGCGGTAGTTTGTTCACCAGACGTCAGGATCTTGATTATTTATTTTTTTGTAAAGTCATTAAGGGTGATATTGATTGTGAATCTTTCATAAGCAATATCAGTCTTCGTATTCCTGCTAATGGTTTAAGATTTCATAAATTGTTTTATAATAAGAATCCTAAATCTCTCTCTCGGTCTGCAGATGCATTAAATATGCTAATTTGAATGGATTCAACTTGGATCCATTTAATGTGTAGTATATCTTTAAGTTTTTAACTCACTGATCTAATTTTATAATTATTTGTCCATTTTATTTCTTGCATTTGGTCAATTGATTAATGTAGACTATTCCATTATTTCAATTATCTCATTGTACAAATTTATAATTTTATAATTATTATTTGATCAATGATTGATGTAGACTATTATATTGTTTGTATTTCATCTCATTGCCATTTTCTATCATTCATTCTCATCATCATTTGTTGTTTTGTTTTTTTGTATCGTGCTAAACTGTAATTGGCCTTGTGCTGTTGTTTTTGCACGTTAATATTCTAAATAAATAAATAAATAAATAATTATACACAGTCATTACTTTATTTTTCCATGAACACTAATATCTAGGTAATTGTCATTGTCTCAATGTAACACGTGCTGTGCTGATCATACTAATTGTACTATTCCTTTAGTTGTGAAATTATATTCATATGTATTAATTCTTTTTTTTAAGTTAATACTTGTATAATAGAATGTATTTTCCTGTTCGTGATTATGTATTCAGTCTCTCTTTTTATTACATATATTTTATTATTATTATTATTATTATTATTATTATTATTATTATTATTATTATTATTATTATTATTTTTTAAAGTTAATACTGATTGTGTATAGGGTAAACTGGGGTCTGTTGGACAGTCGGGCATTTTGGACACTCTGTACTTTAACGTGTTACCTCGCCACTTGTGGGCACCACATTCTGCTAGAAGTCAATGACGGAAGTAGCCCCACTCAGCTACTTCCGTCATTGACTTCTAGCAGAATGTGGTGCCCAAGTGGCGAGGTAACACGTTAAAGTACAGAGTGTCCAACATGCCGACTGTTCAACAGACCCTAGTTTACCCTATATATTCAATCTCTCTTTTTACTTTATTATTATTTTTAAGTTAATATTTGTATACCGGTATGTATTTTTCTGTATGTGATTTGATCCTGGTTGAGTGGAAGAGAAGGCCTGATGGCCCTAACTCTGCCAGGGAAAATAAAACTATTATTATTATTATTATTATTATTATTATTATTATTATTATTATTATTTTTTAAACAGTCATTATTTTATTTTTCCATTAACACTAATATCTAGGTAATTGTCATTGTCTCAATGTAACCCGTGCTGTGCTGATCATGCTAATTGTACTATTCCTTTAGTTGTGAGATTATATTCAAAATATTTTTCTGTATTAATTCTTTTTTTTTTATATATATTAATACTTGTATACTAAAATGTATTTTTTGTTTTTAAAGTGATTATGTATTCAATCTCTCTTTTTTTATTATTTATTATTATTTTAAGTTTATTATTATTATTATTTTCTTATTATTTGATTATTATTATTATTATTAAATTATTATTATTATTATTATTATTATTATTTTTAAGTTAATAAAATGTATTCAATCTTATTTATTACTTTATTTGTTTATTTTATTTTAATGTTAATATTTGTATATCTCACTGGTATTTTGTAATTTTCTCATCATGTGATTTGATTTGGTTGATCTTGGAAACAGTAAGGCTTTGTGCTGATGGCCTTAATATTCTAAATAAATAAATAAATAAAACTATTATTATTATTATTATTATTATTATTATTATTATTATTATCATTATTAATTCCATATTTCATAATTTGGAGAAAGTGCAGTTTGATTCTACTCGACTCAATTAGCTATTAGAATACATTTTGTTTTGACATTAGTGCTAAGCCAATATGTTACAAAACTTGATATTGTTGATAATACTATTTTGTTTACAATTATCAGGAATGGATGCTATCAATGATGTTTAGGCCGATTTACACTTTGAAGAGAACAATATGAGGAGCTCTATAAAAGTAGTGCTGTCGATCAATCAAAATATTTAATCGATTAATGATTTGAATTTAATCGATTAACGATTTGAATTTAATCGATTAATCGATAGATTAATCGAGCTTTGATCGATTTGAAAAAAGTTCTAATATGCTGTAATACACAATTATTGTTAAATTTAATTTGTGTTCGGTCATAAGCATAAGTATAAAATGTTGCACATCTGTTTACACTTTATCGTTATATTACAAAACAATACTAATTTAGTTATTTACTAACATATTTATTATGTAGGCTTATAATTTATTGTGTCAATTTCTCCAGGGATTTTTGAGACAAACACAAATAAAAAAATATGAAGACTCATCTAGTTAATACTGCTTCATCCATGATTTTAAACATGTGAGCGCATTCACATGCTCCGAATTAAGTGCAGCTCTACGTTTACTAACAATGTTTCCTGCATCACTAAACACGAAAGAACTTTTTTCTGTCAAGCACTTCTCCACAATCGTTCAATTTAAATCCAAACTTTTCACGAGTTTACCTCTCTAATTCTTATATAACATAATGAAGTTTTCACTTTTCACAGAACACAGAAATCTGATTTTTTTTTCTTTAGCAAACTAAACACACAAGCTTCGTCTACAAACTAGGTAAAGAAACTGCAGTGGCCAAAACAGCAGACTGGCCTATATTGTAATCGGATTACAAAATTTTAGAAAGAGAAGAAGATAGATGCTCTCTCACTTGCACACAGTGTAGCCATGGCTAAGAGGTGAGGGGGCAATTCCAGGGAAGTATGTGCTTCATATGCTAGGAAGACGAGCTGATAACGAAGTGTAAGTTTCCTTGGAAAACTATAAAACTTAATAGAGATAGACCAAGTCACTGCCCTCATATCTCCATCTCTTTCTGAAGTGATTGTACAAAGATTTGTCCTAATCTACCTGCTTTGCAGTTACAAAATAATTGTACTATTGTGCTATGAAGTAAGTAATTACTGAGAGAAGAATATTGGCGGAATTTTTAGTCTGAGTTTGCAGTAACAAAATAATAATTAATATCAAGTACGGTAGATGAGGGGTAATTGTAAACAGGGGGTAATTATAAACAAATTCTCCGATAAATACAAAACTGTCAATATAAACATTTTAATGAATTTAAATACTATTATAGTCACAATCATGCCATGGTATGAAAGAAAAATTTCACAACCTCGAGCGGGAATCGAACCCGTGACTTCCTGTTCTCCGGTCAGGCACTCTACCACTGAGCTATCGAGTTCGTCTCACGCCAAAGGCTTGGAATTATCCTTTCATACTGGCGACTCTGTTATAGAGTACTGTCCATAGCGTCCGATCTAGTCAGCACTGCTTATGGCTTTAAAGAAACTTTCTGACTATAATAGTATTTAAATTCATTAATATGTCACATCAACGGACGTGTATACGTCACCAAACATCGTAAGATGAAGATTACATTTGTAAACATTTTAATTCGCGGGAATATTTAAATTAACATGTTGGCTAACCTACAGAGCAGTTTGACGCCAAATAGGAGTAACTGCTTAGTTGTGAACGAATGTTTTGTAAGAGTCTACAAAAAAAGTTGAGAAAGAATTTTGCTTCACCTTCATTTTTGGCATTGTAAGTAAACGTACAGTGCTATTTTTTTAAGAATATGTTGTTTTTATGAGTAATGTATAGCAATTAACGATTATTACAATGGTTTCGAGATCTTCCATAACCTCAGTTCATTAAATTATGACGTGTTTACATTTGCCCCATAGTTTTAATTGCTTGGAGATAATTGTAAACATGTTTACTATGATTACATTTCGTACTCTTCAATAATCAAAGAGACCCCCACCCAACTACACTGTAGAGGATTTAGAGAGGGTTGTCACAGATGTGAAAAATAGTAACTACAGTTATCGTGAAGCTCAGGAGAGGAACTGAGTTCCTATATCGTCATATATCATAGGTTAAAGGGACGAAATGTACCAGTGACCAAAATTGGAGTTGGAAGGAGCACAGCTCTATCTTCTGAAACAGAACAAAAAATGTTCAGTGTCTAATAGCTCGTGCGAAAATTGGTGTTTACAATTACCCCCCCTGAAAAGGATAAATGTAAACAGGTGGGGTAAATATAAACAAGCAATTAAAATATGAAAAAAAGTCAACCTTATTATTTTAAACCCATTTTCAGGGAAAAGAAAGGTCTAAAATTAAACACAATGTTTCTTTGTCATGCTTACCGTTATTGAGGGTTGTGTAATGTTGAAATATATTTGAAATCAGTGAAAAGTGTTTACAATTACCCTGCTCTACCCTACAACCGATTAATTTTAATCGACTCGATTATTAGATTAAATATTTTTGATCGATTAATCTTAACAACAGAAATTGATCGATTAATCGATTAAATCCCATAACACTACTTTAAAGCAATAAACTTAATATGTAAATTTTGTGGGTTAAGCCATTTGTGAGCTGAGCGCACCATTTGTAAAGAGGTTTCAGAAGATATGTGCTTCCGAAATTAATTTCAGTATATATAGCCATTAAGTAATTTTTCTTTTCTTCTTGCACTTGTAACGCTTGTTATGTGTAACATTCAAACAAATGCATCCCCATAAACGCTGAAAATTGTACACATGTTTATATTAACTTTTTTCATCAGAATAGTCCCTACTACAACCTCCTAAAATATTTACTCTTCCTCCAAAATCACCCTCTATATTAAGAAACAAACACTTTTGCTGGCTGTGCAGATACTATTCATTAACTGGAAAGGAGAGTTCCATGCTGACAAAGGAACTGCTAGAGGCTTGCACACTGTGGAGCGGATGGGAGAGACGACCTTTGCTAGTGACAACTCATCAATGATGCATTTTTACGGGACCCTTGGATTTGAACACGTAGATGTGAGTATTAAATTACATTTTTGTATATAGCAAGTAGTATAGGCCTAGTATTTTGTTTTAACTTCGCTTTCAACTAGAGAAATTTTTAGCGTCTCACATGGGTGAGAAATGGGCGACAAATTTCGCCTGAAGCCTTTCCGGGATGCACAGGTATAGTACTCTTCGGGACGATCAAGTTATGCTCAGGACTTTATCGCCCCTTAAATGAATCGCTGTCGACTGGTTTTCAACCCGCAAAATTCGCATGAAACGTGACCACCGAAGACAATAAATCTTGCAGGTGAAATATCACGTTCTTAACATAGATAGGCTTACTCAGTGTAAGCTATTCTTTCAACAAATTGTATTTTCCTAAAATTTTATTTACTCAATTTTTAGTAGGTTATTTTATGATGCTTTATCAACATCTTAGGTCATTTAGCGTGTGAATGAGATGAAGGTGACAATGCCGGTGAAATGAGTCCGGGATCCAACACCGAAAGTCACCCAGCATTTGCTCATATTGGGTTGAGGGAAAACCCTGGGAAAAACCTCAACCAGGTAACTTGCTCCGACCGGGAATCGAACCCGGGCCACCTGGTTTCGCGGCCAGACGCGCTAACCGTTACTCTACAGGTGTGGACGCTATAAGTAATTATTATTATTATTATTATTATTATTATTATTATTATTATTATTATTATTATTATTATTATTATTATGGTGACTTATTTTGTGGGCAATAAGAAGTATTTTATGGTAGGTGAATTAAAGTTAGTCATGCGCCCAATGGTAATGCTCATGATCATAAAAAAAAGAATAGGAATAAGTGCATCAAAGTAGACAGTAAACGATTTCATTCTTATATGTGTTGAAAGTGATAATTCAAGAAAACCTTAAAAAAGGAAAAATGCTTACAAATGCGGAAAGCATAAAATTTGATTATGAAACCTATAACACCCGTTTTATTTCCTTACCTCTAAACCATACCAGCACAAATAGCGCTCAACGAGCGCGCGCGCTCGTTCGGAGCGGGAGAGTTGTGTTTACCGCTCGCCGAAACGGAGAGGAAGATACGTCGGAATGACATAGACTTGCTATAGGTAGAAGAGAGGGAAACGACCACTCAGGTATATAGTGGAGTGCAGTGTGTAGGCCTATTCTAAGTAACTGTTTCACGTTGCTTACCTACTGCTACAGTACAGTATGGAGGAATCTAAAAGACGGAACATAACATTTAACATTTAACGATTTACAGCTCGAACTTATTGATCTTCAATGTGACTTAACGGCTCAAGATCGTTTGAATAATACTACTAGCCTGGTTGAGTTTTACAAGACTAAACATTAGCAATAATATCCACGACTACACAGGCTGGCTGTGACAATGATTGCTATGTTTGACTCAACATTTATATTTGTGAGCAACTGTTTTCTATGATCAACTTTAATAAAGGCAGACATCGAACATCTGTAACTGATGTTTCATTACGATCAGTAGGCTACTGTTCCTTTCAGCTGCCAACAGCATAAAACCTCGTTTTGATGTAGTGATAAATAAAAATATAACAAAATGATATTGTACATTTAAGTAGCTATAGAATTTCTATTATTTCTGTAAAATAAATATTTCTTTATTAATTAATAATCCAAGATAGATTTGCAAACACTGAACGGGAATTCATTTCATAAACACTCGTAATAGTACTTTCTTTTGTGTATATTTTGTACGAGAACACCCTTCTTCCAGTCCACCCTTACACAGAGCGCAGCTAATATCTGCATTCCGCTCATGAGCTGTGAGCCGGCTCGGAGAGCGCAAACCTTGTGCAGGCCTGCTCTAAATGACATTTACTTCCGCTGCTGTTATGGATCTATTTAAAAATATCGTATTTTATTTCATATGGTAGGAAACCTACATTAGAGCCTGTTTCTATTTTTGCCCACATAGGACAGCATTACAGATATTTTATGCCATAATAGTGCTCTTGATTTACTACTTGTATAAAATAACGAGCTAAGCTTTAAACGTTAATAGAGTTACGATAATACTGTGTCGAACTATGGTTTTGTATTTTCTCAGCTCGTTTCACTGCAGAATCAACCTAAATTGTTCGAAACCTTTCAATGACAAGGCACAGCCGTGTCGCTGTTGTTCGTTTACAAGGACCGCCAATTGTCAACTTGTTTTCACGGAAGCCAAAAGGTTACGCCAGAATTCCCGGAATATTTTATATGAATAAAAAATTGTATAGCAAGCCTTTGCCTCAATTGTTTCGAACTTCAAGCGAAAAAGAAGTTAATAATTGACGCAGCAGCAACACGCAATCCCCAACAGCACATACAGGTTGAGTTCCAGAAACTCGTGGAAAATACAGTAACCATCCATCAAATTAACAAACAGAAAAAGAATGCTCTAAAACCAACTAATTGTAGAGAAAGTGTATGGCTACAAAAAACGTTTACATAGCCATGTAATCATTTTGTCGTGTTAAGGTTCTAATGTATTATCATTAGCATTATTATCACAGCCATATAATAATTACCAGTACCGGCGTAGCTCAGATGACAAGCGTGTTTGCCTACTCATCCGGAGCTGCGTTCAAGCATGGTTCCGGTTCCCGCTTAAGGGGTTAGGTACAGTTTACAGCAGTAAAATTTTGGAAATATTCAAAAATGTTTTTCCTTCATTACTATATCTTGTACAATAATGAAAATTAGTATGTGTAAAACACTGTCATTCTGCTATATGAAAAATATATTTTTACGATTATAACAATTATTTATATACTTTTTTTTTTCAAAATTCAAAATGGTGGCAGTTCACTGTACAGTGATGAAGCGTTTCTCTCATAACTCAAAAACTATCCAACATTCTGTGATGAAATTTTTGTGTGTATTTATGCATGTCATATCTACAATATAATGAAATATCACTTTTCTACCTTTCATAGATTTTTGATAAAAAATAAGAAAAACATTATATATTAAGGAATGTAGAGGATGATGAGTTTCAGCAATAAAATAAAAGAGATACAACATGAAAATGTTAAAACGTTTATGAGTTATGAGGAAAACACTTCATCACTGCACAGTGAATTGCCACCATTTTCAATTTTGAAAAAATATATAAATATTTTTTTTTAATCTTAAACATATTTTTTCATATAGCAGAAGCGGAGTGAATTTAGTATATGTAAAACACTGTCCTCCTGCTATATGCAAAATATATTTTTACGATTATAACAATTATTTGTATACTTTTCTATTTTTCAAAATTCGAAATGGTGGCAGTTCACTATACAGTGATGAAGCGTTTCCCTCATAACTAAAAAACTATCCAACATTCTGTGATGAAATATTTTGTGTGTATTTATGCATGTCATATCTACAATATGATGAAAAATCACTTTCCTACCTTTGATAGATTGTTTGATAAAAAAGTAAATTCGTTTTAAAAAATGGTCAAATACCAGAATATTCTTCACGAAAAATAAAGAAAACATTAATTGAGCCGTTCAGAGCAAAAGTGGTGTAAGTCAAAATTGAGTAATGAGGTTTAAAGTAAAAACTCTGTAAAATGCAATGCAAAGTAGCAATTAATATGTCCTTCTTGTTATCCACTGGCTACTAATAGTTTAAATAAATTGAATATTAATTGCTACTTTGCGTTGTATTTTACAGAATGTTTACTTTAACCCTCATTACCCATTTTTGACTTACACCACTTCTGCTCTGAACGGCTCATTTATTAAGGAATGTAGTTGAATGAGCATTATATTGTAAACATGAGTTTCAGCAGTAAAATAAAAGAGAGAGGACATGAAAAAGTTAAAACGTTTATGAGTTATGATGGAAACACTTCATCACTGCACAGTGAACTGCCACCATTTTGAATTTTGGTAAAATATATAAATAATTTTTTCTTTAATCTTAAACATTTTTTTTTTTCATATAGCAGAAGGACAGTGTTTTACACATACCAATTTTCATTATTGTACAAGATACAGTAATGGAGGAAAAAATGTTGAATATTTCCAAAAATGTTACTGCTGTGCGCTGTACCTAACCCCTTAAACTGATTACCTGGTTGGGTTTTGACATTATTAATGCTTTGAAATCAAACTCACACAGGACGGAAACGGCGATATAAAGATTGAAAGGTAATCCATTTCGAGACTACAAATTCGTCACTAATAACACGATTAAAATAAATGTGATTTCACTCGATCGGGTATACGAGTACGACACGAGCATGGCCTTGAGTTGGCACCACGCATGCGCGATGCGCTGGTGTGGACCCGCGGCGACTGGCGGTCATTTTGAGCGTGGGCGAAAATTTCCGGGCAGTACATCTCACGACACAGATGTGCTAGCGCGCTGATTTTGATGTCAAATGAAAGATCTCGTCTAGATCTATCGATTTAAGCCAGAAGTATTCACGTAAAATCCACGGCCGTCTTCCCGACAGAACCAAACACTGATTTTTTTCAACTCTAAAGGGAATGTCAGATAATGACATGACTAAATCTTGCTCTATCTTGCCAAATACAAACTCGCTATCATCAATGTCATCGACTCTAAATAACATTGTAGTTGATACAGAGTCGTTAAGTAACACATTAGAAATTTAAAAATACTTAGCACAATGTCCATCAAACGGAACAATTCTTTCACGCTGGAACTTAAGAGTATGATAGGTATTGTCATGTTTGTATGGCATTCACATAGTGTGGTTTGAAAAGGGCGCGTAAGCGGCTATGGTTATTTGCGCCCTTCATTCACAAAGAAGTTGTAGATCATGAATTGGCACCTGAACAGGCACAACGCAGAGTGAATATCTGTTGTCAGCTATTGGATAATCCCATGGATGATAGATTTATCAACAGTAATCTCACTAGAGGTTTTTACTTTATCGATAAATCTGCGAGTGGAACACGATTGGAAGAAAGCATATAAAGATTAGAAGTAACGAAGTACTCCAATACAATAAAATATTACTTGACTTACGAAAATACAACTGTCTTCAAATGTATTATTGTACCATCTCAACATTACAAATATTAACTTACATTAGATGGCAGTAGTGTGTTATGATTAGCTGTTTTCTTGTTATCAGTTGTGCCAACTATGGAATCTTCATTGAACTCTGTGGACGGTTACTAGCCTTTACTTGTCAAGAAGGCTTTGTTGATTCAGTTTCATTTTTATTAAAACAGTTGCATTCCGCTTCAATTATCCGGATCCCAGTAATCAACGTCACTTGACAGACGATTTTCAATAAATCTTGGTATATTAAACAATCTCTGATACGTGACTATCCATAATATCATAAACATAAACTAAATAATATAAATAAGTGTTAGAAAAGTTTTAATTAGGGATGATGAAATAAACAAGAAACGTTTTAATTAACGATGATGAAATAAAAAATAAACATGAATAATTTTAAAAGGAACAATTCTTGAATGTACAATTTTCAAATTTGAATGTTTTAGTGATTGGTTGTTCAGTTGATGTTATATTGGACGTGTGCGTAAAAGAAGTGGAACTCGTTGATGTACATGGTGTATTCCTCAACTTATTCAGGATTTCCGAATGGTGCTCTTCATTTATTTGTAAATAGGGAAGATGCATAGGAATTCTTGTTCTTGAATGCCAATGCGAGTCATATTTTAAACTGCTGTGCATCGACTGGAGTGGTTTGTAATTTTCTGATTTTTTTTTTTTTTGACGTCCATACCAGTGCAGTTTGAAATGTTGGCAAACAAAAAAACAAATGCTAGGGTAGTGATAAAAATAAACAAATGCTAGGGAAGCGATAAAATTAAACAAATGCTAGGGACGCGATAAAATTGTGCGATAAGCAGCCATGATTGGTTGAAAGACGTCCCTTCGTACCGTTTTATTGGTCAAAAGTATTATGACGTAGTAAAAGTGTAATAGAATAAATGATGACTAGAGTCCTGCGTTTGATACAAATTAGGTGTACCTCGATCATACTAGCTTCACGCTGCGGTCTCTTTCCGCACGCTCCAGTATTTTGTATTTAGATCTATTCGTGTACCTGTGAGTATAAGCCGGTGTATAGTAGGAATAGTACTCATATACAAAATACCACTTGAATTTAGTAACAATAATGACGAAGTATTTATTTAAAGGCAGCATATATGCAATAAAAGATCATTTTTACCACTGTTAGACAGGATTAAAATTTTTCAGGAGCCATACGCTTTGTTTTCAGGAGTCACTACATTTTGCCCACACATTCAAAGAGAAAACTATTTGAGCTATGTCAAAATTTGCGTAAAATTAGTCGTTTAAAAACCGTAAACCCTTATTTTTGCTTCATTAATTGTCCATTAATTTTAATGTATTTTCAAACGGGTCACTTGAAATAAAATTCAGTAAATGTAATTTTTAAAAGCAAAAAAATGTAAAAAAAATCGGTTTTAACTATATACTGTACTACATACAATTAATTGCAGTTCTTTCCTAAACGATCTGTAGCCAGCAGTACAGCAGCTAATTTTAGATTTATACATTAACAACGGCACACACGATGTTTCGCATTTGCCATTAAATTAATTTACTCTTGGAAGTAAACACATTAACAAAACACACGTGATCGCAGCGCAATTTCCTGTTTAAATGATGAAGAATTACTTAATTTATTGAAAATAAGCTAACAAATTAAGTTGCTCAATATTACAGGCCATCTTGTAACGTTATGACTTACAATAAAGCGAATAAAATAATATAATCGGTACGCTTTACCCACTGAGATATCCTTAGTTTAATAAACAAAAACAAAGATACTTATTTGCGGTAATTAGTCCCACTACAAGAATTATAATCGTGGAATTGCTAAATGGAATAAACAAGTAATTTTAGAACGAAAAAAATTTTAATGATCTCATAACTTACAGATTGAGCAGCTTTCAAAATAAATGCTATCTGCAAAGGCCACATGTAGCACTATCATCGCCGTTCAATCGAAAGTAGATATAATATCGATTTTCCACACGGCCTTCCTAGAACAGTATGTAGGACCGCGCAATTTAATTGTACGAATCATATTCATATTCATATTCTTTATTTGCCTGAAAGTACAAGAATACAAGAGGCCTCGTCAATGTGTTAATATAAAAAACAATATGTCAATATTTAAAACATTAAAAGAGTAAAAAAATAATAAAATTTAACTAAAATACTACATTATTTTCAAAAAATTCATTCATACTATAAAAGGGATTATTTTGTAGCCATCTCTTAAGCTGAAGTTTAAATTGTGTTTCATTAAGTGCCTTTATATTTGTAGGTATCTTATTATATACTTTTATTGCACTAATTACATAGCTTGATTGTGTTTCTTGCAACCTGACATGTGGTACGTTTAATTGATCATTATTTCTGGTTTCATAGCGATGCAGATCAGCTATACTTGTATAATTAGTAATATTCTTGTTTACATTCATTAAAAGTTCAAAAATATATAGATTGTAGATTGTCATAATCTTTTCATTTTTGAAAAGAGATCTACATGATAGTCTGGGTGGGGACATTGTTAAAATACGAACTGCCTTTTTCTGCAGTAACAGAATGTTTGGAAGGTCGGAACTATTTCCATATAAAAGTAATCCATATCTAATAACACTTTCAAATAGTGCATAGTAAACTTGTTTTAAATAATGTTTGGGAATCTAGTTCATGATACTTCTCAAGAGATAAATTAATCTAGAACTCAAAGTAACCTTCCCTAATAAATCTGACTAGTGGCTTGTGCAGCAAATGCTGCAAACTAAGTTCATTAGACGTTCAAATAAACATTTTTCAGATTAATTTTCAATGAAGAATACCAGACATTCTGAAAGTTATTTGCTTCCATAATAATGAAACATACTCTCTCTCTCGAGCCAATACTGAAGAGAACCACGCATATAAATATCTACACCACACCGCCATTAAATATATGAAAAAGACCCAACCCCACTTGATTAATAACTTTAAAAATACTTGATTTTTAATAATATTATTATCTTACGTAAGTTTTATAGCTTTCAGTAACATATACTATATAGCCGCCACTCAGTAAAATATAAAAATCAAAATCTAATTTAAGTTATTCTCTACATCTACTTATATAACCCCAAAACGTTTCACTTTCATATCATCAATATAGCATTAATATGTACAATTAATGAAAAATAGTCACATCACGGCATTAACTACAATAATATTCCATTTTTAATAGTAATAATGTCATCAAACCACCTCAAGTTTTGTAGTTTTTAATATCCAATACACAGCTGTACCCAGAAAATTACACACCACAGAATCGAACCTGTAAATTATTTTTAGTAAGTTAAGTCTTTAATAACCAATTTAATTTGAGCTCTAAATATGTCAGCATTCTTGCAGATTATGGCCTTCGTGTATTATTGTTTACTGTAGTATGTGTTTTGTTTTATTCTGAAATGCAACATGGCCGGCTTGATGCTCGCTTCGCTTCTCCTGAATGCAATTAGCTAGTTCTCAAAACTGACGACAGATGGATTTTGGAAAATAGGAAAATTATGTAGGAAAATTGACATTTCACTGAAAACTACTATTTTTCCGAAAAACTTTGGGTTCCAAGCTTCAAAATGAGGGGCCATTTATTATAATCCGTTCAGCAGTTTTCCCGTAATTTCCATTACCAGTTCAAATTATATATATATAAATAATATACTGCAAAAAAATATCGGCTAATGATTTAAACAAAAATATTGCCCATGAATCACAATATTGTCTATGCTGATGCAATTAATTCATTGCTTTACAGTAGTATTGACTGTTTTGTTATATTTTCATTAATTTTATTACACAGTATATTGTTCCATATCATACTTATATTTTATAGATTATTAAGTACTTTATTAAATGTTCAGCACATCTCCACTGCTTCGTAACAACACCATATTGTAACACATCAGGGAAAAATGCTCATTCCCTCACAAAAATACGAGTGTTTTCGTAAAAGACTACCATTTTCCCCGGACAAAAATACAATAGCCCTACGGCGTTGCTATAAAGTGGCAGGGGTGAATGTTTTCATAAGAGATGAGTATTTTTCCTGGATTAAAAATACAACATGGCTTTGCCAGGAAGTAGCGGTGATGTGCTCAGCATTTACCATTTTACATTTTGATAAAGTTCTTTCACATAAAACGAGTGGAAGAAGCAAGAAAATCTAAATACGTACGTTCAGTGTGATCTTTTTTCACTGTGGTAGACGATGCAACAAAATTTGCTTGCTACTATATGTGATATTTGTAACCAGATAATATGTTATAGTTAATGATTTATAGAAAGTTTCAATTTTTTGTTTTACAGATCTACTTTAGATCTACGTGTATATTTATCATATAGAAATGTAGGAATTGTTGTATGGGCAGGGCATGTAGCACGTATGTGCGAATCCAGAAATGCATATAGAGTGTTAGTTGGGTGGCCGGAGGGAATAAGACCTTTGGGAAGGCCGAGACGTAGATGGGAGGATAATAAAATAGATTTGAGGGAGGTGGGATATGATGGTAGGGACTGGATTAATCTTGCTCAGGATAGGGACCGATGGCGGGCTTATGTGAGGGCGGCAATGAACCTCCGAGTTCCTTAAAAGCCATAAGTAAGTAAGTAAGTAAGGAATTGTTATAATGCTGCCGTACCAGTCAGCATGAAGTGAATACATTCCAAGTAGAAACAATTAATGTAAAGACAATGATAGTGAATAAATTAGGCCTATTTTATTGTCTTGTTAAGCAACTGAAGAAAGTGCCAATGAAAGTTGAGAAATTTCATAGTCTGACATTAATAATTTCACGTACTACCATAGATAGGCCTATTAATATAACCTTAAATGTATATTACATTTGTTTGGGTTTGTAGAATGCAAGTTACAGTGTATATTTAATAAAATTATACCTCTCCTAATTAATTAATGTTATTAGGCACTTCACCTAACAAGTTGTACAATAAATTATAACATTCTACAGTACCAAAAGTAATATATTTTAGGTAACTGTAATCCATACTGGAGAATCGCTCTTCAAGGATGTAAAAGATCAAAAGCATAGAAATAAAAGTCCAACTGAATTATAGTGAATTCCTATAGGGTAAACTGGGGTCTGTTGGACAGTCGGGCATGTTGGACACTGTGTACTTTAACGTGTTACCTCGCCACTTGTGGGCACCACATTCTGCTAGAAGTCAATGACGGAAGTAGCCACGAGTGTCCGACTGTCCAACAGACCCTAGTTTACCCTATGTAAATCATACTGTAGTACATATTCGTAATATATCACTTATAACTAGAGCTCGGATTTTGAGGTACTAAAAATCGGGAAAATAATTATTCTTTCGTGAGCTAAAATCGGGAAAATGTGACAAAAAGAAAAATATTTAATTATGTTCCCATTATGTTATGTGAAATAAACAATATGCAGTACTCATCAGTATAAATTATGTCATCTCGCCAACTGCTCAAGAATTAAGGCTCATTCACAATGAAAATTAAACATAACGTAAGCGTTAACTTAAGGATGTAAACGTTACGGTAAAATCAAGAAGTCATACCATCCATCATTCACGATGGGAACATAAACATAACCGCAAACATACTTGGTAACCATGGAAACATAACAACGACGCCATTTCCTCATATTCTGTCGTAGACTTCAGCGCTCCACGATTGTGTTCTGTTTGCAAATAGCGTAAGCATAAGCATGAAAGTTTGGAGTTTGCAAACTTTCATGTTAACGTCTTACGGTAATGTTTATGTCAATGCTTATGTGAATCATTGTGAATGATCCCATTTGGTAGCCTGGGCGCAAACTTCTGTGTTTATGTTACGGTTATGTTTAATTTTAATTGTGAATGGGCCTTTACAGTAGTTTACACAATGAGATTCATCCTTAAGTTGTCCATCACAAATCTCTGACGATTATAGCGGAACACTGCCTTGTACTGGGGAAAAGAGCACTCTGGCCATTGAGAAACAACGTGCATTTCCTAGAGACATATTTATGATTGGAAACGAAAACAGAGGCAGCTGATGTTTATGAAATTATTATAATTTCTTCCTGAATCAGCGTTGTGATAACTTATAAGGCACTCCTAAATGACACATCACTGTTTATGTGTGTTAGTTACAGTACAATTTTTAGTGGTGGCAGCTCTTATCGCATGCGGTGAGAGGAAACTGCAGTTCCACAGGTTGACAGATAGGCAATTCCGAAAAACGGTTGCCAGCTGTCACGCCTAAGCAACTTCGGGTATTGATTAATCTGAAAAGAGGCTTCTGTCGAAAATTATTTGAAGAAAATTTAATTTTTATATGTTTTAAGTGAATATTTGAAAATATGTATTTACATAAAAAATTTCAAAATAGTTTTCATGTGAAATAAAATTAAAAATATATGCTCATGCGAGTTTCTATTACAGTGCAAATAAAATATTTATTTATCTAAGAATCCTAGCCTTACTTATAACAATTAATTACAATGCCCACTTCTGTTACAAATTTTATTTATGATTGTATAAAAATATAATTACTAAATATATTAAAGGTACTGTAATAACAGGGCCGGATATTTATGGAAATCGCGAAAATCACGTCTTAATAGATATACAATAGATTTTTCCTAATCTTTACGAATTAAGCGATTCTGATCAATAAGATTCGGATAAAACAATCGCGACAAAACGTGAAATAGAGTTCTAATAGCGAAATATGAACACATTCGCGAATTATTACTATTGCGTCGTTTTATAGCGAATTTCATATTCTGAGTTTTTTTTTTTTTCGGATTTTTTTTTCATATATCCAAGTAGGCTACATTACATGGTATTCCAGGAGTTCTGATTACATTAGTGAACTCAAAAGACGGAGAGTTCAACATTTCACTAATAATTTGAAAGTGTTAATTTGAGGGCTGCAAGGTTTTTTTTTTTTTTTTTCATTTTTAATGAATATGTATTAAATACAGTCTCAATCCAACAAATATTGTCTATTGGCCATACCGTACCTTTACCAGAATCCAACGAACCTTTAATGTTAATTATTTGGAAAGTAATATTCATACTGAATGAATACTCCAATTAAAAAATAATTGTATTTTCCAAAATTTCCATTAATCTCCGCCAAGAATACAAATCAATCTCCAACAATCTCCGCCGATACCAATATTAAAAAACACAAATGATAAAATCAATCTTCATAAATGCCTACCCCTGGTGATAACTATTAAGGTTTAAAATTATATTAGATTGAGGACTATTGTGATACTAACTGCATTATCTAAAAAGATGACATTTTATTTTATTAAAGCATTTCCTTAAACTTATAATAATCATAGCCTACATTAATGCCTTATCGTAAATAAACTCTCATAGGGTGTCATGTGTTATGTTTTACTAAAATCGATTTTTATTTTGAACTGGAGCGTTTACTATTCTTCTTTTCAACAGTAATCTGCGAAAATTGACACTAAATATGCAGAGCAGCTGATTACACACGATTCAAGGCCTTTCAAACATGTTATAGAACCGGATAGAAGTTGAAACAGTCAACTGGCGTTGTAAAGATATTCTTACGAAACTGTTTCTTCGAAAATGTTATTTTGATAGTTTCTGTCTGCATAATGTTTCCTTTCATACAACAGTGTTTGGTAACTGTATTATATTTTGACTGGAATGCAAGGACTTCAATGCCATTCTCATAATGTACAGTACGGTTTGTAATAGAACAAGTTTTGTCTCATTTCAGCTAGCCTACGGCTTCTACAAAGCTCACTTAATGGGACTGGGCCCCACTGGAACCATAAATACAAAATTTTTCCCTCTGGACCTGTACGTGCACATTCACATAGACTTCACTGGCAGGGAAGTTCATCTGGACGAGTTCAAAGTCATGAGCGTCGGGTAAGTATTTCAGTTTAGTTTCGTTTTCAGTCTGAGACATTATTTAGAATTCTTGATACTGGTAATTTTTTCTTGTTAAAAATGAAGAAACTGTATTTGTAGTATTAATCACAACGTTCATAAGTTCAGTACAAGTCAGCCGTTAATTATAGATGTTATAAAAAGAAGTTCAGGGTCTATTCATTTTAAATCTTAAAGTTTTGAAGAATCAAGACATTATAAAAAGAATAATTACCAGTATGTATTATATGCCTATAGTCTATTTTACGTGATAATTTAATTTTTCACATCTCAAAGCTACAATACTGATGTAAGATCTATAGATTACTATTGGTATTATTATTATTATTATTATTATTATTATTATTATTATTATTATTTTTATTTGGGAAATGCGTGTTATTATTCGGTTGAGAAGCTTTTGTCATCTAGTCTGCTGTCAAAAAATCTGAAAGTTAGAATTTATAAAACAGCTATATTACCGGTTGTTCTGTATGGTTGTGAAACTTGGACTCTCACTTTGAGAGCGGAACAGAGATTAAGAGTGTTTGAGAATAAGGTTCCTAGGAAAATATTTGGGGCTAAAAGAGATGAAGTTACGGAGAATGGAGAAAGTTGCACAACGCAGAACTACACGCATTGTATTCTTCACCTGACATAATTAGGAACATTAAATCCAGATGTTTGAGATGGGCAGGGCATGTAGCACGTATGGCCAAATCCAGAAATGCATATAGATTGTTAGTTGGGAGGCCGGAGGAAAGAGACTTTTGGGGAGGCCGAGACGTAGATGGGAGAATAATGTTAAAATGGATTTGAGGAGGTGGGATATGATGATAGAGACTGGATTAATCTTGCTCAGGATAGGGACCAATGGCGGGCTTATGTGAGGGCGGCAATGAACCTCTGGGTTCCTTAAAAGCCAGTAAGTAAGTAAGTATTATTATTATTATTATTATTATTATTATTATTATTATTATTATTATTCTTACTTCTGGGAGTCCCCAAGTAAGAGTGGTTCTCCCACAACTAACTTTGTCTTTCAACAGAGAACAGTGTCCTTAGCTCACAGGACAGAACGCTGGTGTATTGCGAAAGATGATAGAAGACGCATTCAGTGTGATAAAAGGGATATCTTATGGGAAGTTTTACCGCTAGATAGCAGGAGCGTTCCATGCGGCACATGTTGTAGAGCTATATCATGTCATATGCTAGAGTTCATTACGTTCTCCCGCTTGTTGGTTTTCTGTGCGTGTCAAAATTATATTTATAATTATTTTGTATAATTTAATACAATTCAGTACTTTCTTACTACCGCATAATATAATTTAATTTACAATAAATAATAGTGCAAACTTGTATAATACTGAGCGATTTCCCTTAAGACATGGATGGGGAAATCTGCAGAATGTAGAGTATAGATAGGCCTACGAGTAAATTGAATGCTCATGAACCCAAAGAGACCTTTGAGAACGAGGTGCACGAATAAAATAAAATAGGAAGTTTGTCGAAGGTGAATATTGCCTCTTTAATCATTAATGTTATAAGTACTGTACGCGAAAAAAACAGAATATGCATCCACCAATGTCTTTTATATATAGGAAGGGACTATCGGGCTTGAATTCCTCGCATTTTTTTTTCCTCTAGTTGTAGAAAGATCAAATGCAATTCTTAATATGATATACGAGGATTAAAGCTTATAATACATTGGCAAGACCACTATTAACTTATGGTCCCAAGGCCTGGACTTCGAGGGAAAGAGATAAATCCCGAATAGTAGCCAACGAGATGAAATTGCTGTGAAGAACAGCTGGCTATACTATTATTAGACAGCAAGAGGAACGAAGATGTTCTTCAAGAGCTTGAAATATCTTCTATTTTGGATTACATCTATAGTTACAGAACTAACTGGCAGCAACATGTTCACCGCATGGAAAGGGCTCGCATTCCTCGTCACATTTGTATCTACTGTACAAGAGGAAGAGAACACTAGGAAGACCTTTAAAGAGATGGCTTGAGACTGTAACGGGCCATTACTTATTAGGACGACGACGACGACGATATAATATGATCGCAGTAGTATCACGATTATTAGTGCATGTTATAGATTAAGGGCATACAGTTTGGAATACTATGTAAGATGATTTTGAAAATCTGACGTTAAAACATGGTTTTAATAATTATTAGCCTACATTAAAGGCATTGTTCACGAAATGTATTTTGGAGTCAAGATTTCCTCACTTTCTTATTTTATACACAGACGTTGCATAGAATATATTATTTATAGGCCTATATATATATTTTTAACTACGAATCATCCTTGATAATAAATAGTTTCCTGTAGGCCTAGTATCATCCAATTGTAAAATGCGGGCGTGAACGTCGGAGACTCCTACAAGATCTGCATATAATCTAAGCTAACATAGCTTACTACCGAGGTTGCATAATATGTTTTTATTACAATTTTTCTTTGCCCTCTTCCAAAATGAAACTGTAGTAAGAAATTCCTTACTTGAAATAGTTCTTTTTGCTTAATTTGAGGCGCAATTTAATTAGTTATATTTTTAAGGTTGAAAGCATATATTCAGAATCTTTCGGGACCTGACTGAAGACAAAAAGCTTTCCTAGTTTTTATATATAGGAACACAACAAAAATTTGGCACTTTGAGTTGTTTTTAAGAGTACTTCATATACTAATACACTACGTAAATCCTCAATGTTTATATATTGGAAAACAAATGCACAAGCAAAGCGCATCCCTCAAAGTACACGCGCTATTTGTTGGTGCTAGTTCAGGATATCCCTACTAAGGGTTACAGGATTGGGTATGGGAGTAGATCGTGGCCCATTGTAATGGGTGCTATCCCGATATTTATCTGGAGAAGCTTGGAACAACGCAGCCTCTAAGTTAGGATAGCCGCACTTGGGATCGAACCCCGGACCTCCTGAATACAAAAATGTGTACTAACTACGACACTACCATGTTCCAATGATGATGACGATGATGATAGCCACCGGCGTAGCTCAGTAGGCTGAGGCGCTTGTCTGCCGGTCCTGAGTTGCTCTCAGGCGTGGTTCGGTTCCTGCTTGGACTGATTACATGGTTGGATTTTTTCCGAGGTTTTCCCCAACAGTAAGGCGAATGTCAGATAATTTATGGCGAATCCTTCAACTCATATCGCCAAATACCATTTCGCTATTACCAATTCCATCTTCGCTAAATAACCCTGTAATTGATGCAGAGTCGTTAAATAAGCAACTAAATAGAGTAATAATAATAATAATAATAATAATAATAACAATAACAATAATATCGAATGAAAATTATCACACCACTATTATACTAATTATACGAAATACAAAATGATTCACGAGAATTTTCTGTCCTTTGCGGAGCTCATTTCTGAAGATATTCTGAGCAAAAAAATGTCATATAAAACTTTTGTCATAACCTCAATATTTTCAAAGTTACATTAATTTGCTATTCAGAAGTATCATTTCTTTAATTGGCTAGTGTTCTGAAGATCAAAATCTGTTGTTAATTGTTTTGCACAGATTTTGTTTTTCAACTTTTAATTAAAAATTACATCATTCTTACGCACTTATCACAAAAATTGTTACAAATCATACGACTTTAGGAACTTGATTCTTTACAGTTTAATTATGCATCCTAATGTACAATCCTAAAGAATTTATAAGAGTGGCGTCATTTGTAACAGTTGCGAAAAATGCGTAAGAGAATGTAATTTTGTAGTTAAAAATCGAAAAAAAAATCTCTACGAAGCAACTATGGAATTCACAACATATTTTCAACTTTAAAATAATTAATTAATTAAAAATTAATTTAGTAAAAATAAAAAAACATTATACTCTGAATAGTTCATTCTTTATCTTTAATATTCGTTTTACCCTTAAAACTCATGAATAATGGTATTCTACAAACATCTTCAAATTAGTGTAACTCTGAAAATATTGAGATTAGGACAAATGTTTATATGACATTTTTGCTCAGAATATCTTCGGAAATAAGCTCCGTAAGGGACGGTAAATCCTCGTGAATCACCCTGTATATCGTTCGTTCATTACATTTTTCTGTCAAAGAGCAAGTTTTCGTTGCAAATCCAGCATCTCTTAATCTTCGCATACGAGTGTTGATACATTTTGTTATTTCTTGTGTTACAAAAGCAGTTTTACTGATGAAATCAACATAAAGTTAATTAAGATCCTGATGATGATAGGATTTGGTGACAGAAAACGCACACAAGAAGTATAGACAATTTCTAACGAGACTAATCCAATTCTCTCATTTTCTGTTAAAACATATTTTTAAGTTGATTTTATCAATAAAACTGCTTTTATAACATAGGACTAACAAAATATATAAACAATTAAATTGTTACCATAGTAGCTATAGCCATAGTGCTTCTGTATGAAACAAAATATGAAGTACTACATAGCGATACAAACAATATGTTTTCAGATGATATTAAATAAACTATAGCATATCTTTCCTTGGGGTTTTAAGCCTACTTAGCCTGGAACAGAAATGAATACCGGGGTTGTTTCTTGAGGGTGAAGGCAGTGTATTGAGTATTATCCTAAAAATATCGAAAAACTACTTTTGCCAGTAACACAACAATTTCTGTACATTTTGTACAATGAGAAAGGAAACTTTTCTGAGTCACGTATTAAAACAAAATAGTTTGTAATATTAGTAAGATCCACATTCAAATCGCAGGATTTATTTGACAAATATTTGCATTTTCATAGGTACCAAATAAAGCTCTTTGTATTTCAGTTGCTCTGCTATGAGATCGTAACACAGAGCATGGAAGCGGCTGTATACCATAGGCTTGTAATTACAAAGTCGATTCTGAGAATTTGAGGGATAATAACTGATCCATATATTGCAGAGGCAAACTCATAACAAGCGACAGTCAAATACGCGTACCTATGCTGCGCTGAGAATCAGCAATTCACAATCAGAAATGAAAAATAACGTTTATTTTTTATTAACCACACAGCACATTGTTTTTCAATGGAAAGCATTCCTCCGGATATTGTTTTGGTTTCTCTTTCATTGCATTTGCTTTCTCACTAAACGCAATAGGAAAAAAAATATATAGTCCGTATCAGCTTACTTAACGGCCTAAGGGTCAAACCTAACCGTTTTCCCCCTATTACTACATATATGCTAGTGGTTTATCCTGATTTTCTAGATGCCAGGAGTCCACACCTGTGGAGTAACGGTCAGCGCGTCTGGCTGCGAAATCAGGTGGCCCGGGTTCCAATCCCGGTCGGGGCAAGTTACCTGGTTGAGGTTTCTTCCGGGGTTTTCCTCAACCCAATACGAGCAAATGCTGGGTAACTTTCGGTGCTGGACCCCGGACCCATTTCAGCGGCATTATCACCTTCATATCATTCAGACGCTAAATAACCTAGATGTTGATACAGCGTCGTAAAATAACCCAATAAAATAAAAATTAAATAGATGCCAGGACGAATATTCATTTACCTATTTTGTTTCGATATCAGTTATTCATAGATTTCAAAAAGGCATATGACTCGGTTAAGAGGAAGTATTATATGATATTCTTATTGAATTTGGTATTCCCAAGAAACTAGTTCGATTAATTAAAATGTGTCTCAGTGAAACATACAGCAGAGTCCGTATAGGTCAGTTTCTATCTGATGCTTTTCCAATTCACTGCGGGCTAAAGCAGGGAGATGCACTATCACCTTTACTTTTTAACTTCGCGCTTGAATATGCCATTAGGAAAGTTCAGGACAACAGGCAGGGTTTGGAATTGAACGGGTTACATCAGCTTCTTGTCTATGCGGATGACGTGAATATGTTAGGAGAAAATACACAAACGATTAGGGAAAACACGGAAATTTTACTTGAAGCAAGTAGAGCGATCGGTTTGGAAGTAAATCCCGAAAAGACAAAGTATATGATTATGTCTCGTGACCAGAATATTGTACGAAATGGAAATATAACAATTGGAGATTTATCCTTCGAAGAGGTGGAAAAATTCAAATATCTTGGAGCAACAGTAACAAATATAAATGACACTCGGGAGGAAATTAAACGCAGAATAAATATGGGAAATGCGTGTTATTATTCGGTTGAGAAGCTCTTATCATCCAGTCTGCTGTCCAAAAATCTGAAAGTTAGAATTTATAAAACAGTTATATTACCGGTTCTTCTGTATGGTTGTGAAACTTGGACTCTCACTCTGAGAGAGGAACATAGGTTCAGGGTGTTTGAGAATAAGGTGCTTAGGAAAATATTTGGGGCTAAGCGGGATGAAGTTACAGGAGAATGGAGAAAGTTACACAACACAGAACTGCACGCATTGTATTCTTCACCTGACATAATTAGGAACATTAAATCCAGACGTTTGAGATGGGCAGGGCATGTACCACGTATGGGCGAATCCAGAAATGCATATAGAGTGTTAGTTGGGAGACCTGAGGGAAAAAGACCTTTAGGGAGGCCGAGACGTAGATGGGAGGATAATATTAAAACGGATTTGAGGGAGGTGGGGTATGATGATAGAGACTGGCTTAATCTTGCACAGGATAGGGACCGATGGCGGGCTTATGTGAGGGCGGCAATGAACCTTCGGGTTCCTTAAAAGCCATTTGTAAGTAAGTAAGTAAGTTAAATATCAGCGTCGTTATCAGCGTCGCCGGATGTGCCGAAATTGTCCCGCAGGAGTTCTTTTATATGCCAGTAAATCTACTGACATAAGCCTTTCGCATTTAAGTACACTTAAATGCCATCGACCTGGCACGGGGTCGAACCCGCAACATTGGGCATAGAAGGCCAGTGCTATACCAACTCGCCTTTGTTTAGAATTTCGAGTACTGACAAATACGACAACTGGCAGTTTTTTCTAACTGTTATGTTGGCAGCAATAATTTTAGTTTGCAATGAAAGAAACTGATGAAATGGAAGTATAACTAGGCTTGTGAAATTTGAACGTAATTGATAATTAATTAGTAATCGATATTTTAGACATTCAACAATTAACGACATAACCAAGAGAGCATTAACATCTTCTGGTATCCCTGCTATTTTAGAACCTACTGAGATTAGTCGCACGGATGGAAAGCGGCCTGATGGATTAACCTTGGTCCCGTGGATCAGAGGAAAATCGCTAATGTGGGATACGACATGCGTGAATTCCGTAGCTCCATCCCACTTGCCATGAACTTCTAAAATCGCAAGCTCTGCAGCCGAATCTGCCGTATGCAGTAAATGTCGTAAATACGTACGTCTAGTAGACAATTACATCTTCATCGTCTTTGCTGTCGAAACAATAGGCTCCTGGTGTAAAGTAGCAAAAGTCCTGCTTTCCGAGATAGGTAGAAGTTTGGTGACTGTTACTGGAGACCCTCTCTGCACCAATTACCTACGGCAATGAATAGGAATAGCCATCCAACGTGGGAACGCAGCCAGGACTCTGGGAATCTTTCCAGACGCCAATTCTCTCGATGAGATTTTCCTTATTTGAATATCTGAAGTGATTGCAGTTTTCTTTTCCTAACATATTCATATAAAAAAATCAGGAGTCACAATGAAATTTTGTACGAGTATTTACACATTTAAACTGAAATTGTAGTATTTTTCATCTGTAAATTAAAGCAAGTATAATACATAAAATTAATTAGTAACACCGGTATTAATGCTAATATCAATACATAATTCAGTTCTGTTGCGTTGTGATTTCAATTCAACACTATATTCAGGTAAGTGTAATTGAATAAGATATAACTAGACTTCGTTGAATTGCCACACGCAGCATGCTATCAGGTTGCCGATGTACGGTAGTATAGAGGAGGTGAGTGACCGCCCGGTCTCGTAGTATAAGCAGTTCATGTTAAGAGTTGTGACCGGTCCAAATAGATAGAGCAGCTACAGCTAATGTATACCTATGTAAGCACTTGTTTTTGCATTACTATGGTTGGAATAGTCAAAGCTTAACATTTGTTCAGTGCAGACAAGAATTATGCAGAACATTACAATAAAATAATGGAGGTAATTGATGCATTGGATAGCATAGACAGTTCCGCTGTTGCAGCTGTAAAATCATTGCCTTCTGAACAGCTATTGGAAGATATTCTGTTCATTGATTCTGATTTTAAAATCATGTACAAAAGTATCACCTGTTAGAATCGTCTAAACTACAACTCTCAGAAGCCCTTAATATAGTGGATAAAGTATCACAAACCGTTATCCAAAATAACAATTCACTAATTTCAGAAAAAGTGAAATGTAAGTTGAGAAACATTATTGCTAAAAATTCTGCCTTCGTATTATAAATGATGTACCATCAGGCCACGGCAAGACGTCTGAAGTTGATGTACTAAAAAGTAGTGTCTTTCCGTTCTTCAAATATGCACGTATTATATCGTGTAATGTTGAACGTACATTTCCCAATATAAAAACTCTGACCATCGGAGGAGATTACTTTGCAGTCGCTCAAAATGTACGTAACTCTTTACTGCAATGCACATATTCAAGAATTATGTGAGTATCTTACATTAAATTTTAAGAGTTAATATATCTCACTATAAAATAATTGTGTATTTACATGTTTAGACATTTCCTACTTCAGTGATCATTCATTATATTTCTTGAATGCAGGATACAGGTTTTATTGTAATCGCAGTATACTGCTCAGTGTTTACATCAGAGGCATACTCCATCCGTTGCACGCTCCTTTCTCATACAGTCTATACCGCGTGCTCAGTAAACCTTTGCGATTCTCGTGGCAATTCCACGAAGTCTAGATATAACTTATAGACCTGCTTGGTATGAAACATGCACGTGGCTAATGGACAGAGTTTTATTAAAATGTCCAAGAGAGGAAATAGCATGGTAGCGACTGAGGACTATGTATTTTAACTTAAAATGCATATTATTTAAAATTTTAAGTACAGTATACATTTCATAGTGCTATTCTGTTTTCGGAATTCGTACTAATCTTTTCACGTGAAAAATAAAATACATTTTTGGTTAGGTCTCGTGAATCTTAAACTGTTTAGACAGAGCAATTAATTTCATGTTGTCAGACAAAATAGATTTTAATATGAGATCATATTAATCTACTAACTATGCAGAGGTCAGGAGGAAAATACACGGAGGCTCAAATTATTGAACCATTTACTGACACCTCCCAACATAGAGATGATATGTGATAAATAAGTAAATAAGCAAGACATTGTTCTTGTTAATTCTATAACATTATTATTATTATTATTATTATTATTATTATTATTATTATTATTATTATTATTTTTTATTATTCAGAGATTTGGAATTGAACATGTTACATCAGCACCTTGTCTATGCGGATGATGTGAATATGTTAGGAAAATCCACAAACTTTTACTTGAAGCAAGTAAACTTAAGCCATTTGTAAGTAAGTAACAAGTAAAGAGATAGGTTTGTCAGTAAATCCCGAAAAGACAAAGTATATGATTATGTCTCGTGACGGGAATATTGTACGAAATGGAAATATAAAAATTGGAAATTTTGAAGCGGTGGAAAAATTCAAATATCTGGGAACAACAGTAAAAAATATAAATGATACTCGCTCGAAAATTAAACACAGAATAAATATGGAAAATGCCTGTTATTATTCGGTTGAGAAGCTTTTATCATCCAGTCTGCTGTCAAAAAATCTGAAAGTTAGAATTTATAAAACAGTTATATTACCGGTTGTTCTTTATGGTTGTGAAACTTGGACTCTCACTTTGAGTGAGGAACATAGGTTAAGGGTGTTTGAGAATAAGGTTTAGAAAAATATTTGGGGCAAAGATATGAAGTTACAGGAGAATGGAGAAAGTTACACAACACAGAACTGCATCAATTGTATTCCTCACCTGACATTTTAGGTTAGGAACATTAAAAACAGACGTTTGAGATGGGCAGGACATTTCATGTTGTCCAGAAATGCATACAAGTGTTAGTTGGGAGGCCGGAGGGAAATTAGACCTTTACCAGACATAAAGAGACGTAGATGGGAAGATAATATTAAAATGGATTTGAGGGAGGTGGGATATGATGATAGAGAACTTTAATCTTGCTCAATAGGGACCAATGGCGGTTTTATGTAAGGCGGCAATGAACCTTCGGGTTTCTGTAAAAGTCAGCAAGTAAGCAAGTATTATTATTATTATTATTATTATTATTATTATTATTATTATTATTATTATTATTATTATTATTATTTCAGTACATGGCATTGTGATTTCACTCTCTTTGGTGATAATTGGTATTTGTTGGCATCACTGAAGAGATAGGCAAATTAGCGTTTTAGAAACTATTCTTACGTAATCCTCACTATATGCTCCAGATTTTCATGGAAAAACAACTAGAAGACAAGAAACAAAGAATTAGAGAAGCCTGTGGGGTCTCTCAGCTGTGCTGAAGTGCAATCACGGATGTTAGAAGCTGATCAGAACATTGTTTAGCACAGGATGGTGTATATTTTGAACACTTACTAGAAGAGTGTACGTACATAACAAACGCATTTCTCAAAAGATACCATTTTTGTTGCTTTGTGAGTAAACAATAAAAGTTAGGAAGAAAAAGTTTGAGTAAAAGTAGTTTCTTTTTAAAAGTAGTTTCCAATGTTCTCATTTGAAATTTTGAAGTTGACCTTAGGTACCGAAGATATGTTACGGGTTGGTACTACCACCAATCGATTCTTTACATATGTTTAGGTTATCAAAATTTGTTTATGAACAAACAGTATCACAAAAATGGTTTTCGAGAAAAAAAGGCTGATACGTTGGTCTGAAACACCTGGTACTATTAAAGTTATTTATCTATTATTTGTCATGACTTACGGTATTACAAATGCGAATTACATAGTAAAATCAAACAATTATTAATTCGTTGGTCACCCTCTGCACGTACTACAGATTATACACCATAAATCCATTGAATCCTATACAAATATTTATTTCTCAGCTTAACATAATACTCGTAAATAATACGACGATAAGAACTTACGCAGACGATCGTGGTCTGAAAAGTGAAGGATTCTTGGAA
Source organism: Periplaneta americana (assembly GCA_025594305.2). Taxonomy (NCBI): domain Eukaryota; kingdom Metazoa; phylum Arthropoda; class Insecta; order Blattodea; family Blattidae; genus Periplaneta; species Periplaneta americana. The sequence goes on from JAJSOF020000036.1 coordinate 22,971,065, forward strand.
AGGCTCATTCAGCAATAAAATATAAGATATCCGGAGCTCGGATTTAATATTGTAGAGTTTTATTAAAATTTACTTCCTGGAAATAAATAAATCCCTTTCTTTCTACGAAAATCCAGCGACAGAGCATACTGCGCAATGTCAACAAGATCACGGCTGTACATACCTGCATCAACTAGTGCAGTGTGTTATTTAAATCTACAAATGATCATCCACGATTTTAAATAATCCTTTCGTTTTCACTGTCGTCGTATTTAACTTTAAAAATGTGTAGTGTTTCAAAGTTTATAAACCGTATGTTTTTCTTTTAATTGGTTATTTTAGGATGCTGTATCAAACCTCAATGGTTTCCCTTTTGAATTAATATTTAATTTTATTTTGCACTAGCCGGTTATTCCGTGCGCTCCGCTGCACCTGTTAGAAATGAAATATAAAGTAATTACATAATTAAAATTCGTTTGATCCAGGGAACATTCGTTTTTGATAGAAGGATAAATCGTTTAATATGTTACAAAATTTAAATTGTATTTAAATAATTACAATGCGTCATTTTACGGTTCAGAACTTACTCATTTGGTGCAATGGCAGTTCCTTTAACATGTTTCTTATTTGTTAACATGCAATCATAGTTTAATGAAGATTGACATATCATTTAGTTTTAATGTTGTAAACTTTATATTACCTGCTAATGTTTCCATTGAATTATGGTAATAACTAAATTTTAACCCTTCTTTTCTACGTCTTCAGTAAATGGCGCATTGGCCCACTATGGTTCTGAACCCTTCAAATAACTTAAATAGTGATACAGCATAAACAGTGATATGTAATTATATTTATTTCTTTCAAAATGAAGATTCACGATTTATACCATTGCCATGGAATGAATAAATGTGTTTTTTCTTCCTACTCAAAAATTTTATATTTTGCACATAGGAGTTACTGCAGGAACAACAACGGTATAATCTGAGGCGGCGGTGAAAATGTATTGTATTGTTATTTTAAAAGTCTTGTTTCCTTAAATTTCACTCAGACGTTACTGTAATAACCATTATAGAATTATGTCCATCTAGAGAAACTACACTTTCCAATGGTGAAATAATAATTAAACAATTAATTAGCTTCATGATATTACTTCATACAAACACAGAAACGTTCTCTGTAGGCTATGTTTAATAGATTTCGATTGTGCGTCAAGGCCCCTTATACACGAAGTCATTTGTTTTTATTTCATTAACGGCCTTCGACGACGTTGATTAATTGTAAAAGAAACTCAGTTATCTCATTAAATATCAGTCCTATCAAAATTGTTCATAGAATAAACCTTATCGGAAAAATTGAATTTAAAGAAACTTTTTATGTAATTCAAGAAAATTAATAATAACAGATATTTCGATTTATTTCATTCAAGCCCCCTTATAACCTCCCTTTTAAATAAAATATTTTGAATTCCATATAGCCTAAATTCTAAGTTACAACGAACTTAATTTATATTCCAATTTTCATATAAATTGAGTTCAGCCATTATCGGGTGAAAAGGTAACAAATATCCAGACAGACAGACAGACAGACATAAAACAAAATTTAAAAAAAGCGATTTTCGGTTTCAGGGCGTTAATTATATCTTTGGACCAATTATTTTTTAGAAAATCGAAATTACCAGAAAAATTTTGGCTACAAATTTATTATTAGTATAGATAGATTTAAATGCATGTGTGAACATCTTTCCTTGTTTTGCTCGATTTATTACCCGAATTCTAAACTTATCTCTCATAAAATTTAGAATAATTTCCAAGACATAGCCTATAAAAATTATAAAAAAAAATAAGAGAACTAAAGCCAATAAATAGGCCTACTACTGATGACTTTGGTCGGAAAACGAACCTCAATTACGCGTGTTAACTCCACCATTAAATTTTAGTAGGTTATTTTACAACGCTTTATCAACATCTTAGGTTATTTAGCGTCTGAATGTGATGGTGATAATGCCAGTAAAATGAGTCCGGGGTCCAACACCGAAAGTTACCCAGCATTTGCTCATATTGGATTGAGGGGAAAACCCGGAAAAAACCGCAACCAGGTAACTTGTCCCGACCGAAATCGAACCCGGGCCACCTGGTTTCAAAGTCAGACGCGCTAACCGTTACTTCACAGGTGTGGACAATAACGGAATAAGACAGACTGTTACAGTAAACGGGGAGCGCTACTACAGCATGTTACAGAACTTCGTCATCCCTAGACTGAGGAGTCACGATATGGAAAACAACTTCACGCAAGATGGCGATCCACCACACATCTTTATCCCTGCAAAACAATTAATTACGCAGGTGTTTGGCGATCGTGTCATCAGTAGGCACTTTCCAACAACGTGGTCTCCGCTATCTCCAGATTTCAATCCGGCCGACTTTTGGTTGTGGGCTTACCTTAAAGAACGAGTTTTCCTGACACATCCAACAACCCTACTGCAACTGAAAGATGCCATCTCGCAAGAAATTGCCAATATTCCAAGACATTATCTGCAAAATGCTGTGCATGGTGTCGCAGACAGAATGCTGTACGTTGAACAAGAGAACGGCGGACTTCTTCCCAATGTTTTGTAAACCCCGTTGTTTGCCCAACACTGTGATGTTTTTGTTTTTTCCCTATCTCAAATATAATATTTATAGCGGTTTAATGTTTGAACTGACTTTTGAAATAGGCTACTCCATATATAAACATCTTCGAAAATGAAGACATGTGGAGTGCAATTTTTTTATTAACAAGTTTTACTGTACAACCAAGCGAACAACCAGTGCATGATCGATCTGCTTACAAGTTTAACGACCGATATGCCGAAAGGAAAAAGTACCAGAAAATATTTATTAAAGATATTGGTTTGTGAATACAAATTAGATTTAATAAAAATTATAGTGGCTTGATGACATTTATTTTTAAATTATTTTCAGTTATATCATATTAGCCCGTTAAGGGCCTAAAATGCATAATTCTGATTGTTCACGCCCATATAAAGCAGAGGTGAACGATCATCCAACCAGAATGGAGGTTAAATCTTAGGTATAATTACTGATTATAATATAAATGGAATAATCATATTCATTATATTTGTAATAAATTACAAACATTATGACCTTGCTATTCTAACCGGTCACTTAACTGTTTACCGTAATTTATTTAAAATTATTTCAATCTATATTTAAACCAGCGGTATTATAGGTTGGCAGGTGGAACTTATAAATCCAACCTTTATACGTTAATTTCACACAAAAAATTATTAAAAATTTGTTCAAAAGCAGAATTCTTACCCAACTAATTGTTGTTTAAATATTTCAAACTTTTCAAATTAAACAAATGTATTATTTTATTTTATTGAAATATTTTCATTTAGAAATTTTAATAACTTTGAAATTTATATACATAAATATAGAACTAAAAATATGTCATCTTTAGTTTAAATCTGCGTTTGTCTGAACCAAAATATAAAACCAATGCAGCTTTTATCATAGCATGAGTCAAGGTCCCAGATTATTAAACAAATTTTATTCCAATAAAATTTCAACTTCACGAATTTCTCCAAATTAATAAAAAAATGTATTTGATTTAAAGTTTGAAGAATTAAACATTTAAAACTATATAATCTGCATTCTTCAATTTTAAGTTTATTTTTGTCTGTATTGCAATCCCTTCCAATGAGTCTTACTCATTCAGGAGTTAAATCTTTCATTGTATTTATTATGTATTCATTTCAAACTTACTAGCAATAATAAATAAATAGTCTAAATAAACAAATATATAAATAAATAAATATTAAATCAAATAAACCTCTAAAGTATTTTGTTACTAATATATTTATATTTTAGCCCATATTTCAACAGTATTTACTGTAAAGTTGCAAGCATATTTTCAGTTTTCTTTAGTGCATAAAGTTCCGTGCTCTAATTATAATTATAAACTGTAATGATATCCCGAGCAATAACAATTATGTGAATCATGCGAAAGAATTTAAGAAAAAGCGCTGCATTTAAAATAATTTTAGGAAAGTTAAACTCTCCATTATAAGTTGATTCTCTGTGTACCCCAATCCCCATAATTCCCCAATCCAACTCTAGCCTCAGATTCCAGGGATAATTATATTAAATTGAATTCCACAAAGTCGTTATGGATGAGTGTGTTTTAATAGTCCCGGAGGGCGGGTGCTCCACGCCAGCCGATTCTGACCGATATGTTGTTCCCACGAGAGCAAATTCAACGTTAATGTTGCAGAGAGAGTTTATCAATAGTGAATTTACTCCCTTGCAACAGCATTTTATTCAGTGGTACTAAAACAAACAATATTCTAAAATATATCAACGTTTCCTAGTAAGTTAATAGTTACCGGTATATAAATAAATGATAATAAATGATATGTACCATATGATATATTTAATATGATATGATTATATGATATGATATGATAGATATATGATATGATATGTATTATGAACAAATAATAATAGAAATATGATAAAGAATTTTATGTTCGATATGCCGATATGTATATGATATGATATGCTATGATACGATACGATACATATGATTTGATATGATATGATATTATGATATGATATGATATGATATGATATGAATGATATGATATCATGATATGATATTTATGAAATATGATATATGATATGATATGATATGATATATGATAATGATATGATATGATATGATATGATATATGATATGATATAAAATACGATACGATATAAGTATGATTATTATGATATGATATGATATCGAATGATATGATATATGATACGATACGATACGATTGATATGATATGATATGATATGATATGATATGATACTATGATATGATATGATATGATATGATATATGATACGATACGATATATGATATGATTGATATGATATGATATGATATGATATGATATGATATGATATGATAAATTTGTCACGGTTACGTTTTAATGGTAGGTACGGTACGATAATCATAATACGATACGACACGACAACACGACACGACACGACACGACACGACACGACACGACACGACACGACATGACATGCTCGATATGATATGATATGATATGATATGATATGATATGATATGATATGATATATTTTCGTCACAGCACTTCTTACATGTAATGGTGTACCTCACATTTCTGTATCAGTGCCACCATTAATCTATTATACAGTAATAATTATTTGCAGTACATCTACAAAATACTCCCAATTACACTATGTACTTTTTTGTTACTTGAATCTCCCCTTCAGTATTTCTCCTACATTTCATTTGCTATTCTCTATGTGTTCATTAATCCTAATGTATCTAATATTATATACTCTTTTCAAACTCCTTTTTCCTCTAACTAGTATTCACTAAAATTCCAATTTCATACTTTCTCTATACATTATCATATTGAATTATTTGTCCTATTTGTTCTTTGACCTTTTCTCCTATCTTTCTCTTATATTCATTTACTGTTCCAACGTTCAAATGTTAGTACTAATTTTTTTATTGGGTTTTTTGACGACGCTGTATCAACATCTAGGTTATTTAGCGTCTGAATGAAATGAAGGATTTGAATGCCGGTGAAATGATCCGGGGTCCAGCACCGAAAGTTATTTGCTCGTATTGGGTTGAGAAAAGAAAATTGGAAAAATTCAAAGGTAATATTGCCCCGAATTCGAACCCGGCCACCTGGTTTCGCAGCCAGACGGAACCGTTACTCCACAGGTGTGGACAATTTAATTTTATGCTGTCACTTGTTCATTTCTCTTAACCTTTTCTCAAATATTTTCACTCATTCCTATTTGCGCTCACTTTCACTTTCTCACCATTCTGCTTACACCTAATCCTTTCTCACTATTTTCACTTCCTATAAATACTTATATTTTATTCTACACATCTGCTTATATTTCTCTCTCCCCTTATTCTCGATCTTTTCAGTTTCATTTTACTTGCACTTTTTGATCACATCCCCACATTGTTTTAAACATATCAAATATCTGCTATATCCTCAGCTGTCGCAGGTTCTGACCTTTCTTTACTGTCTTTTGCCTCTTGAGTAGTTTTCCTGACCATACTTTATCTTTTAGTCTATAATTTAGCACCTGGTTTTGAATATGTTTGCTGACGATCCTAGTCGCATGCTGTAACAACATGTCTTCAGCTTCTAGGATTTTTCGTTACGTGAGTTTTAATAAGACACAGTACATAGTAAATATATAATGAGTAAGTCTAGGAATTAAAAAAGAATGGTATTCAATCATATGACTTATCTTTAATATAAATTATGAAATTATAAATTTACATTGTATTTTCAAATTTGTTAACGTTTTCGCCATTCAGTATGGCATCTTCAGACATTGATAATTAGAGATATCTTGTGAAAAAAACATTGCAATAAAATTGTAGTGAAGATTTTTACATAATATCAAAGATTGTTGATGTCAATATTAAAAGAAACATTTTAAAAACAGTGAAACACTTCAGTGTACCAATTAAAATCAAATTTCAAATATGCATATTTAATCGGAATTAAGTAGATTAAATGTACATGGATACTGTTAATCAAATGCGTATATCACTTGTATTGCCATAATATTAGGAAGTTTAAATGTAGAAAACAAAGAACGGACGTAGCAAAATTTTCCTTTGTTAACCGCAAATAGGGTAAACATTGAAATTTCGTTGGTTATTTCGTAATACTTTTTCTTTGCTTTTTCGTGAACTAACCAATGGTGTTACGAGATTCAGAATTTCCGCCAAGGCATTGCATATGTTGTCTGGTTTCAGACTACTGTAGAGTGAGCTTTTATGTTTGGAGAGAAAGAACTTCTCAGGCGTATGTAATTTTGTGGATGTTTGTAATTACATTACAGGCTTATTACTAAAGGTACGCATATGATAAAAGTACAAAGATTTATTGTATCTTCATGAAATTTTAGGAAATGTTTTTGGAATTTTAGATACAGCTGTAGTCGCCATATAGGCTAGCTTTACTGATAGAAATCTTAGCTGTTTGAGGCGAAATTTTGTTGAAGTAAGCGTTACAATTTATACTATTTTAAAAATTGTATTACAATACGAATTTTAAAAATCTGAAGATAAGATGTGATAACAAAAAAAAAGGGGACATGGGTTCAGTGTAGCTTCTGTTTGATTTGTTATCATGCTAAGTGCCAATGATAAGTGCTAGATGACTTACTTGCAAGAATTGTGACAGAAGATGAAACATGGCTCCACCATTTTCGACCGGAGAAGAGGCAGACAATGGAGTGGCATATGCAAATTCACCAAAGAAATATAAATTCAAAGGTGCATCTTCGGCAGGAAAAGTTATGGCTACTGTGTTTTTCGATTCAGAAGGACTCTTGCTTGTGGACATCATGCCAACGGAACCACCATTAATTCTGACGGGTATGTTGCAACTCTCAAGAAACTTCAAGTTCGACTGAGTTGTGTTCGACGACAATGGGAGAAGCAGGATGTTCTGCTGTTGTACGACAACGCACAGCCATATTCAGTCACAAGACCACAGACCAGATCAGAAAATTCGGATGGACAACACTGAAAAAGCCGCCTTACAGTCCTGAACTGGCACCGTGCGATTATCATCTCTTTGGTAAACTGAAGGATCCCTTCGCGGAACGAGGTTAGAAGATGACTCCCTTGTGCACGCTGCTAAAGAGTGGCTCAGACGTGTTGGTCCACACTTTTACCGTGCTGGTCTACAGACCCCCGTTCCTAGGATTACGTAAGGCAGTTGAAAGGGACATTAAGTGGAAAAGTGACATTTTGTTCCTAAAGGATGCATCTACATTCTGTGAAAATAGCAAAGCTGTAGGATAAAAATATAATTTTTAAACAAATGTTAACATTACTTTTAGAGTTACCCTAGTAATATAGGCTATAGTAAAGTCCGTAATAAAATGTGAACCCTTTCAGGGCAAAGAAGATCCCTTTTCAATTTCAATTTTTACTTTGATTTCATTCTTATTATGTGTTGATATGTATTTCTATGTTTTCTTGCTATGAATATTAGACGGAATTACTATGTTTGAAGTCTTGTAACAATAAATGAGAATTTCATTTCACTTTAATGAATTTTTCCACAATTTTTCTACCTCTCACGAAATTATCAATGTAATATCACAAATTACCAAATCAAAATAACCAACTTTTATTTAAGTTGTAAAAGTGGTTTTTGGCAGTTCAAGAACGTGTCCAATCTTTTATGTCTCCAGATTTGTAAAAAATTATCGTCTTTTAGATGAAAAAATCGGAATAAGGATATATTTACAATTTGCATTTTATATTAATTTTCATGAAATTATCACGAAATTACCAATGTTTACCCTAGTAGACTGGAGCAGCTTACCTGCGGCAATCTTTCAGGGTGGTCCTCTTAAAATCAATACATTTAAGAAAAGGTTGAGAAGGTGGAGGTGCAGTGTAATTATTTAAGTTGTGTCATGTAATTAATTAAGTTGATATATAATTAATTAAGTTGATATGTAATTCATTAAGATGATATGTAATTTAGTTAATATGTAAATAAATTAAGATGATATATGTAATTAATTAAGATGATATGTAATTAAGATGGTATGTAATTAAGATGGTATGTAATTAATTAAGGTGATATGTAATTACTTAAATTGGTAATAGTTGGGTGAAATAGAAGTACTCATAAGTTAGATTTAGTTTTGCTTATTGTAGGCGTTATTATAGAATAGTTTTTATTTATAGTCCTAGGTTTATTGCATCTACTTATTTATAGTTGGAAATAAATTTACGTTTATTTCATTTTATTTTATTTTATTCTATTTTATTTCATTCTTTTATTATTACTATACTTATTGTATTATTGTAATGGTTATTATTGTACATTATATATCACTGCCACCGGGTGTATACCCAATTGTAGTGCTAATAAATACATACATACATATACATACATATTAAGAATCATTTAAAAAGGATACAAAGATTGTGTTTGAATGTGTTACGTACATGAAAAAATTGTTATCGACTACTATTTAAATATGTAGAATTATTAAATATGCATGTTTTTACAAAAACAAAATAATACTAAACTACAACGAATCGTCCACACCTGTGGAGTAACGGTTAGCGCGTCTAGCCGCGAAACCAGGTGGCCCGGGTTCGATTCCCGGTCGGGGCAAGTTACCTGGTTGAGGTTTTTTCCGGGGTTTTCCCTCAGCCCAATATGAGCAAATGCTGGGTAACTTACGGTGCTGGGCCCCGGACTCATTTCACCGGCATTATCATCTTCATCTCATTCAGACGCTAAATAACCTAAGCTGTTGATAAAGCGTCGTAAAATAACCTACTAAAATAAAAATAAATACAACGAATCATATCAAAGTCATTTAATTGAACTGCTATGTGACTACCGTGTGTGGACGAGAAGTTATTCAAGTGTGTTGGTTGTGTTATTATTATTACGAATCAATTTCATGAATAATAAATTTTGTATTTAAATGTGTTACGTATTTCAAAAGATGTGGTTATCAGTTGTGCTTTGCTGTATTATACTGAAGGCAAGATTTCAGATTAAAACTAATACAATTTATACATAGTTAGAAAATTTATAATTGCATAATTTACATTAAAGATAAGTCATATGATTGAATACCATTATTTTTTAATTTATTACTCGAATTATTCGAATTTTCAAAAATGAACTCAAAATTTGTAAATGTGAATCACACAAAAATCTATAAAAGATATCTAAATTTGAAAACAAAATTACATAACACGATTGTGAACATCTATATATATATATATATATATATATATATATATATATATATATATATATATATATAATTTGAACTGGTAATGGAAATTACAGGAAAACGGCTGATCGGATTTTAATAAAAGACCCCTCATTTTGAAGCTTGGAACTCAAAGTTTATCAGAAAAATAGTAGTTTTCAGTGAAATGTCAATTTTTCAACATAATTTCCCTATTTTCCAAAATCCATCTGTCGTCAGTTTTGAGAACTAGCTAATTGCATTTCAGAATAAAACATAACACACACTACAGTAAACAATATTACACGAAGGCCATAATCTGCAAGAATGCTGACATATTTAGAGCTCAAATTAAATTGGTTATTAAAAACTTAACTTACTAAAAATAATTTACAGGTTCGATTTTGTGGTGTGTAATTTTCTGGGTACAGCTGTGTATTGGATATTAAAAACTACAAAACTTGAAGTGGTTTGATGGCATTATTACCATTAGAAATGAAATATTGTTATAGTTAATGCCATGATGTGACTATTTTTCATTAATTATATATATTAATGCTATATTGATATGAAAGTGAAACGTTTTGGGGTTATATAAGTAGATGTAGAGAATAACTTAAATTAGATTTTGATTTCTATATTTTACTGAGTGGCGGCTATATAGACCTAGTGTATATAGTATATGTTACTGAAAGCTATAAAACTTACGTAAGATAATAATATTATTAAAAATCAAATATTTTTATAGTTATTAATCAAGTGGGGTTGGGTCTTTTTCATATATTTAATGGCGGTGTGGTGTAGATATTTATATGCGTGGTTCTCTTGAGCATTGACTCGAGAGAGAGTATGTTTCATTATTATGGAAGCATATAACTTTCAGAATGTCTGGTATTCTTCATTGAAAATAAATCTGAAAAATGTCTAAAGAACTTAGTTTGCAGCATTTGCTGCACAAGCCACTAGTTTACTTTAATCGTAAATGTTTACAAAACAATGTGATATCCAAATATGCCACAGTTTTTTAATGTATCACAAATCATAATCATAATATAATCACAGAAGTTTATATGGTCACTAGAATTGGAAAAGGAGAGGAAAACTCATATTTGTACGCCAATAATAAAATTATGCTGTTTAACAACAAGATCTTTAATATATTGCCTTTGTTTTTGCTTTGTTTTACAGAGACTTGGAAGTGCAACTTGGAGGTTGGGGATGGCTTGTGGACTTCCTGACCTCAAAAGTGGCCACATGGGTAGTTGGACTGTACCGCGACAAGATAATATACGATCTTCAGAACAAATATAGCGGTTACATTACAGGCTTACTCAAATCTTATAATCTAGATGAGATTTTGGAAGGCAAAATTCTTAGATAATTGATAGGTGTACTATTGTGAAATAAAATATTTTAATAAACTATTATATAAATCCACCTCACGTCTAATTAGTATCAGAAACCTTGACAATTATCACAAATAATTAACTTAAACTAAATTTATTTTAAAAAGAAGAAGTTGAGAAAAATTTTATGAGCCAATTTTGGTTTTAATATTGAAGACTGAAGAATAAAAAGTAATGAATTAATTTATTTTCTGCAAAAGAAACTTACAATAAAGAATGTCCATGCCAATGTCGTTCTGAAATAACACAACTCATGCTAATTTGAAAATATAAGTTCTGACGGAAATACAACAATACAGATATCTGAAAAAGGATACCTTTTTTTGTTATTAAAATAAACAATTATTTCTTCATGATCTTCCGCAATTTTTGGAATTAAATTCAAGATTTTTATATGTAAAATATTATGTATACATCTCCAAATTTTCGCCATAATTTCTTCGTAATATTCTTACACACCATATAGTTGGCCTCGATAGCGTAGTTGGTATGGCGTTGGCCTTCTATGCTCGAGGTTGCGGGTTCGATCCCTGCCTAAGTCGATGGAATTTAAGTGTGTTTAAATGCGACAAGCTCATGTCAGTAGATTTACTGGCATGTAAAAGAACTCCTGCTGGATAAAATTCCGGCACACCGGCGACGCTGATATAAACTCTGCAGTTGCGAGCGTCGTTAAATGAACCATGATTTAAATTTAAATTTCATATGAAGATATAGGCCTCCAGGCCTACATTTATTAAATAAAGATTTAAAAATATAATAACAGATGGGAAAACAATAGAAAATAATATAACAAGCTGACACACTGAAATATCTCGGCGATATAATTTCAAGACGAGAGATACGAATAATTATATTTAATAATTATAATTAATAATTTCAACAGAATGAATGGCATTACCGGTATTACATGACATTTTGGTTGAAAAATGTAAACAAATGTATTACTGAGACTCTGCAGAATTAAAATTATCATTGACACATTTCTGAATTTGAAGTTTGGTTCCATAATAGAGAAAGATGGTAAAAAGCAGTGGAACTGCAAAAAAGCACAATTCAGTCAATTAGCGAGTTACTCACACACACACACACACACACACACATACACACATACAGGCACGCACGTGATTGTGTAAAATGGATAATGAATCTCTCAATACCATTAGAAAAATTTTGTTAATGTCCTCATTAGAAAATTTAAGAGAAAGGAGAATGCACCCACACACACACACACACACACACACACACACACACACACACACACACACATACATACATACATACATACATACATACATACATACATACATACATACATACATACATACAAAAAGTATACACAGTAAATGAGGTTACTACGAGTAAAAACAAATTATACAGACTTGCATGCAATATAAATGACGTAAGCTGCCAAATTTATATACGTAGTGCCCTTCGGTATATCGAACAAAGCTACAACGTCACAAAAAAAACCGATCGACAAAATTGACTTTTCCTGAGAGTTGTGTAAAATTCAAGAAAATCGTGTACCATTAACCTTGCGTCCACAGGACCGAAACCGCCTGGCCTGATGATAGAGGTCTCAAATATCATATATATAATGGTCAAATTAGCTGAGCGAGTTTTGGGATTACACCCTTCAATTATTGTTAACACTCATTTCAATCTTTCCACACTTGCATAAAAGTCAACAGGAAATATTATCACAAATCCATAATTCTGAGAAGTATGGCACATGCATCATACTTGATTAAAAGTTTATAAATTTATAGTATTTAAGATATGGCGAATAATATGTATTGCTGTTGTTTCATTAGCATTAAAATTGTGAGGAATTTAATATTTATTCTTATTTCTTCTGTCACAACATAAATTTATAGCTTGTAATTGCTTGAATTTCAATTTGTAAAATTTGTGTTTGATATCTAGCATGTAATAAGTGTCCCAGTTTTTACTTTCAAAATCTCGTCACCCAAATTATTAACAACAACAACAACAACTTGCGACACATATGTCACCGGTGTCTTCATATGTCTTGAAAGAGTCCTCAGTCATTTGCAACTGGTCAGCCTGTGACGTAGGACAGCGTTTACCTTCTCGGAGCAGAGTTGGTAGAGCACGTGAGGGAGGATAATGTGTCTCCACATACCGTCAAGGCCAGAATCCCTCAGGGCTCGGTTCTTGGGCCATTACTTTTTACGCTTTACATTGACAATTAATATGTAATGTATTTATTATTATTATTATTATTATTATTATAATTATTACTATTATTATTATCAGTTATCAGTTATCACTATCATAATTGCTATCTCTCTTTTTATTTCTTTTTTTCTTGTATTAGCTCGATGAGAGCTCTATAGTGTTCTTTTGATCTGTTGACCCTCTACAGGGCTTTAATTTAATTTGTATTATTTTCATCAGCGTCTGTATTTTTTTTTTTTGTATTTATATGTGTTATCTGGTAGGATGGAAGAGAAGGTCTTATGGCCTTAATCCTGTCAGATTAAATAAATAAAGTCCACGCCTGTGGAGTAACGGTTAGCACGTCTAGCCGCGAAACCAGGTGGCCCGGGTTCGATTCCCGGTCGGGACAAGTTACCTGGTTGAGGTTTTTCCGGGTTTTCCTCAATCCAATATGAGCAAATGCTGGGTAACTTACGGTGTTGGACCCCGGACTCATTTCACCGACATTATCGCCTTCATCTCATTCAGACGCTAAATAACCAAAGCTGTTGATAAAGCGTCGTAAAAGAACCTACTAAAAAATTAAATAAATAAATAAATAAATTTAAACATCTCTATCCCTTCCATTGCCACTCCCCCTACTTTGCTCTTTTAGATATGCTTCCCCTCTCAATGAGCTCGAGAGCAGAGACGTGTGATGTCACAGAGCCAGCAGTTGGAAATGCCCTTTGTATGCAAACAAGTTAATATAGTGTGCTCTCAGGCCGGGTCTTTGACGTCGTCAACCCATTTGAGGTATGTGGACATAAAGGGAAGAATTTGACAGTGATTGTGTATCGTTCTTGGATAGTTCAGTGGTAGAGCGTTAGCGCGCTTAACCAGAGATTCCGAGTTCGATACCCGATCCCGGAACAATGTTTCCCTTTTATTCAAATCAGCTTTACAGGAAGCCAGATTCGCATAAAAAATTCCTGTTCATATCACGACCCTCTCCGAGGCATTCGAGATCTCTGACGGGGTCACGTCTCACAGTTTGCTCAACGGTGAATCATGCCCTGATGGCCGTCCAAAATATTTACGCGTGAACTAAAATTTCAAGTGAAGTCGGTAGGAGTCATTACAAGTAAATGAAATTGTGAACTAAAAGAATGGCTCAAATTTCCCATTCGCACGCATATTTCTCTGAACCGGCATGTTACGTGGCGCTCGAATGCACGTGAACTTACCTACTGCTGTGGTTCTCAAGGTCGACCGTGATGTGTTCTCACCGGACTGGGTTAATTATGGTCCAAAGGTAACTAGCATGTGGACCAACATTTTCGACGTTTTGTTTACCCCCCACCTAGATAAATAATTGTACACTGAGTGTTGACGAATAAGGCCGCGATACTTTCACTGAGTATAGAGGAGTGTTAGACAAGCCGTTCAGATACGGCACGCATGGTCAATGGCTTCAAATTTCTGTATTATGGCATCAAATCTTCAAAAGAAAAGAACGCCAATGATTTCTAGCATTTGAAATTATAGGTACGAAACAATATCAGTGATATGATGAAATTATTGGGATCATCAGGTGGTTTTAGGCATAATACATCGACTGTTGATAAGATTTTTTGTATTCGACAGATACTGGAGAAAAATGGGCGTATAAGGGTACAGTACAGCAGTTCATTTATTCATTCATTTATTTTATTCCACAAATCTTACATGAGCAATGAAGCTTTAAGATGTGGAACGAGTCAAAATTTTAAAATATTACAATTACAATTTTTACAAATTTTTATAGTTTTACAATTTAGTAATTTTCTACAATTTTTACAATTTTCTGCAATTTTTACAATATTTTGGCGAGATGTAGTGAGATGAGGTGAGATCAGAGGATTCGCCAAAATATTACCCGGTATTTGCCTTTTGGTTGGAGAAAACCTCGGAAAACCCCAACCAGGTAATCAAATCAAAGGGGTTGATGCCAAAGACTCGCCATAGACTCCCCATAGACCATCCGGCTTCAGTCCCACGGCTGTGGAAAACCTCGGAAGGAACCAAAGACTAAAGGGGGATCCAACCCAAGCCCGAACGCAGCTCCGGATCAGTTATTCATAGATTTCAAAAAGACATATGACTCGATTAAGAGAGAAAATTTTATATAATATTCTTATTCTATTTGGTATTCCCAAGAAACTAGTGTCCACACCTGTGGAGTAACGGTCAGCGCGTCTGGCCGCGAAACCAGGTGGCCCGGGTTCGAATCCCGGTCGGGGAAAGTTACCTGGTTGAGGTTTTTTCCGGGGTTTTCCCTCAACCCAATACGAGCAAATGCTGGGTAACTTTCGGTGCTGGACCCCGGACTCATTTCACTGGTATTATCACCTTTATTTCATTTAGACGCTAAATAACCTAGATGTTGATACAGCGTCGTAAAATAACCCAATAAAATAAAAAAAGAAACTAGTTCGATTAATTAAAATGCGTCTCAGTGCGGGCTAAAGCAGTAAATCTACTGACATAAGCCTGTCGCATTTAAGCACACTTAAATTGTATGACACTGTTTCAAATAATGTTAAAGGAATTTATTATGTTAACTTTAAACTTCTTTCCAATTAAGACAAGATCTTGGAGCCTAGAATTAAA
The DNA here is from genome assembly GCA_025594305.2 of Periplaneta americana. NCBI lineage: Eukaryota > Metazoa > Arthropoda > Insecta > Blattodea > Blattidae > Periplaneta > Periplaneta americana. Next base: position 22,987,074 of record JAJSOF020000036.1, read on the forward strand.
TTCATTTTGAATTTCAATTAATATTTGCATATATAATCGTTTAACATGGCTTCATCATGAGCAGTTTCTATCGTTCGGAAGTGAGTCATACTACCTTCCCGAAACTGACTTACGAAAAGTGTAAGTTTACGACTGAAATCCCGTAATTTATTCAACATATCAACAATGAGCTGGCCTTTTCCCTGAAGAGAGATATTTAAATTGTTGAAGATTAGTAAATTCTAACGTACCCTACCTCATGTAATAATGCAACTTTCAACTCCTGAACTTTTTTACTGCGATCTTCACCAACAAAACCATCGTATGTCTATGTGTGGACTAGTAATGACGCATTATATTATGTTTTCCTCTTTCTTTCAAACTTTTATGGCAGATAAGTATGGACTCCAGCTGCTGTGAAAAAATAAGCATTATCCCATGCCATATTGAAAGAATTTGCCTGATGATCACTTTTCCGTCTTTTAGATTCCTCCAATATGTAGCCGTAGATAGACAAAGTGAAATAGCTACTGATAATACACACTACACCAGATAGCTGCGTGGACTATCCTCTACCTATAGCAGGCCTACGTCATTCGGACATACCTTTCCGGCGAACTGTTAGACTGCTCTCCCGCTCCGAAGGAGCGGCCGCACTCAATTAGCGCCTTTTGTGCAGACCTGCTCTAGAATATGCCATTAATAAAGCCCAGGAAAACAGCGAAGCTTTGAAATTGAACGGCTTACATCACCTGCTTGTTTATGCGGATGACGTGAATATGTTAGGAGAAAATGCACAAGCGATTAGGGAAAATACGGGAATTTTACTTGAAGCAAGTAAATAGATAGGTATGGAAGTACACCCCGGAAAAAGAATGTAGGTCTATATGATTATGTCTCGTGACCAGAACATAGTACGAAATGGAAATATAATAGTTTAAATGTTATCCTTTGAAAAGGTGGTAAAATCTTGGAGGAACAGTAACAAATATAAATGGCATTCGAGAGGAAATTAAACGGAGAATAAATATGGAAATGCGTGTTATTATTCGGTTGAGAAGCTTTCGTCATCCAGTCTGCTCTCAAAAGCCTCCGGGTTCCTTAAAAGCCATTCGTAAGTAAGTATTGATTTATGACTAGTTGACTACCCAATTGCAATTACTTTAACGCCCTGTACATAACATTTTACGCCTGTGACCCTGAGTTTCCTATGTCAAAATTCCGGTCCGAAATTCCTACACTCTCACTGAAAACATTGCGTTGTTGTTCATTAACATTCTGCATAAACTCTCGCAGTAACGTCACAGTCTACTATATACAGTCGCGAAGCTCAATACGTAGTAAATATGCAAACATTAGATAGTTGCTCATCACTAGGATCGCTAATATCGCCTCATTACAGGCAATGCAAAATAGTACCGTCACAGTCTATTGTTTCTAGCATCCTCAAAACTCAAGCTTCGTGACTGTATATAGTAGACTGTGGTAACGTGCTGGTAGCCAGGATATTTTCAGCGACTGTAGCTCACAGAATGCAATTGCCGCTACTTTCAACTTGAAAATGTATTTTTGTAGCAGAAAATTGCACATAATACTCAGTTTAGTGTCGGCCACTTTTTGCTCGTTACCGATCCAACAATATTATCTTCCTTATAACAGTAGGACTTTTTTATAAACAGACTGTACAAAAAATTTTCTAAAAGAAACCTATCTTGGGTTGTTAAGATTTCCTAGAACCAGTAAATTGATGGTTGTTGTGCAATTTCCTGTGGGGGCCTTTTTCTGTCTCTTTCTCCCCTCCCCTTCCTCTCCTCGTCCTTCTACTCCTTGTTGTTTTACTGCAATACCTTAATTCATACAACTTTCACACTCATTATCTTTAACAACTGCAGGCAGGGCTGCCAAGTGCATGAACGGAAATACCATTATCAATTTGAACCCTTGAACGCTCCTCCTTCGTGTCATATATTGACGACCGTACAATCATGATAACCTGGAACTCTGATTCATGTCCACCGCATGCGGTATTAGAGGATTGGGTCCTCCCCGCCCCAGCGAGTTCTTTGTATCCCACAAAATAAAACAATACGAGTTTTCAAAGAATTTCTGGTGCATTTTAACGCTGCCATCGCTACGAGTATATACCAGATCGTTGTGGAAGACTCGCGGCTTTTGCTCTTATTTCTCCCTGACATAGTGAAATAAAGAGCGTGAAGTAAAAACAGTAAAACAAAATATCTTCCAGTCAGGTTTTTCTCGTAACTTTGTTTGATAAAAGCCATTGAATTCCATGTTACCTCAACACGTTCCGTATATCACAGTCAGTTAAAAATGAACAGGTGCATAGCTTTAGCCTACATTGCTGCATATATGTATTTACATAGAACTGAATCGATTTTTTGAAAAACTCCATAAGTCAAAATTTAACATCTATATATATATATATATATATATATATATATATATATATATATAATTTGAACTGGTGATGGAAATTACGGGAAAACGGCTGAACGGATTTTAATAAATTACCCCTCATTTTGAAGCTTGGAACCCATAGTTTTTCAGAAAATAGTAGTTTTCAGTGAAATGTCAATTTTCCTATTTTTCAAAATCCATCTTTCGTCAGGTTTGAGAACTAATTGCATTTCAGCAGTCGGCCGTGATTTCAGAATAAAACAAAACACACACTACAATAAACAATTACACGAAGGTCATGACCTGCAAGATTGCTGACATATTTAGAGTTCAAATTTTACATTTTTGGCTATGATATCTATATTTAACTATTTTTCATTTATTTTATTTTGTATTTATCATTTATATCTATATCTGTCTCTCTTATTTAGGTAGTATCTATTCGTCTCTTCTTTTTTTTTTTCTTTCCTTTTCTCATTTTCCATTTTAATTTGTATTTAGGCCTACACTTGTATCTGTTTCATCTCTTTTTTCATGTTATCTATGTCTTTTTTTTTTTTTTTTTTGTAAACGAATATTTGTACTGTCTATTGTAATTGGGGCTTTGCCCTGTTATAGGCATAAATAAATAAATAAATAAATAAATAAATAAATAAATAAATAAATAAATAAATAAATAAATAAATTGGTTATTAAAAACTTCAAGACTTGCTAAAATAATTTACAGGTCTGATTCTGCGGTGTGTAATTTTCTGAGTACGGTTGTGTATTGGATATTAAAATCTACAAAACTTGAGGTTGTTTGATAACATTATTACATTAGAAATTAAATATCATTATAGTTAATGCCATGATGTGACTATTTTTCAATAATTATACATATTAATGCTATACTGATGATATGAAAGTGAAATGTTTTTGTGTTATATTGTTCGAAAACATACAAAACCTGAATTTTTTTAACTTGCACCTACAATCCACAATGACCTGAAATAGATATTCTTTACTCCAACGTGAAAAACACACTGAACGTCCTGACATTGTTACTTGCTTTTTCGCGTGGAATCTCAAAAACTGAAGGTGAATAAGTTCAAGAAAAGTATTTGGCATAAAAACATTCAGAGGAAGTATATTTCATTATTATGGAAGCAAATAACTTGCAAAATGTCTGGTATTCTTCATTGAAAATAAATCTGAAAAATTTTATTTGAACGTTTAATGAACTTAGATTGCAGCATTTGCTGTACAAGCCACTAGTAACAGTTTATTGCTAATTCCTGTTCTACAGAGGTGTTAAGAAATTTGAGTTTGTTGCTAATTCCTCTTCTATAGGGATAGATATACCATTTTGTTGAAAAATACCACAATTCAAACGGTATTTCTGTTGTAACATGTGCGCTTGAAAATTAGGTTTCGTGGAGAAGGCCCATAAGTCAGTGACAAGGCTGACAGAGAATGAAAAAGAATTATAGCCTAACTTAAGCTGTTGTATTCGGTAAATTAATTATTTTGTGTCTGAATTTTGGATTTGTTAGAATAATGTTGTATTTTGTGTAATGTATTCTTGTATTAGATTATTTCATGCAGAACTTCATTATTCATGTCCTTAATGACATTTCATACAGGTTAGAGTAAAATTTGTTCATAAGAAGCAAAAGTTATGAAGTCAGTTTCTAAATACAGGTTTTGAGAATCAAATTCGTATTATTTTGTAACCAAATTTTCAATTATTTCATCAAATAAAGATATTGTTTTGTTAAATCTTTACCAGATTTTGGGAAACCCCAGAAGTCAAACATTTTCAAACATCAATGTTGGGTCATATTCTATTTAAAAATATTCGTTATTGTTTCTATCAGCATTTCCCATTTCAAATATTCCAATTCTTAACTCATGAATTTCTTTTAAACAGTTTTTGTGTTTCCACAAAACTTTGAATTTCATGACTTAAGGGTCTCTCAAAAAACCGATTCAACTATGTATGGGTGTAGTCACCCTTGGCAAATCCTCGGTCTCATCTCGCCAAATATCATCTCGCTATCATCAATTTCATCGACGCTAAATTACCTCGTAGTTGATACAGCGTCGTTAAATAACCAAGTAAAATAAAAATAAAAAATTGATTTTGTTTTTTAAAATACCCATTTTCTGTAAAGGTGGGTGCCTGAATCTCTCGCCATCTTCTCTCTCTGGACCGACTTGGCCTGTCATTGAGTTGCAGGATGTTGAATTTACCTATATATTTACTATTTAAGTGTTAAGTAACAGCAAGTTTCCAATAATATTATAGGTTAGCATAACAGGGTAATAATAATAATAATAATAATAATAATAATAATAACAATAGCTAGATAGAAATAAAAGGGAAAAGATGATCAGACGACATAAATATGTATAGATCATATGTGGAGACTAAGAGGAAAGCAGAAAATAGGAAAGATTGGAGAATACTGGGTTTGCAGTGAAAGATCTTCCATTTGGCAGAACACTATGCAGTATGTATGTAGCCTACGTACAGCCAGCGCCAGGGTTCTCGGCGCGTGTCCTTCAGTATAAGCCCAATCAGTGAGTCAGTGCAGCTGAGAATAGTACTACCCAAATACACGTCACGTCAGCAATCTGCCAAACATAGTCGTCAGTCTTATCGTCCATACACATACACATACACAAAGGCAGATACTCTCACTTTGCGTTTCTGCGGTGCGTCCTTGTGTACAGTGCCCAGTCAGTGGCATCTATTACCAATTCAGCTGAGAGTGGCACCACCTTCTAGACACAAGTCACCTCAGCAATTTGCCAATCACATTGTCAGTTTTCTCGCTTACAGACTGCGGAAAAGATACGATACTCGCTCTTAACGTTCCCATTACTTATTTCACTCGCCAAAAACGGTGGCTTTGGTTATATCGTAGGGAAGCTTCTCAGTCACCCTGCCGTTTTATTCCTCCACACCAGAGAAATATTCTGCTATCACCGCTGCTCACAAGCATGGGAAAGGAACGTCCCTGAGGGTCCAATCTTTGAAGTAGATTATTATTATTATTATTATTATTATTATTATTATTATAACCACGATAATATTATGATAATTGAGGTGGTGACGATGATGGTAATGATGATAATGAGCTGCTGATGTAACGCCACGATGGTCTCCGTGTTTGATTAACGGTAGGCCTACTACATGTGACGCAATACATCACAACTTACGTAGTTGGCGTGTGAATAGTACAAGTTCCCTGTAAGTAGACTAACAGTCTTTTCCAGTAACTAATTTATTTTGTCACACCATAAGGGTGTCATTAATTTGTACCTTTTCTTGTTCGTAAACAATAATTAGTCCACGTAATGGAAACTCCCTCAATCCGAACTTCGCGACAGCGAATGCTGACTGACGTGTTTAGTGCTTTCCTCCACGCCAAACAGACTCACTCGTAAGAAATACAATTAAAAATGTGCTGGTCTGTGAAGGTATATTTCCGGAATTTTACACAGTTTACATAAGTACACGCAAATGTCGCCCATCGTAAGGAATAGCTGCGTCATGCTGTCAATATACAGACGTGGACAAATTATTAGACTAAATTAATTATATGTGCAACAAAGCTGTATTTATCGGTAGAAATAATTAACAAAAATGTATTTTGCACAGAAATAATGAACAGAAAATTGAGGAGCGTTTTTGCAAAAGTCGATAGATGCAGAAATCAAGATTTTACAGAAATTACACTAAGTGACAGGATCTATCGAGTTTTGAAAAAACCTGGAAGGTTTGGTAGCCTCTACATAGGGTATGAATCAAGTTTTGGTAAATCTGATTTCATAGATCGATTCCGGAGGTAGAAAACATACGATATCCATATGTAACTCACTTTCGAAAATTTCTGCATCTATCGACTTTTGCAAAAACGCTCCTCAATTGAGTATTGAGGTTACTAATATTTGTGAACATTCTTTTATTCTTTAATAACACGTTGATTTTTTTCAGGGATGCTGGAAACCAAAGCTTGACACTTTCTTTGAATATCATCATCATTTAGCCAGATATCAGACAGTGCTTAAATGAGTCCATGTTTTGTTGTAAGCCTCTTTTTGTTCACTTTCTTCTTCAGTATAGATCACAGATTTTCAATTTCGTTCATGTCCGGTCTTCTTGCAGGCCATGGGAGAATAGACTGTTGAATATCTTCTGCAGTATATAATTAAAACACCCGTAGTACCAACACAGCCAGACAAAATACATACTTCACCATTGGAAAAATATACCAGAAGATGTAAACAATCATATTTACAACAATAGAGACTCTGTGAATTATACTGATAGTCGATATGACGAATTATGTTATGTTTCCAAGAAAAACATTTTAGTCTAATAATTTGTCCACGTCTGTACCTGTTTTTTTTATTTATTGTAAAAAATTATTTTCATTTCTACCTCTAAAAATCTGATTCGGTAGAAAAAAAAAAGATTATACAAATTTAGTAATCTTAATCTGAAATGGATTTGTACTTTTGCCCTTAAGTAAAAATGTAATTCACTCGAAATTATCTAATGACTTTCTTTTGACAGATAAAGGGTGTAGGCCTTATGTTTCCGAAGGGAATAGTTCAGAATAATGTTTTAAAATTTAAAAGAAAATCATTAAATTATTTAACATAAATGATAAATTCATGCGAAATCATTAATTTCAGACATATTAAGACAAATTAAGTCGTCTGAAATGTAGCCTATTTTCTTACGAATTACTGCATTATATAATAATAATAATAATAATAATAATAATAATAATGATTTATTTTAGCTGGCAGAGTTAAGGCCGTAAGGCCTTCTCTTCCACTCAACCAGCAAAAGTGTATATACATATGCATGAACTTACAAAGAACCCAACAATTTGATTTAGATGAGAGTTACATGTATACAAAAGTTATTTACAAATTAAACAACAAAATACTATGAACTATTAATTAAACACTGAAATAGACTGTGTAGCAGAATTAAACTAAAATACATAGAATGTTAATATATTTCAAATAATATTACATAATAGAAAGAGATTATTACGAGACAATTAAAATACAGCACAATCAGGGTGATGTCTAAAGAAAGAAGTAACAATGTAGTCAGTGATAGTTTAAATTAGTATGATTGGAGTGAAATGCTAATAAGGTTATCTTTCAAGCTGTTCTTAAAGGTGTTTATTGTCTTGCAGCCCCTAATACTTTGTGACAAGGAATTCCATTGACGCGAGGTGGATATTGTAAAAGATGATGAATAACAAGATGTTCTATGAAGAGGTATACTTAGCGTGCCACAGATAAGTGATCTGGTATTTACGTCGTGGTTAGAGTATAGATAAGAGAAACGAGACGAAAGGTAATTTGGTATTGAAGTGTGCAGAATTCGAAAGAGTAAAGACAAAGAGTGTAAAGTTCTACGTTCTTTAAGTCGGAGCCACGAGAGACTTGCGAAGGACGGTGATATGTGATCATATCGTCGGATGTTGCACACGTATCTGACGCACATATTCTGAGCTCGCTGTAACTTGACTGACAATTCAGAACTTAGGTCACTTAACAAAACGTCACAATAATCGAAGTGCGGTGTTACTAGGGTTTGCACTAGGGTAAGTTTTAGTTGCTGGGGCAAGAAGTTTCTCAAGCGACTCAAACAGCGAATGGAGGAACAGATTTTTATCGTTTCTTTAACTTGAAAATTCCAACTTAGATTATTATCAAAAAAGAAGCCAAGATTTTTACGACAGATGAATAAGGGATTAGCGTGTTGTTAAGGGTAACAACTGAAAGATTACTGTTAATAAGGGAGTTAACTAAACGCTTATGTCCAATAATTATGGCTTGAGTCTTACTTGGATTAAGTGCGAGTCCGAAATTGGCCGCCCAAGTGGAGACAGTGGCTAGGTCACAATTTAACTTGTCAATCGATTCATTGATCGTATTGGGTCTGGAATGTATGTAAAGTTGTAGGTCGTCGGCATAGAGGTGATATCGGCAATACTGTAAGTTCTTTGATACGTCATTAATGTAGATAGAGAAAAGTAGTGGTCCTAATACGGAGCCCTGCGGCACTCCGCCTTTGTGCATCTCCATTGGGAGAATTGATTATCAAGTGAAACACACTGTTGGCGGTCACGTAGGTAGGAGTCCATCCAGCTCAAGGTATTGTCTGACAGGTGCAAAGCCTTCATCTTTGCAAGAAGCAAGTCGATATCAACAGAACCAAAGGCATTGCTGAAATCGAGAAGAGTTAGTGCAGTTACTTCACCCCTATCCATAGCTTCACGGATGTCCTCAGTCACTTCTTGTAGGGCTGTAGAAGTGCTGTGTCCATGTCTAAAACCCGATTGATAGTCATCAAGGAGTTTGTGTTCGTCAAGATAGTTCATAAGTTGTCCATGTACAATATGTTCTAATGCTTTTGAAAGAGTGGGAAGAATTGATATCGGTCTGTATTGGTTTACTGCAGAAGGTGTGTTAGATTTAGGTAAAGGTTTCACTAATGCCATTTTCCAGAGTGAGGGGTAGGACCCAGTCATAATAGATGCATTGAATATATGTGTGACGGTCAGCAGGATCACATCTATTATTTTATACAGGAGAGTGATATTTATATTGTCTATACCTTGGGCTTTAGATTTCATATTCTTGTGATGTACCGAGTACGTATATTTCTTAGTCGGATGGGATTAATTCCATAGGGGGAAAAGCAAGCAAATCCACCCCACTCGAAACAAGCTGCACCCCCGAGGTGATACAAATTAATCTCATCCGAGCTTTACCAGTTTTATTAAATACACAGAAGATGTCTTTCTTGTAAATAACGAAACCACGTGTTTTGCAGGCTTCTATTATTTTCACTAAACTGTACTTGGCATTAGAAAGGGTCACAATGTATCCATCTCAAAAAGGCTCGATTTTCTTGGGCATTGCTGCTGTGAGACACCGTGCACTCTGACTATGAAATCACTCACTACTGGTCTGTCATCTTTCGCCAAAGTTCAGCTGTCTTGTGACTCCTGACGCACATGACATCATTCAAAAATCGTTTCCAGAGATCGAAAAAACCCTCCATTTGCCTCAAACAATGAACAGATCGGACGATAGTCAATTCAAAACTAGAAAGAAATAACTGCTATGAATATGAAGTAAGAATACCGAATTATGTCTTAATAAACTGATATTAAATCATGACATGAAAGGAAAAAAGTCCGAAAGACCATCTAAGATGGAGTGAACAGTTGTAAGGAGTCGGAACAGACATAAAGAAATTAAGTGTGATAATATATGACACTTTCACTGCGAGATCCGTTATCTATAAGTATCTGAGGCGCAGTGCAAATACTAAAAAACTATGCACCAAATGAAGGACTAATCCATAAGGGAAAGTAAGAAACAGGTGGTGGTGGTGGTGGTGGTGGTGGTGGTGGTGGTGGTGGTGGTGGTGGTGGTGGTGATGGTGATTGAAAAGATGACGAGAACAATTTTAAACAGCTGGAACGGGACATAGATTTAATTTTACATTAATTAACTTTGTAATAAATTACGTAAAATAGTATATTATTTTGTTTTATTGAGGAATTACTTGTCAATAAGTTTATTACATACAATATATTTAACTTTATTTCAATCGGCAATTATGTATGGGATTATAGGATGGGGTAGCTCATTTAAATCCAATTTTAATCCACTTTATTTATTACAGAAGAAAATAATTAAAATATGTCTTCATAAATCTATTGATTTTCAATCTCAAAATTTGTTTCTAGACTTTAATGTGCTTAACGTAAGACAAATTTATTATATTGTATTAATAAAATTCACACATAAAAATCGAAATAATTTTGAATTGTATTCTCATAGTTACGAATTCTTTAAGATTGTTTGAGCCAAAATGCAACACTGTTACAGTATTTAATCATAGTAGTAATTTAGGCCCAAGAATATGTAACAAATTTATATTTACATATCCTAATCTTGTCAATTCTAATAGTTCTAGTATTAAATTTAAAAAGTTATGTATGGATTTTATAAAAATTAAAAAATTGTAAATTTAAATTTATATACTATAATTGCACAGTAGACATAAGGCAAATTGTATTGTATAATTATTAATTTCAATTCAGGAATCCGCCCCTGAGCACGAGTTCTACTCTTTGTGGGGCGAGCTAAAGTTTTTCTATATATATTATATTTTATGTTACAATTATTAGCAAAATAATAAATAAATAAATCCATAAGGAAAAAAACAAAGAATAAAATGATAATGACGAAGATAGTGTTGAAAGAAGTTTGAGAACCACTCATCTAGATTATTCAAGATTTTATAATATTTCAGATTTCATGCCCATTCAAATGTTTAAGTGGCTATAAAATCATTATCGCAGTATATTATACATACGGAAATATATCTGACCGCAGTGTTTTTTTATTATTTTTGTGGTTATTTTACGACGCTTTATCAACATCTTAGGTTATTTAGCGTCTAAATGAAATGAAGGTGATAATGCCGGTGAAATGAGTCCGGAGTCCAGCACCGATAGTTACCCAGCATTTGCTCATATTGGGTTGAGGGAAAACCCCGGAAAAACCTCAACCAGGTAACTTGCCGCGACCGGGATTCGAACCCGGGCCACCTGGTTTCGCGAACAGACGCGCTAACCGTTACTCCACAGGTGTGGACACCGCAGTGTTGAAAGGCTATCTTTCTTTCCAATTTCTACTCACAAATTCAGAATCATGCTGCAATTACGTAACAGCGAAATATTCACTGCAGTTGAATGGCTGTAGAAGGCCACCACGTAACTAAGTCTGCTCGTTAAGAGATGACACAGCATACTACATAGAGGTGACTCATAAAGCACTTATGTATTCAACATAATCGGTCATTTACATCAAAGGAGTTGTGTGGAGTTTTGTCGAATGAGCATCTAATTAAAGTAACATCTGTTGAATGAATAAGTTTCGTGGATTAGCTCTTGAATTCATTATTTCATTATGATGCCAGTAAAAGTGGATTAAAACAATTTTCAGTGTATGTGCCATCCTTGGACATCATAATCATCATCTTCATAAACATAAGTTTCAGTAAGTTTAGAAAAATTTTATATAGCCTAATCCGCAGTTTAAAAGATAGAGAGATTGACTTTGCAGTAAAAAAAAAAAACCATTTTTCACAGATATTTTATCTCTTTATAAACATCAGGTGATTTCAGATAAGTATAAGGACAGGAGTGCAACATATTTTTTTAAGAAGAAATGTCTCTAAACATCTGGTAGAACCTGTATAAAAGGCATAAAGGCGTGTCTGACAAAATAAATAAGAGAAATTGTACGATGCAATAAAAGTACATCTAAAACTTCTAAGGAAAAAAGAACAATAAAATAATATTAATTTATTTATAAATATATGTCTCTAAATTCCAAACTAAAAATTTTTGTAGGAAAAAATTCATTACTCCAGAATGGATGTAGCCTATTAAGATCAGTGAATTTTGGGGTAGAGTTAGAAATATCTGAAAGGTTTCTTGTACACATAATACTTTTTGTTTAAACAAAGTGTGACAGCTCGTTCACTCATTAAAATCAGATTGTTTCTTTATTTTCTTTAGGAAAAATTGTAATTTTCTAAAATTCTCTTGAGTTTGACATTCGCAGCAAATTGATCCGGAACCGCCACTGCCACTTACATCATAATATTGGGAGTTGTTAATACTGGTCAATCAGTTTATTCCATCCATTTTGGTAAGCAGTGGTGGAGTTTACTACTCGTGTGAAAAGGCTAGTTTCTTCCTTGAAAGAAAGTGAGACTGGGTCGAATATATAAATCCCACAAGGGTAGCTGCCCTTTAGTAAGGGTTGCCAAAAGACACAGCATACTGAACAAATAAAAGAAAATAAACATTTGCGTTATCACCATTTACGGTTTTTATTTTCAAACGGAAGCTACCCTTGGGAAAGTACTGTTGTTCAATAATTATTAATAATCAAATAGAATATAAAGAAATTTAGGTGTACAAGTGATTACGTAAAATCTGAACAGAATATTTCATTACGTCTATAGCATAATTTTCAAAATTTTTAAAGGAATTCCAAAAGACTTAAAACATTCAACTGAGAATTTTGGAATTGTTCCCCTTGCTCCAAACAATAGGCCAAATACTTCAATCTGTCTTTATATAATTATGATAATAATCCCTAAAGTATTGAATTGTAGGGTCATTGATGGTCTTCTTTTCTTCATGCACTACTACTATATCCAGAGAAAGTAAAAGTAAATGGCTTAAATTTAACAGATTAAAAAAAGTGAGAATGGGTCGAAATGTTACATCTAATAGAAAAAAATGAAGCTACTACTATATCCAGAGAAAGTAAAAATAAATGCCTTAAATTTAACAGATATAATAATGGAATATAAAAACAATTGAATGCAAAAATTTAATGTATAACTGACGACAGTAGTCCGAAATTAAGACGAATTACAGAACTGCTGGAAGACGACACAAAGGTGACTTAGCTTTAAGTCGTTTAATTTTATAAAAAAAAGATTTTTGGATATTTGCACTATGTCCTAATGTAGAGATCTACAAAGTTTCAGAGCTACATGTCCGTTCAGTCTGGAATCTGAGCTAGATTTTATACATGAACTGCTGGAAGACGACACAAAGGTGACTTAGCTTTAAGTAGTTTAATTTTATAAAAAGAGATTTTTGGATATTTGCACTGTGTCCTAATGTAGGAATATTCAAAGTTTTAGAGCTACATGTCCGCTCAGTCTGGAATCTGAGCTAGATTTTATACATGAACTGCTGGCAGACGACACAAAGGTGACTTAGCTTTAAGTCGTTTAATTTTATAAAAAGAGGTTTTTGGATATTTGCACTGTGTCCTAATGTAGGGATATTCAAAGTTTTAGAGCTACATGTCCGCTCAGTCTGGAATCTGAGCTAGATTTTATACATGAACTGCTGGCAGACGACACAAAGGTGACTTAGCTTTAAGTCGTTTAATTTTATAAAAAGAGATTTTTGGATATTTGCACTGTGTCCTAATGTAGGGATATTCAAAGTTTTAGAGCTACATGTCCGCTCAGTCTGGAATCTGAGCTAGATTTTATACATGAACTGCTGGCAGACGACACAAAGGTGACTTAGCTTTAAGTACTTTAATTTTATAAAAAGAGATTTTGGATATTTGCACTGTGTCCTAATGTAGGGATATTCAAAGTTTTAGAGCTACATGTCCGCTCAGTCTGGAATCTGAGCTAGATTTTATACATGAACTGCTGGCAGACGACACAAAGGTGACTTAGCTTTAAGTCGTTTAATTTTATAAAAAGAGATTTTTGGATATTTGCACTGTGTCAGTCTGGAATCTGGCTAATGTAGAGATCTACAAAGTTTCAGAGCTACATGTCCGTCAGTCTGGAATCTGAGCTAGATTTTATACATGAACTGCTGGAAGACACAAAGGTGACTTAGCTTTAAGTCGTTTAAAGGTGACTTAGCTTTAAGTCGTTTAATTTTATAAAAAAGATTTTTGGATATTTGCACTGTGTCCTAATGTAGAGATCTTCAAAGTTTTAGAGCTACATGTCCGTTCAGTCTGGAATCTGAGCTAGATTTTATACATGAACTGCTGGAAGACGACACAAAGGTGACTTAGCTTTAAGTAGTTTAATTTTATAAAAAGAGATTTTTGGATATTTGCACTGTGTCCTAATGTAGGGATATTCAAAGTTTTAGAGCTACATGTCCGCTCAGTCTGGAATCTGAGCTAGATTTTATACATGAAAACATCAACATTTAATTCCTGTCAGTCAACCCCATAACAAGTCATATCGGCCCAGAGGGTGGCGTGAGGTAAGACTCCCACCTTTACAGACAATCGGCATTTAATGACAGTAGGGATGTCAGTCCTACGTGCCCGTCGCCTTTATCCCAAGGAAATGGCCCTGGTACTAATTATTTCTGTTAGAGCAGCGTTTCTCAAACTGTGGTCCGCGGACCATCTGTGGTCCTCGAGGTCTGCCCTTGTGGTCCTTCAAAAAAGACAGAAGATAAAATAAAATTCAAACGAATTGCGTATTACATTATAGCTGGAAATCTCAGAGATTGGAAATTACACATGGCAATCGCTTTCACTTTTTCCCCAGTACTGACATTTTATTAAATTTATTACCCTACCCGTCTATCGACTTCCCACTATATTCTCAGCAACAAAAGAGGGATTTAAAGCACTATGAACGTGGTGTTTCTCGCCATCTTTTTTCTGCACTTCTGGTGCTGCACCTGTAACCCAGCCAGGGACCACCCGAATTCATTACAGAGGACCAAAGTACCGAACCTTTTCATGTATTTATGACTTTAAATATTTCTTATGCGGTACACGCTAGTAGTTACCTATGTCTCTTTTAAATAATGTCCATTATACACAATAAAAACTGGCTTCGATCCGGATCTTTGAAAAGAAAGGAACGTGATGATACGCTTCATTTAGGCACTGCTAATAGTTCAGAAGCTGTTTGTGACGATATTAATATCAGTGATTCTAATACCATTAAAGAAATTTCTAGTCATTCAAATATAGGCCTAGAACAACTGTGTAAGAATCGACAGGCTCATCCATCTCATTAATGTGAGTATCAACATTTATTTTTGTTTTTAGTTAACAAGTTAAAGATTATCCAAACTTTAATAGCCTTGAATTATTAAAAAAACGAAAATGAATTTTCTTCTATTATCATTAACTTAATTAACTAATACTAATATAAAATTAATTGAATTAAATTAATTTGAATTAATTGATTCTAATTTAAAATATAAGTATACCTACTGGTATTAAAATAATGGAACAAGAGTAAGGTGGTCTGCGGAACTGTTCTGACTTAAAAAAGTGGTCCCCACTTCAAAAAAGTTTGAGAAGCGCTGTGTTAGAGGATGAGTAGGCCTAAACCTGAGGGCTGTAGTGCGGCTGAAAGCATTAGAAATCAAAATAATTAAATTTCTTTCTATCGGCATAAAGTACTATACAAAATAAGTGAATGTACTATGTACAGTAGGCAAAGACACTAACAAAACCAATAATACGAGCGGAAAAATCACTAAAATAAATCGACAATAAACATTTTCATTACTTCCGATCCATTTATCACAGAACATTTCGATTAGGAAAGCCGTTATTCTGTCACAAAATGCACAAGTGCTCCGTCTTACAGAAGCCAGATGTTCTTCTGAAAGATATTGGGAAATAGCTGTCTGCAAGCTGTAGATATTTTTATAAGAGCTTAAATTTCCTTCTGCGAAAAATACACCAATTTTGCTATTTCCCGCTAAATCAGCCCACACATTGACTTTCTGAGAATGCTAATGAGTGTTCTCAGGAGACCAATATCGACAGTTACGACGATTGACGCTGTCATTTAAAAGAAAGTTGCTTCATCTGAAAATATGATGTGCCTCACAAGAAATGGGCTTTTATTTTATCTTCTCAGTTAGAAATTCACAGAACTCATTTCTTCTGCCAAAATCGTCTTCACTTAATTCTTGTAAAAGCTGGATCTTATATAGATGCCATTTCTTTGATTTCATCAAATTTCATATTGATGCATACCGACATTAGATTCAAGAGTCAGCAGTCTTTCTTGTAGATTTATAAGAATCTTGGTGAACGTACATCATATAAAGGGCATTTTCTCGTTCCGTAATATAAGTGGCTCAGTGCCAGAGTTGCCTAACTCACAAATTTTTAAACTCCTGATTTCTGCATAGAATGACTGTGAATTATCATTTATATATGTGCCAGAGTACATGTACTAGATAAATATTAGATGGTAAAGGAGAAATAATTTCCAATTCAGAGCATATAATTTAAAAAACGACGTCCAAGTTTAGACTTCAATAACTTTTTCGGTGTAATTGTGTTTAGTCAACTCTGGCACTGAGCCACTCATATTCTCTTCGATCTTCCATATTTTAGCTTATTCTTTATGTTTCCTTTTTCATTAAATGTGTGCCCGTTTTCGAAATTGTTGATTATGTGTACTTCATTAACTCTCCTGCTACAAAGGTTCATTACAACCCTAGATCATATATATATATATATATATATATATATATATATATATATATATAAAAGATAGCTCATTCCTATGTTAAAATCGGTAGCACTTTGAAGAGAACAACCACCAGGATCGCCACCCGTCCGCCGTAAACGAACATGATGGCAGTACAGTCGCTAATGCAATTCAAATGGGGGTTATGACGTGACTTCTTATGTAACAACTAGATGGCAGCATAGTAAACCTGACAAATGTTTTTACCGTCAAAGCCTATAAGGTCGAGCAATCTGGGTATATATGATCTAGGTTAGAACTTACTAACACCAAGAGGAGTAATAGAATTACCACCATCAAAGTCATATACGAACCTTTGTGTATATGCAGTGTATGTTGAGCAGTGATATTTATGGACCTTATTAAAGTAATGTTGTTGAATGTATTGTAAAATAGCAGATAATAATACAATAATTTCAATTATCTAATTAGTTTTTGCAGATTTTTCCAGTGCATTGTACACTAATACCCAAAGAATACAACATAGATTGAATACAATTTCAATTACCTATCCTTTCGTTTTATTTCCTGTCTCTTTTTTTTTGTTGTATTTCAATAAATTCTATTAAGGTAGTGTAAAAGAGTCTCATCTTGTTGTTGGCTCCAATACAAATTTTCAATGGAAGAATGTTAAAAAAATGTTATGTTTTAATTAACGACGCTCGCAACTGCCGAGGTTATATCAGCGTCCCCGGTGTATCGGAATTTTGTCCCGCAGGAGTTCTTTTACATGCTAGTAAATATACAGACATTTAAGCACACTTAAATGTAATCGACCTGGCCCGGGACCGAACCCGCAACCTCGGGCATAGGAGGCCAGCGCTATACCAACTGAGCCAACCAGGCCGACTCAGTAGAAGATGGGAGAAATAAAAATTTAAAAGGTTGATTTTAACTTCGGAAAACGTATTATATCTTTCTCGTGTTAAATTTTTACATTACCTCGTTAACATGTTTCTGCCTGTTATCGGCCATCTTCAGAACTGGCTGTTGCTGGTCTTGGCGCCTTTTGTTTGTATTTCTTGTGGGGGTGTGTTTGTGTAGTGTAATGTGGAGTCAAAGAGTGCGTGTGTTTTTAAATTGAGTTGTGTGTTGAGAATTTCATTTGGATGTGTTTTTGTGTGTCTATATATTTCGTATTGTTCTAGTGTGTTTAGTTTCTGGCTTTTTGGTTGAACATGTAGAATTTCCATGTCTTTGTTGATGTCTCTGTAGGTGTGGTTAGCATTTGTGATGTGTTCTGCATATCGATGGCCCAGAACCAGACTGTTCCAAGTCCATTTTATTTTTTTTTTTTCAGGAGAGCTATTTTAAGCTCCTGACATTCAAAGCTTCAAGAAACAATTTGGAATAGCTTCAGAGCAGCCTTATGGAGAGGAATATTTACAATTTTGTTCGATTCATTTATGCAGACATGCACTGGAACACAATGAAACAAAGTTATTATTAAAAGTTGGACTTATAACAGTCTGGTTCTCAGCCAGCGATATGTGGAAGTGTTTTGTAATTTTGTTATGGCTGTGATGTGTTCTTTGTAACGTGTTTGAAATGATATGCCTGTTTGTCCTACGTAGAAGTTGTTCCAGGTGTTGTATTTGAGTTTGTATACGCCTGTGTGATTGTATTTGTTTGTTTGTGTGTTGAGATGTTTTTGTAGACTATTATTTGTTCTGTATGCGATGCTGTAATTTCATTTCTTGAATGAGGTTGCAATCTTATGTGTTTGTTTTCGTATGTTAGTGTGATGTATTTTTTGTGTTCTTGTGTTTGTGTTGTATTTTTATGCTTTTTGTGATTATGTTTTGTCTTTCTTATTATGTTGTCTATTATGTTGGGGTTCAAGAATGGATATCAGGCAAGGGTAAACGTGATCAAGGATGAGAATGGTGATTTGCTTGCAGACGCTCATTCAATCCTGAACAGATGGAAAAACTATTTTGGACTACTACTAAATATACATAGGCCAAATAGAAATGATCGGGACGAAATTGAAATACAAACTGCTGAGCCATTTATACCCGAACCCACACTTTCTGAAATCGAAATTGCGATAGAAAATTTGAAAAAATCGATATCGATCAAATTCCAGCAGAATTAATAAAAGAGGGTGGAAGCGCATTATCTAACGAAATTTATAAGCTTGTAGTTGCTATTTGGCAAAAAGAAATTGTACCAGAACAATGGAAGGAGTCCATAATCGTACCTATCTTTAAGAAGGGGGACAAGACTAACTGTAGTAACTTTCGAGAAATATCACTTTTGTTGACGTCGTACAAAATTTTGTCCAATATTCTTTTGAGAAGATTAACTCCATATGTAGCTGAAATTATTGGGGATCATCAATGTGGCGTAATAGATCAACTATTGACCAGATATTTTGTATTCGACAGATAATGGAGAAAAAATGGAAGTATAAGGGTACAGTGCATCAGTTATTCATAGATTTCAAAAAGGAGTATGACTCGGTTAAGAGAGAAGTTTTATATGATATTCTTATTGAATTTGGTATTCCCAGGAAACTAGTTCGATTAACTAAAATGTGTCTCAGTGAAACGTACAGCAGAGTTCGTGTAGGTCAGTTTCTATCATATGCGTTTCCAATTCGATGTGGGCTAAAGCAAGGAGATGCACTATCACCTCTACTTTTTAACTTTGCTCTAGAGTATGCCATTAGGAAAGTCCAGGATAACAGAGAGGGTTTGGAATTGAACGGGTTACATCAGCTGCTTGTCTATGCGGATGACGTGAATATGTTAGGAGAAAATCCACAAACGATTAGGGAAAACACAGGAATTTTACTGGAAGCAAGTAAAGAGATAGGTTTGGAAGTAAATCCCGAAAAGACAATATGATTGTATATGATTGTCTCAATGAAATATAAAAATTGAATATTGTACGAAATGGAAATATAAAAATTGGAAATTTATTAAATACTTAAATCTTCACTTATGAACACTGTTGTATTTTGACCTTTTAAGTATTTAATCATGGTTACTAGTGAAGAAGAAAACCTGGTCAACCAGTACCACGATATGCGCCTTCAGATAGAATTGTTAAACAAGAAAATTTGGTTTAACAAAACATGTCTTAAAGAGGATTTACAGTCCTCTTTACGATACGACACGCGGTAGAACATCTACACCGTAGTCGTGGTACAACCACTGAAGATGGGGGAGCATAGCCCCCGAAACATGTATGGTTTCTAACCACTTTTATTATTTTATTTATTTTATCAATAAATAGTGTTCAGACAACTGTAGTAATTATCTCCATTATTGGAAATTTATCTTTTGAAGAGGTGGAGAAGTTCAAATATCTGGGAGCAATTTTATTTATTTTATCAATAAATAGTGTTCAGTAACAAATATAAATGATACTCGGGAGGAAATTAAACACAGAATAAATATGGGAAATGCCTGTTATTATTCGGTTGAGAAACTTTTATCATCCAGCCTGCTGTTGAAAAATCTGAAAGTTAGAATTTATAAAACAGTTATATTACCGGTTGTTCTGTATGGTTGTGAAACTTGGACTCTGACTCTGAGAGAGGAACATAGGTTAAGGGTGTTTGAGAATAAGGTGCTTAGGAAAATATTTGGGGCTAAGAGGGATGAAGTTACAGGAGAATGGAGAAAGTTACACAACACAGAACTGCACGCATTGTATTCTTCACCTGACATAATTAGGAACATTAAATCCAGACGTTTGAGATGGGCAGGGCATGTAGCACGTATGGGCGAATCCAGAAATGCATATAGAGTGTTAGTTGGGAGACCGGAAGGAAAAAGACCTTTAGGGAGGCCGAGACGTAGGTGGGAAGATAATATTAAAATGGATTTGAGGGAGGTAGGATATGATGATAGAGAATGGATTAATCTTGCTCAGGATAGGGACCAATGGCGGGCTTATGTCAGGGCGGCAATGAACCTCCGGGTTCTTTAAAAGCCAGTAAGTAAATGAGTAAGTAAGTAATTATTATATTGGGGTTACATCCGTTTTCTTGTGTTTCTTGTATTTATTTTAAATTTAGTGGTTTCAGAAGGTGAGGAATGTTTATGTACGTAATTACATTTTCTGCCACTTGGTGCGCTGCTATATGAGTTAAGACATTAGTTACTCATTCCACCACTTGGTGTGCTGCTATTTACATGGACAGAATTAGTTATCCCGGGCAAAAACAGGTCGCAGCAAGATCAATATCTATATTACTGCCTGTAGCGTTTGAAACGGAAAAGTCAATAACTTTCACATCCTATTATATTCATCCATGTCCAAAAACCACCCAGCAATTCTGCTTCAAGTGGCTGGGGGGAAAACCTCGTAAAAACGCAATCAGATAACTTGTCCCAAGCAGAATATGAACCCGGGCCCGCTCGTTCCACAGTCAGACATGCTAACCGTTACTCCACAGCGGTGAACGAGTATCAAGTGATAGGCTATGAGAGTCCACAGACCACTCTTAACTGTGAACTGGTTGCAATGAATATCATCAGCATAACAGTGTGTTCTCACGATTCTAAAGAAAATGGACCAACTACTAGACTTAACGAACTACTATTATCAAACACATAATTGTAATTGCTGCGCTGCAAAGCGATGCAACGATAGACAGGTGTCACGGATAATCATTAATAACCGCTTTTAAAATTCAAGCACGATGGGACTCGATGAAAGGAAGATGAGCTATGCAGAAGGGTCTCAGATACATTTACATGATGTATGGTCGGCAGTCCCTACCCACGTAATGGCAGCAGGGATGATAGATAATGTATAATAACCCTCTTGACTTCGTTTGGTGTAGCACTATGTTCCTCGCGCGCCCTTGCTCACATAAATACTTCTGGGAATAAAGGTGAAGGAGAATCATCATAATAGCGGTGATTTTTAATTCACCACATAGCACATCTCCCTCTCCAGCGGCATAGATCTCTTACGTCAATCATCATAACAGCTGGTGTCATTTAAATTACACACGCCATTGAAATATGGGCAGAGGAACGGGGGGGGGGACTTTCATTTCCATTTTAATAACAGGAAGAATAAGTGCTTCTCATTCACAGTTCGTACCGAACATTTTACTTCCCCACAAATAAATGCCGCTCAACGAACTTCCAATTTATTTATGTAGATATCTGTGATCTAAAGGCGAGGTTGAAGAATATAGTAAACTAGTGGCGTGTGCAGCAAATTCTGCAAACTAAGTTCATTAGACTTTCAAATAAAAATTTTTCAGATTTATTTTCAATGAAGAATACCAGACATTTTGAAAGTTATTTGGTTCCATAATAACGAAACATACTCCCTCTGAATGGTTTCTTTATGCCAAATACATTTTCATGAACCTATCCACCTTCAGTTTTTTTGTTTCAACGCGAAAACGCAAGTAACAATGTCAGGACGATAGGAATAGATTAGATTAGATTAGATTAGATTTATTTATTTAACCTGGTAGAGATAAGGCCGTCAGGCCTTCTCTGCCCCTCTACCAGGGGATTACAACTATAACATGAACAATAAGATTACAATTAATATTAAATTTACAATTACAATTACAATAAAAATTAAAGTACGACAAGAATACCTGATTAATGAAAGCTAGACATTTTATCATAGAAGTTAAGAACAAAGAATATTTTTGTATTTATTAAATTACAAATTAAACCTACAATAACAAAATTCTATAGTGATGAAATTACCGGATATTGAGATATTTTGTGGTAGATTAAAAGAACTATTTACAAGAAACCATGTCTGAACGAGTCTCAATTACTGACCAAGTGCCTAGTAAGTTTGCGTTTGAATTGAATTTTATTTCGACAGTCCCTGATGCTAGCAGGTAACGAATTCCAGAGTCTTGGCAGGGCTATTGTGAAAGAGGATGAGTATGAGGAGGTGCGATGGGATGGTATTGTTAGTATTGTTTCATGGCGAGAGCGTGTGTTCAGATTGTGGTGGGAAGAAAGGTAAGTGAAGCGAGACGACAGGTACGAAGGAATAGAAGAGTTCAAGATTTCGAAGAGAAAGAGAAGTGAATGTAAATTTCTTTTCTTATCTAGTTTAAGCCAACCTATTGCTTCCAGGGATGGGGTAATATGATCATATTTACGAACATTGCTTACAAAACGTACACACAAATTATGAGCACGTTGAAGTTTCATTTTGTTGTCGTTGGAAAGGTCAGTCAGTAAAATGTCAGCATAGTCAAAATGGGGAAATACAAGGGTCTGCACAAGGGACTTTTTTTTAAGCAAGAGGGAAGATGAACATTTATCCTTTTAGCACATGAATAATAGAATATACTTTTCTGCAGGTTTCTGTGATTTGCATGTCCCAGTTGAGATTATTATCCATGTGAATGCCAAGATTTTTACCGAAGAACTGAAAGGGATATGCACTGTACTTACTTTAACGGGGAAATGTCGAGGTGCTTTACAGCGTCGGTTTGCCGTTTGTGTCCTAATATGATTGCTTGTGTCTTTCCAGGATTGATATTAAGATGTAATTTCTTTGTCCATGTCACAATCGAGTCAATGTCTTTGTTCAATTTATCTATAGCGTCATTTATTCGATCTAAGCGGGAAGAGATGTAGCATTGAAGGTCGTCAGCATATAAGTGATAGTTACAATGCCTTACATGAGATGTAATATCACTGACATATATCGTGAACAACAATGGTCCGAGTACCGAACCCTGTGGTATACCTGATGTTATGTTAAACCAGGAAGAGCTTCGATTCCCGGATACAACACATTGTTGTCTTTCCGTAAGTAGGATTCGAACCAGCTCACAGCAGTCTCTGACAAATGCAGATTTCTCAATTTATGGGTGAGCAGGTCGAAATTTACAGAGTTGAAAGCTTTTCTAAGGTCAATAAGTGTTAGTATTGTTACTTTATTAGAGTCGATTGCTTCACGAATGTCTTCTGTCACTTTAAGTAGAGCAGTGCTTGTGTTGTGTCCAGCTCTGAAACCTGACTGATACTTGTCGAATAGTTTGTGTTCGTTCATGTAGTTAGTAATTTGTCTGTGTACGATTCTTTCCAGTGCTTTTGATATGGCTGGCAGGATACTGATTGGTCTATAGTCGTTCGGGTCGGTGGGAACTTTGACTTTTGGAAGAGGAAGAACGAAAGCTTGCTTCCATATTTTAGGAAAGTTGAAGTGATTAAGGAACTATTGAATATGTGTGCAATTGTAGGTATTACTATGTCTTGTATTTTCTGTATGAGTAATATGTTAATGTTGTCTGGCCCTTGAGCTTTCGTCTTGATGCGTCGGATGGCTTTCATTACGTCAATAGGAGTGACGTCAGTAAAATAGAATTTGTCTCGAGTTGGGGGAGCTGAGTCAGGCAAAACTGTGTCTTGTTTCGTTGTGTTGTTTAAGGTCGGGTCCTTTACAAAGTGTTCGTTCAATCGGTCAAGTGGGATGGGTATGTCTGCTTGTTCACTAGCCCTTCCAAGTCCAATGACCTTCAGATTTTTCCATAACTCGGAAAGGGTTGTGTTGGGCTCTATAAGTTTGTAGGAGTATTTGAGTTTAGCGTTTCTTATTAGTTGAGTCGTTCTGTTTCTTAGGTGTTTATATAAGTTAAAATATTCGTCGTTTTTGTTGCGGGTGTATTTCCTATAGGCTAAGTCGCGTTCGGACATCAGGCTACGTATTTCAGTCGTCATCCAAGGGGCTGGGGTCTTTCTGGTACGTTTGGTCTTTAATGGTGCGTGTTTGTCATAAAGTTGAAGTATTAACGTATTGAATAAGTCTACTTTCTCGTCTACAGTTCGTAATGTCCAGATCATGTGCCATGGAAGTTGCGCAGCGTCTTCTTTCAGTGCAATATCATCTATTCTTTTGATATCCCTGTAAGTAATTACTCTAGGAGTCGATTTAGGACACTGCAGATTAAACGATAGATAAATGATATCATGCCCTGATAGTCCTGGTGCAGGCAACTGTCCATGCGTCAGTATTTTGTCGGCATTGTTAGTAATTTCAGGTCATTGTGGATTGTAGGCGAAAGTTAAAAAAATTTCAGGTTTGCTATGCTTTCTAACAATAGACATAGCATTTTGGTATAACAGCTGCATTTAGAGCGAAAAATCATTTTATCTTGCTAAGAGATCATGATGAAATGATCGGGAAATTACAACATCTTCCATGCCTCTTATTTTATCAGTAAGTAATACCTTTTGGTCTTTCCTTAGGAACTGTAGTTTTTGCGATCTCGCGACCCAATACTGAAGAGAATGACGCATATAAATATCTACACCACACCGCTATTAGGTATATGAAAAAAAAATCCAACCCCACTTGATTATTAAGTATAAAAATATTAGATTTTTAATAACAATATTAAGAGAATGGCAGAACAATTTAAAAACACATTATTTTATAGATAATATCATTTTAGATTACTTACTTTTCGCAGACGACCAGTTGGTGTTGGCTGATTCTGAAGACAACCTACAGAGAGCAGTCCATCTGTTGAGAATTGTTGCTAATAACTACAATCTAAAAATATCACACAGGAAAACTAAAGTATTTGGCTTCTGCGGAAATAATACAGTAAGAACTAAAATTGTAATAGAGGATAAGATGATTGAACAAGTAAATTCTTTTACTTACCTTGGATGCGATCTCTCTTACATATCCTCCACAGACGTAGAAAACAAGTTAAATAAATTTTTAAGACTTATTGGTACAATTAAACGTACACTCATAAATAAAGTCGACAGAAAAACTGTACTCAAATTTTACAAGACACTGGCAATTCCGACATTGTTATATGGTTCAGAAACGTGGATTCTGACTAGAGCCCGACAGAGAAGAATTGAGGCCGCTGAGATGAGACTCTTAAGGCCACTAGCAGGATTTAGACTACAGGACCATAAGAGAAACGAAGATATACGTCGAGAACTGAATATCGAGAGTGTAATAACTATAATTGAAAAATATAGAAATAATTGGTACGACCATATAACAAGAATGCCCAACGACAGAATACCTTTCAGAACATGGTGTTATAGACCTACACGAAGAAGACGAGTGGGAAGACCAAAGAGACGTTGGAGAGACCAGCTTGAAGGATAAAATTCTGGAGGCGGAACAGGCCTTCGGCCTAAACCTTGAAGTTATTGATGATGATGATGATGATGATGATGATGATGATGATGATGATGATGATGATGAATAACAATATTATTATCTTACGTAAGTTTTGTAGTTAGCCTATATATATAGCCGCCATTCAGTAAATTATAGAAATGAATATCTAAATTAAGATATTCTTTACATCTACTTTTATAACCGCAAAACGTTTCACTTTCATATCAATATAACATTAATATTATATATAATAAGAAATAGATGCATCATGGCATTAGCTATAATAATATTTAATTTCTAATATTAATAATGTCATAAAACCACCTCAGGTTTTGTAGATTTTAATACCGGTATCCAATACACAGCTGTACTCACAAAATTATACACTGTAGAATCAGACCTGTAAATTATTTTTAGTAAATCTTGAAGTTTTTAATAACCAATTGAATTTGAGCTCTAAATATGTCGGCAATCCTGCAGGTCATGGCCTTCGTGTAATAGGCTATTGTTTATTGTAGTGTGTGTTTTGTTTTATTCTGAAATTCAATTAGTTCTCAAAACTGACGAAAGATGGATTTTGGAAAATAGGAAAATTATGTAGGAAAACTAAACTAACGCTTCACTGAAAGTCACTATTTTTTTGAAAATCCTTGAATTCCAAGCTTCAAAATGACGAGTCATTCATTAAAATCCGTTCAGCCGTTTTCCCGTAATTTCCATTACTAGTTCAAATATATATAGATAACCTGCATCGTGAAATGGATTCAACACAAAATTGGATAATACTTCTATTTGTCTTCAATGTGTGTTTGTGTCCATACAGTACAAGTATCTAAATGTTCAAGATAGATGCCAATTCATGCAACCCAAAACTGAATTAGATGTATATAAGCTAATTCAAAAGTCCTCTTTTTTAAAGTTATTCTTATTGAATTTGATATTCCCAAGAAATTGTTTGATTAATTAAAATGTATCTCAGTGAAACGCACAGCAGAGTCCGTACAGGTCAGTTTCTGTCAGATGCTTTTCCAATTCACTGCGGGCTAAAGAAAGGAGAAGCATTATCACCTTTAATTTTTAACTTTGCTTTAGAATATGTCATTAGGAAAATCCAGGATAACAAAGAGGGTTTGGAATTGAACGGGTTACATCAGCTGCTTGTTTATGCGGCTGACGTGAATATGTTACAAACAATTAGGAAAAACAAGGGAATTTTACTTGAAGCAAATAAAGAGATAGGTTTGGAAGTAAATCCCGAAAAGACGAAGTATATGATTATGTCTCGTGACCAGAACATAATACGAAAAGGAAATATAAAAATTTGAAATTTATCCTTTGAAGAGGTGGAAAAGATTAAATATTTTTATTTATTCACTTGGTTATTTAACGACGCTGTCAACTACGAGGTTATTTAGCGCCGATGGAATTGGTGACAGCGAGATGATATTTGGCGACATGGGACCTAGGATTCGCCATAGATTACCTGACATTTGCCTTATGGTTGGGGAAAACCTCGGAAAAAACCCAACCAACTAATCAGCCCAAGCGGGAATCGAACCCGAGCCCGAACGCAACTCCGTATCGAGAGGCAAGCGCCTTAGCCGACTGAACTACGCCGGTGGCCTAAATTCAAATATCTTGGAGCAACAGTAATAAATATAAATGACAATCGGGAGGAAATTAAACGCAGAATAAATATGAGAAATATCTGTTATTATTCGGTTGAGAAGCTTTTGTCATTAGGTGCTGTCAAAAAAGTTGAAAGTTAGAATTTATAAAACAGTTATATTACCGGTTGTTCTTTATGGTTGTGAAGCTTGGACTCTCATTTTGAGAGAGGAACAGAGATTAAGGGTGTTTGAGAATAAGGTGCTTAGGAAAATATTTGGGGCTAAGGGGGATGAAGTTACAGGAGAATGGAGAAAGTTACACAACACAGAACTGCACGCATTATATTCTTCACCTGACGTAATTAGGAACATTAAATCCAGACGTTTGAGAAGGGCAGGTCATGTAGCACGTATGGGCGAATACAGAAATGCATATAGAGTGTTAGTTGGGAGGCCGGAGGGAAAAAGACCTTTGGGGAGGCCGAGACGTAGATGGGAAGATAATATTAAAATGGATTTGAGGGAGGTGTGATATGATGATAGAGAATGGATTAATCTTGCTCAGGATAGGGACCGATGGCGGGCTTATGTGAGGGCGGCAATGAACCTCCGGGTTCCTTAAAAGCCAGTAAGTAAGTAAGTAAGTAATGAAAGCCCGTGCGCTCTAGCACCCTACAGTAAACTCGACATCGGTCTTAATTCTAACATTCAGAGAACCAAGTTATCGTAACAGACAACTCTAAAACATATATTACAAAGGTGGGATTTGAAATCATGCCTTCAAGGCGTAAATCTGAGCCACATCATTACATCGTGAGCAAACCTATGGCAACAACTGATTCATTTGAATCCCGGTGTTTGTGATTTGGGCATGCTGTTAGATCAATACCGACTGCCGCTACCCCGAAAGTCTCTTCTCGGTAAAGGCACAAACAGCGGCGAATATGTGGCCGGCCCGCTCGATACTTATGATTAATGGAACTCATTTTATTTATCAGCATGTGTGCAACATGTCGACCCGGAACATCCAAGACTCATTACTGAAGAAAGTCTACTCTTTAGCGATCGTTATGGAATCAGGACAGGCTTATCCAACAAAGGTTAGTTCAGGGCAAAGCAACCTGTGGGAGGGGACTTCCTGCAGAGTACCAAGAACTTCCCATACATAATTAAATTTTAAATAACAACTGCTCCAACAATAGAAGCAGGAACAGCAAGAGAGACAACTATAAGTAGGCCAACAACTGCTACGACAGCAACAGTAAACAGGCAGGGCATAGTTGCGCCCCACGGCCAGATAAGATGCAGCAGATAAAAAAGGGTCCCTGTTTTGTGGGCATAGTTGCGCCTCGTTTCCATCAGGTAGAGAAAAGGGGCATGGCATAGTTGCGCCCCGATGAAATAGGTAGAGAAAAAGACATTACGGAAACTCGAGCCTCGTAATCAACCAAACTTATTGATTTCTTATTCGATTTAATATTCATTATAGGTAGGCTACCGTTGAAATGAACACCATGAAGTTGGCAGTACTTTATTAACTGTTTTTCTACGTTTTATGTAGAAATTATCAATAGCCTACCGTTAAAATGAACACCATGAAGTTGCCAGTACTTTATTAGCTGACATATTCAAATGAGTGAGCCGTTGGAATATGGAGCCTTAGCAGTCTTGACATTTTATTTGTGATTTTCACACCGTCTGTGGCGTATAGTGAGGTTAATTTAAAATGAATGTTAAGTTTAGTAAAAAGGGTAAAGAATTAATAATTCACAATGGTTCTAAGTTTCAATTTTCGAAACCCTCTACCGTAGGGTTAAGATATCAATGTACAAACAAAAAATGTAGTTAATTTATTGTGTGTGATCGATAAAAAAAAGTGTTGTTTTAAATAGCAAAATTGATCATATGCTAGGCCTACCTGATTTCAATGCAGCTATCACTGTGTAATATTTTAAAGTAATTTATTAATTTTATGACAATCACTTTCGTGTGTACTATGCCCATCGGGGCGGAACTATGCCATGTCCATTCTGCTACCTGATTTCTTCGGGGCGCAATTAGGCCATGCCTAGGCCACCCAATTGACAGCGGGGCGCAACTATGCCATACCACAGTAAACTAGGGATGGGCAAAAATAACCGGTTATTTCGAACCGGGTTAACTGGTTAATTACCGGTTATTTTTGCTTGCTGGTCTAACCTGATAACCGGTTATTTTCCTCAATAATCGAACGACCGGTTATTTTTTTAAATAAACACTGAATCAAATATATTTTAAGATTATCTCAAATTTAACATCTGTAGAACATAATTTCTTTTTATTAAACTGTGCTCTATGCAATATACTCTGTATGAGCTATTCCATCTCAAATCGACCGAAATATAGAGAAAATTGACCTTACAATTTCTAAAGACAATGATACTTTTTTGCACGTAGAGAACTGTGATACAATGCTTTGTGCAAAGTTTAAGGCATCAGAACTTCATAATTTATCGTATTTTCATAAAATTAACAAATTTACACTGTTGTAGCTCCGAAACCCTTTCACCCAATGATCAAAATCATGGTTTATTTTGGTGCTGACAAATTAAAGTTTATATTGACATATGAACAGATTTTCTTACTTTTTATGAAAATGGAGAAATTTAGATTTTTCCTCATTAAGACGCCTTTGGCTAGGAAAAAAATATTTTTAAAATATTCCGCATTGAAAGTACAAATAAACACATATTTTTTACTGATGGTATGTTGATAAGAAAGTATTGAAAATATCAAATAAAGAAAATAAATAGTACGCGCGTAAAGTAACCAGCTGACTGTGAGACAGGAGCTAGCCGAGATAAGCAAGGCCAGGAGACAAACACGTGATGTGTCGTCTAGCAGCGCATGGCTGTGCTAGCTTTATCACAGGTTTTCATCAAGTCTAGGGGTGTGAAAATAATCTATTTAATACCCTCGAAACTTATTGCCGTACCACTAAGCAAACAATGCGGAATTCCTCTTGATAATGCAAGGTTTTCCTCAATATTTTTTTTTACATTTTTACAAATGGCCAAAAATCCTAAAAGCAAGTAAAATCAGATTATCTGTCTCTCTGTGTACATAAAAAATAAGGATTACTTCTTAACATAACCTACCAAATGTCAGCTTCAAAATGAGCTCCCGTTCAATGTTCTGCAGTAAATGGTTCCAGAGTTCTGAGCGCTGAAAGAGGCTTGTTTTTCTAAAATACGCTAAATTTGTCGCTCAATAATAAGAAAACCTTTGACTTTCGATAGTATATTTTTGAAAATGCACTCCCCTCAGCACCTTGTATAAGTAGGGAAAAAATTAGAGTATAAAAAAATGCGAGGTTTTTTACTGATCGATTTCATATGGGATAGCTCGTATAAAATTGTCCCGTAGGCCATTCCTAGATAGGATGGAGGTCACTGCCTTACTTCATCTGTCCATAGATGGAAAAATGAAATTCGACTTCGATTTAATGTCAATAACCTATGCCTATCTTAAGCGTCGACTTTCTCTTATTGACTTATATCTGCGGGTATTAAAGCATTTGAAACGGCGAGAAATTTTGACTTCAGTATTTATTGGTTATACTCTTAGGAGAATAGATTGCCCGTCGGAATGTGTCTTAATCAAGATTATTATTGTAACACTAAATTGTATTCCTTGCGACGTATCAGTATTCCATGCCAGGGGTGTCAACTACGGTATGATTATCTAGTAGTCTATTATATTGTAGGGCAAAATAATGTATTGCCATGAATGGACGTCACATTGAGCATCTCCTATGAACAAGTGTTCATATCTCAGAAAGAAAGTGTCGTAGGATTCATGTTTACTAGACATTATTTTCTTGTTTTGATGCATACTATCACCTCCTAAAATATTGGATACTTTTTACACCCTGTATAAATTAGTTCATATTAGTTATATGGTATTGTAGAATCTGACACGACTTTTTGTTAACTTTTAAGTTACAAACAGTTTATTTGTACTATCAACGAGGCACCTCGGTTGCTGTAGAGGTGAAATACATCTCGATTAAATACATCTCTACAAAAACCGAGGTGCTTCGTCTCCTTTACTTCGAATTATTTATTAACCTGTAAAAGTTTAAGCAGGTTTCTTTGCATGAGCAGAAGCGAGGCGTTATCTGGCAAGCTCATCTTTGTCGTATGGCTAGCGGCAGTGGACAAGTGGGTCGCTACAATCAGCTGGGTTGCAAGCGAAAAGCGGTCGGTGGTCTGGGAGATTCATTCCTCTACAACCTCTAACTCCGACAATAGAATTTCCCGCAGAGTTATTCATCAGAAGTTCCACCAGGAAAGATGTAGAAGCCTGCTGCAAGTCACTTACAAAGAAATTAAAGAGCGATGCTTACAAATTAATTAAACTTTTACTAGTGAGTAACACAAAACAGTTCACGAACTACAGTTTGCCAGCTGTGCTCTGATGGGAATTATGGAAAAGAATTTGTTATAAGAAATGTGGCTACTCTGACAATTTTAAGCATAGGCCTATTATGTAAAATTATAAAGACTCACTGGTTACAGAATTTTCCATTTTTATAATCTAACAATGACATTATTATTATTATTATTATTATTATTATTATTATTATTATTATTATTATTATTATTATTATTATTATTATTTGAAGAGGTGGAGAAGTTTAAATATCTTGGAGCAACAGTAACAAATATAAATGATACTCGGGAGGAAATTAAACACAGAATAAATATGGGAAATGCCTGTTATTATTCGGTTGAAAAGCTTTTATCATCCAGTCTGCTGTCAAAAAATCTGGAAGTTAGAATTTATAAAACAGTTATATTACCGATTCTTCTGTATGGTTGTGAAACTTGGACTCTCACTTTGAGAGAGGAACAGAGATTAAGGGTGTTTGAGAATAAGGTGCTTAGGAAAATATCTGGGGCTAGGAGGGATGAAGTTACAGGACAATGGAGAAAGTTACACAACACAGAACTGCACGTATTGTATTTTTACCTGACATAATTAGTAACATTAAATCCAGACGTTTGAGATGGGCAGGGCATGTAGCACGTATGGGCGAATCCAGAAATGCATATAGAGTGTTAGTTGGGAGGTCGGAGGGAAAAATACCTTTAGGGAGACCGAGACGTAGATGGGAAGATAATATTAAAATGGATTTGAAGGAGGTGGGATATGATGATAGAGAATGGATTAATCTTGCTGAGGATAGGGACCAATGGCGGGCTTATGTGAGGGTGGCAATGAACCTCCGGGTTCCTTAAAAGCCAGTAAGTAATTATTATTATTATTATTATTATTATTATTATTATTATTATTATTATTATTATTATTATTAAAGCATGAAATCGTCTTTTCTATAGCCGATTTACGTAGAATTTTCGTCAGAGAAAAGGTAACCATATTAGGAATATATCTTAAGCTGTTCAGTGGTTAGACGTTGACGATTCTGTTGTCTCAGAATATCAAAGTTACAAGTCGCTCATATGAACAGATCGGGTAGCAGAAGGAATGTGTGTCGTCCATGGTTTTCAGTTTAATATTCATCTATTATATTCACTGTGTATGTTAGCTAAACCAAATACCGTAATATGTGGTATAATAATAATAATAATAATAATAATAATAATAATAATAATAATAATAATAATAATAATAATGGTTTATTTAACCTGGCAGAGTTAAGGCCATACGGCCTTCTCTAACACTCAACCAGGAGTAAAACTGCGTTACAAAAACACCACAAATTTACAAAATACACTACAATTTTACACACAAAACTTAATATCATAATAATAATGTAATGTAAACAACAAGTAAGTAGAAATCAGACATAATATAAGTATAACATACAGAAGGAAAGTAAAAAGCATAATAAAATATGAACAGCAGGTCAAAATAAATGAGACAAACAAAGTATAAAAAAATAAGACAATCATTGATAATAATAATGATTATACTAATAATAATAATAATAATAATAATAATAATAATAATAATAACAGTAATAGTAGTAATAAAATACTGAAGTACAAAGCATACAATGAATACATTATCTTTAGGTACACACAGTAAGGAAAATTATGATTACATATAGCTCAAGTTATCAATTATAGATATACCATTATCGGGAAATATGAAAACAAAAAGACAAAATAAGTTAAATATCTCTAGAACATTAAAGAAAATGTGAATACGTAGAAATATGCAATACAACACTTTTCATAATAGTAAGTTAGTTTGGCAACTCGTCATAAGATAATTTTCTAACTTGGATTTGAAAGATTTCAATGCTCGGCAGCCCTTGACTTCAGCGGCAGAGTTCCAGTGACGAGAGGTAGCAACAGTGAAAGATGAGGAATACAGAGATGATGTGTGAAGTGGAATTTCTAGCGTGTTATCACGTTGTGATCGAGTATTAATATTATGATAGCGAGAGAGAGTATGAAAACGGGCGGATAAATGGTACGCATATTATGGTTAAATATTTAATTTAAACTATTTCGTTTATATGACCTCATTCCATTTTCGACCAATGAAGTGTAATGAAATTTTTAATTCCAACCAATCACAGTCATACATCGCGATAATAATTTTTGCAGCTCGATTTATCACTACCAATAGGATATATTGCATGTTCGTTCACAAAGACTGAATAGGTTAAGTATTCATGAATATATATATATATATATATATATATATATATTATTAACATTTTGTGAGAGAATTTGAGAGATATATTATTTACATTTTATTTTATTCACGAAATAGTCCTAATAAATGTCACTCGAGATCTGAGATTTCCCGCTAAATCCACGAGCGAACTCTTGTGACATTACTACAGATAAACCACTGCACGCTCTACTTACTTACTTACTGGCTTTTAAGGAACCCGGAGGTTCTTTGCCGCCCTGACATAAGCCCGCCATCGGTCTCTATCCTGAGCAAGATTAATCCATTCTCTATCATCATATCCCACCTCCTTCAAATCCATTTTAATATTATCTTCCCATCTACGTCTCGGCCTCTCTAAAGGTCTTTTTCCCTCCGGCCTCCCAACTAAAACTCTATATGCATTTCTGGATTCGCCCATACGTGCTACATGCCCTGCCCATCTCAAACGTCTGGATTTAATGTTCCTAATTATGTCAGGTGAAGAATACAATGCGTGTAGTTCTGTGTTGTGTAACTTTCTTCATTCTCCTGTAACTTCATCCCTCTTAGCCCCAAATATTTTCCTAAGCACCTTATTCCCAAACACCCTTATTCTCTGTTCCTCTCTCAAAGTGAGAGTCCAAGTTTCACAACCATACAGAACAACCGGTAATATAACTGTTTTATCAATTCTAACTTTCAGATTTTTCGACGGAGACTGGATGATAAAAGCTTCTCACCCGAATAATAACAGGCATTTCCCATATTTATTCTGTGTTTAATTTTCTCCCGAGTATCATTTATATTTGTTACTGTTGCTCCAAGATATTTCAAGTTCTCCACCTCTTCGAAGGATAAATCTCCAACTTTTATATTTCCATTTCGTACAATATTCTGGTCACGAGACATAATCATATACTTAGTCTTTTCGGGATTTACTTCCAAACCTATCTCTTTACTTGCTTCCAGTAAATTTCCCGTATTTTGCCTAATCGTTTGTGGATTTTCTCCTAACATATTCACGTCATCCGCATAGACAAGCAGCTGATGTAACCCGTCGAATTCCAAACCCTCTGTGTTATCCTGGACTTTCCTAATGGAATAATATTATATTATTATTATTATTATTATTATTATTATTATTATTGTTAATTTCTGTTGTACAGCGTACATGAGTTTGAGTGCATTAATTTACACGACGTGGAAGGAAGAAAATGTTGGTCATTTGTACGTACAGACGAAACTACCTTTGTAATATGGAATAATATATTGTTATTATTATTATTATTATTATTATTATTATTATTATTATTAATTTCTGTTGTACAGTGTACATGAGTTTGAGTGCATTAATTTACACGACGTGGAAGGAAGAAAATGTTGGTCATTTGTACGTACAGACGAAACTGCCTTTGAGTAATATGGAATAATATATTATTATTATTATTATTATTATTATTATTATTATTATTATTATTATTATTATTTCTGTTGTACAGTGTACATGAGTTTGAGTGCATTAATTTACACGACGTGGAAGGAAGAAAATGTTGGTCATTTGTACGTACAGACGAAACTACCTTTGAGTAATATGGAATAATATATTATTATTATTATTATTATTATTGTTATTATTATTATTATTATTATTATTATTATTAATTGCGGTTGGACAGTGTACATGAGTTTGAGTGCATTAATTTACACGTAGAAGGAAGAAAATGTTGGTCATTTGTACGTACAGACGAAACTGCGATTACCTAAAGCGCTTAATTACAAACAAAAGAAGAGGAAGGCGTCATGTGCGGAAATATTTACAGTACAAAACTTGATAACGTGTGAGAAAGAGAAACACGGCGTAGACAAAGCAAGTGAGTCAACTATCTCTTACCAACAAACCTTTCATCTTTATTTACCTGCGTCACTGGCGGGTTGTGCCGATACTTGCCGAGTACAGCCGAACCTTCCGGTCTTTCCCGCGAAGTGGGATGTGCGGTTTCGAAAATGTATTTTAGGTTCGATAAGATCAGTTGCTCACTGAACGTTGGGGCGGTAGGAGCATGTGTGGCGCTCTCCTACGTGTAGCCAGTTGTAACGTGTGTGACGGTGCCAAGTGCGTGTCGAGGAGAGAACAGCTAGGAACGTTCATAGTGATAGAAATTAAAGCATGACTTCAACGAACAACAGTGTTTTCTGTCATCTTCGTGTTGTGCTAAATCCTTCATTGTGATCTTTGTCTTTAAAGAAATCACGTAGGTGTGACTGTGAATGAATGTCGTTTGCAAAAAAAAATAATGATGCAACAGTATTAAAACAATAATACACATCTATTTTTATATTTATCACTCAAGAAGAAGATACATGTATTAATAAGTTATGAGTGTGGTATTTAACATCACTTTTTTCTTATTTGCAAACCACGTTGCGTGATATTAAAGGACTTTACATTTGTGTTAAACTATCTTTACACTACTGGGGATTGTAGCGAGTTTTAAACTGTGTTCAGAGTTTAAGAACATGACGTCATCTTCAAGTAAAATCTCAAAATCTGAATCTTCCACAATGAAAACAGTGTGGCTGCGAAGTATTGTGCTGTCAGTGACTTTGATAAACTTGATAGGCACGCCAGCAGCGGTCAACGGGGATGAAGACTTCTGTGCGATGGACACGTTTCAGAGAAATACCACGTGGTTACAGTTCACCAAAGAACTCAGTTCGCGAGAATACGTTCTAGCGCAAAAGTTCAAGAGCCTTCACTGTTGTGCCAAAGGATACCGCAGTATCGAATGGTAAGTACCATTATTCTTGAATTATTTCACGTGGTAAATGGTAACTACTTTTTCACTTTTAAAGTACAGATACTATTGGAAGATGAATGACATGATAATGAAGTAAAGGTGAAACTTCGTAACTACAAAAAAATTTTGTGCGAGATCGTGCGTATTTACTTGGTTTCCGCACAAAACCAATCCGCGGAAAGTCTAAAATTCCACATTCAGTATTCTCAACCTAACACACATAACAATTTCCCTCTTCTTACCGCTTAAGTGACATATTGATTTTACTGCTTTAGGCTTTTAACATATTATTTTTAGAGACGTTCAATATAGTAATAATTATAAATTGGAAACTTACCACTACAATTTCACCTAAATTGCATTGTTAATTATTGTTTTTAAATATTTGCAAAAATTAAGTAAACTCTAAATTATTACATAACCTTACCGTTTGTTTTAAGTTCGCATTTATACGCTGGCCTGCTGGAGTATAGTAAACACAGAAAACATTTTAAAGCAACAGTGTTGAAGATCGATATTTTTGTTTTGCAAATTTGCCGTCATTGAACAGAAACCAAGATGGAGATTTCATTGCAACTAATTAGAAATTCCTCTTTCAGGTATGTAATAAACGATCTTCGCACAAAATAATGTACGATACACGAGCGGTATGTTTTCTTTCAATTCTCGGAAATTAAAAAAGCTCAACTACGTTTCGCTTTTTCAAACTTTTCCTCGAACATGAAAACTTCAACATACCGCTCTTGTAACGCATATTACTATTTCCGCATGCATTGTAGGCCTATGTGTATTATATATTATACACGCGTCCTAAAATGATTTTGTGAAATACTGACAATTGTTTTCACTGCAGGATATCAGTGTGAAGAATCGATGTTTTTATTTTTATCACCAATGACACTATATCAATAAATTAAATGCTACCATTAGAGTCATTTAAATCAGTGGTACCGTATTCAATCTTTTATGCTGGCTTCACTAGCGTCTATGAGATGTAGAATTTATTAGTGATAAACACGTGATTTTAGGTAGCCACCACAAATAGGCTACCTTAAACATAAAATTCGTTTGATACTGATCTTATATTCTAATACAATGTTTAAGCCTGTCATAAATGCCTCTTGAAAATACGGGACTCTTTTACTATCGACATATTTTTGTAAAGAAATTGAAGTTAGATGTTACTTAAAAATTGTATGCAGTAAGATTAATACATGAGAATACACAAAAGAAAAAACACATAAACCATGTTTATTTACGTCACTTGACAATACTTACTTTGCACGTATCTTTCTTCATTCCCTCCACCTCCCGTTTTAATTTTCATATATTATATTCCATATTAGATAAAGCATTGAAGCTTTAAGATTTGGAAATATCTCAAGAGTTATACAATGAGGTAGTGTCTATAACAATAGGCCTACCTTCACATGCACTTATTATGGTTCGTTCATGTTTGCCGATTTCAATATCAAACATTTGCAAACATTTATACAAAGCAAAACAATAATTTCAACATAAATTTATGAAGTAAACAGCAGAGAAGTTATCGATTTTTACATTATGAAATAAAGTTTGACTAAAATACGGGACTCTTGTGCGTCCCGATAAAAATTGCGGAAACACAGGACAAAAAAAGGGGACTGTCCGTTTTTTACGGGACGTATGGTAAGCTTAATATTGTTGTATCTTCCCTCTCCCCTACTCGTTACCATTATAATACCTTAGAAGTGTAAGACACAATACTATGGACCATTTTCTTAGTAATTCGTTGTGGACCACTCGCATGTTATATTCGTAATTAGTAGAGGGGAAAAGAGTTTCTCCAGAAGAACTGCACTGAAGAAGCCACATCGTATTATTGACTTCAACTTCTGAATTATAATCTTGATTAGTAAGCTTATATAACTTAATGTCAATAAGTCAATTAATGGTAATGATTAATATTACGATCCCGATCGCACCATAGTCATGTTGCTTGGTGACGTGTTCCTTCCTCATCTGATAACAAAATTATTCTATCTCGTTCGCAGTTGTATAGTGAGGATCACGTAAGTGTAGTTCCTAAAAATCTAATTTTGCTGTCTCTTCAGTGTTGCCAACTAATACCAGATATCACCGAAAAGGGTGAACTCACAATGCTACGTACTGAAATAATAATAATAATAATAATAATAATAATAATAATAATAATAATAATAATAAAATAAAGGTATCCCCGTAACATGCCACGAAGGCACTTGGGGGCATGGAGGTAGAGCCCCATGCTTTCCATGACCTCGGCACTAGAATGAGGTGGTGTGGTCGGCACCACGCTCTGACCGCCTTTACCCCGGAAAGACCCGGTACTCAATTTTATAGGAGGCTGAGTGAACCTCGGGGCCGTTCTGAAAGTTTGGCAACGAGAAAAAATCCTGTCACCACCTGGGATCGAACCCCAGACTTTCCAGTCCGTAGCCAGCTGCTCTACCAACTGAGCTACCCGGCCGCCAAATTATAATAATAATAATAATAATAATAATAATAATAATAATAATAATAATAATAATACATATTAACAATAACAATGTCGTGCTTATTTACCACATCTCACCTTTATGTTGCGAGGTGATTCCTAAATGGTTCAATAATTTATGATAAAGTATAATTTCCTCCTGGACTTCTCGCATATTATGTTGGTAATTAGGATTATTAATATTAAAATGTATTTTGTCTGGCAAACATGAAATTCATTGCTTTGACTAAGCAGATTACGATTCATGAGATCTAACCTAAAAATGTATTTGCTTGCTTGCATTTTTGTCAATTTCCTTTACTGCAAACCGAACTTGTTGCTGCCAACATAACAGTTAGAAAATAACTGCCAGTTGTAGATTTGTCAGTACCCGAAATTCGAAACGAAGTTGGTAAAAGAAAATTCAACCTGAGAGCTAGAAAATCACTATGATCCACTAGCATATGTAGTAAAAGGAGAAGAATGGTTAGGTTTTACCCTTGAGGTATTAAGTAAGGCGATCCGGACTGTACAATTATACCAGCGACAAATTCATGCTGTAATATTTCAAATTAATCAGATATATATAAGCTATTTTCGGCCCGGGAGGCGTGGGTCGTGTAAATGCACCTAAAAGGGAGAGGTTAAACTAGGGGAAAGAAAGAAAGAAATAAACTATTTTCATTTGTAAATATTTCATACTTAACCTACTAATAGTGTTGTAATACTCGTAAGTCATATCTTATCTTAAAGCAGTAATACGAAGAAATATAATATGGGGAATTCGATAGCTTATTACTCCGGCATGTAACTAGAAGGCCGCTTTGCGTTATGTTTATCGAAAGTTTTCAAATGCTATCGTGTTTTACACAAAATTTATCTATTTTAGGCTTCTTTTTTTTTCCACGACACGGAGACACTGTCTCACGTAACATAGTGGCAGGCTACCCGCCTAGCTCATGCCGTGGAGCGTTTTCTTCTTGATCCGGAGCTGCGCTTGGGCGTGAGTTCCATTTCTGCTTGGGCTTATTACCTAGTTGCGATGTTTCCGAAATTTTCCACAACTGTAAGTCGAATATCAGGTAATTGCATGATGAATCCTAGGCCTCATCTCGCTGTCACTAATTTTATCGATGTTAGATGATCTAGATGAGACAACATCGTTAAATAACCGAAAAAAAAGTCAGTGGCGATACCAGTCATGAATTTCGCAGAATAAACAGAACTTAATATTTTCATAACATCGTGTGATTGCCCCCGCAAATTGGAAGGGAGTTTCCTAAAGGGTCGATAGATTTCCACGTTTTAACTTACAATAATAATCCTAACCTTTCCTTATAATCCAAAACATACCAGTGATTCTTGTGTGGGGATTGAATTTTAAGTACCACCTGAAAAAACAAGTTCGTATCTAGAATTTAAAGGAATACAACGAATTTAAACCTGAAAGTTTTTTTATGTACAGAAATAAAGAAAACTTACAAGCAAACATTCTGATGGGGGGCAGATAAAAAAGTTAATTTTTTTCTTCCACGATGTTAATAATGTCAAAAGAAGTGCTCATAAAAATCCTGGCCACTCGACCGCAATTACGAGGCCGTCCAGAAAGTGATTTTCCCTGTGGCCGTTTACAGAAAAAAACACAATTGCATGGAAATATTTATTGAAACAGATACAGTAATTGTTGCGCTATTTGTCAACATATCCCCCACTGGAATTGAGACATTTTTTCATACCATGGCTTCAGTTTTTGTATCCTTATGTCGTAGAAGTCATCCGCCTGGGATCGGAACCAGCGTTTGACAGCCGTCTCCACCACTCTGTCGATCCATGATATGACAAATGTCTCGGTTCCGGGTGGGAATATGTTGAAAAATAGCTCAAGAATTACTGTGTCTATTCCAATAAATTTGTCCAATGAAATTGTGTTTTCTTTCTGTTAACAGCCCCTGGCGAACTTATTTTTTACGGCCCTCGTAATTGCGGTCGAGTAGTCATAATTTGTATAAGCATTTCTTTTGACATTATTAACATGATGAAAGAAAAAAATATAACTTTTTTTTTCAGCCCCCATCAGAATGTTTCCTTGTTAGTTATTTCCAATATGAAAGTTTTTTATTTATGTACAGGAATCATGTTAAATAATTAACTTACTTACTGGCAGGCTTTTAAAGAACCCGGAAGTTCATTGCCGCCCTCACATAAGCCCGCCGGTTTTTTTTCTTATTGGTCCCTATCCTGAGAAAAATTAATCCATTCTCTATCATCATAGCCCACCTCCCTTAAATCCATTTTAATATTATCTTCCCATCTACGTCTCGGCCTCCCTAAAGGTCTTTTTCCCTCCGGCCTCCCAACTAACACTCTATATGCATTTCTGGATTCGCCCATACGTGCTACATGCACTGCCCATCTCAAACGTCTGGATTTAATAATTAACTTACCAAGGAAAACTTGTGACCCAAATAATACTTAATATTAAGCATATTGAGTTGAAAGAAACTCAAACAAGTTTTATCTGAACTTTCAATACTTGTGTTGAGAGAAGGAAGGGGCATACATTTTGATAGATAATAGCCCATCAAAGGACTGGAAAATACCGACACGGTTTTTCATTAACTAGGAAATAGACTATTTGTTGAAGCATTGCCTCACTGTTGCGAGTTGAAACATTTAAACGACACTTCTAGTTACATAAATTATGCATTTTTGTTTGTGCACAATATTTTCAATAATCGATAAACTGATAAAAAGTTTCATACAGACGCCATGTTTTGTACAGTTCTTCATGAAATAATAATGTTGCTTTCATTGTCCATTATTACACAAATGCATATGTGTATAAATATGTATAGCCCTAGTATACACTCTATTTGCAGTTGCTAACGTCAAAAATGAATATAAATACACAATATTTGTTCAAAATATAATTACTGTTATAGACCTATGTAATTAAGTAAAACATGTGGAATGACAACAGATTATTATCATTATTATCATTATTATTATTATCATCATCATCATTATCATTATCATCGTCAGCATTACTATTAAGAATTGAAGAGGCGATTCTAAAGTGTCCTAAGTCTATTTTTCAATATTTTAACTTGCGTTATTCACGTTTTAATTTATCCTTCTCAAGTCTGTACAAAACTGTGTGAGCTTATTTAACAGACTCTCCTAAGTCTTGACTTAGTGTCTGCATATATTTTTTTAAACAGATCTAAGGGCGTTAAAATTATTTTATCAGTTTTTTACTTTTTCTCATAAATTGTCATTTGGACTTAAGCCAGTTTTATTGTACTTAAACATTTAATTATAGCCTACATCAATTATAGCTCATAGTGTAGGTTGTGGGAAAATTTGTATTCGGTGGGAAATTTAGTAATTTTATATGGGAATACCATAGGGTAAATTAGGCTGTTGGAATTTATGTTGGACACTTTGTATTTATGTTACCTCGATTGTTTATTTCTAGATATTTTGCTAAATCAATGAGTCATTTTCCCCACTTTTTGGCTATTTCCGTCATTTTTACTTTTTAGCAGAAAATGTGGTGCCCAAAATGGAAGAGAAATAAGGTAAACAAAACTAAAAGTGTCCAACATTTCCTACTGAAACATCAATATTCTGACCCTTTAGTTTTTGATGTTAATAGTAGACAGTCTGGAAAGCTGTTAATTTAAGGTAGGATTTTTACTATTTATGTATAAGATTGTTTATTCTAGATAATTTTTCAACATTTTAAGTCATTTTCTTACATTTTTGGGTCATTTCATATGGTCATTTTTAGGGTTTTTTATGTCATCAAAATCCACGCCCTGGTGATGAAAAAATATGGAAGAGAAATAACTTTGCGTGAAAGAAAACTACGGAACTGTCGAAATTTTCTTAAAAACATCACTACTCTTACAAACCTCTAAGGGCCGTATTCAAGACATTTTTAGCGCGGGTTTCCGGTGGATGATCGGCGTTTTTCGTTTCCATAAACCAGTGTTAGCGATAGGATATGATTTGAATTCTGTACAAGAAATGTGGTTCATCAATTTTTTCCCGCAAACCTTCAACGATAACGAGAACGGATATAATGTTAAAATAAATGTATTTAAATTTGATCATTCAAAGTAGTTAATTGTGAATCTTCATTTTAAATACATTTATTCTAACAATATTTCCGTTCTCGTTATTGTTATCGGTTCCGTTTCCGGTTTATTGTGAACCAGGCTTAACCAGTGGATAGCCGGGGCTAGCTTAGTACGCTCTTAGCGCGGGCTGCGAAATGTCTATGAATAGCACCCTATGCCGTTTGGTGTTCAACGTATTTATTAATAGTAAATTATGCAACGAGCCTATAATGAAGGTAATTAAGAAGTGAGTATGGATATTTATGAAACGAGGTCCAGCAAGCGAAGTTTCATAATTTGCTACGAGCTTCTTAATTACCAAAATAGGCAGTTTCAGGTAACTTTTTATGCTCGACCATATTTCTAACTTTATATTATTAATTTTCTTTGTATCTGACCTTGACCAATGTCCCGTATGTTGTGAGATGTTGGCAGATGCGAAAGTATTGATTTTTTCCGAGGAACAGATGTTCACATTGACCTTGCTAGGCCATAAGGACCTACAGAGATAACATTGAAATTAAATTAGACATTGAAAAACGAGATGACAAATTGAATTTATTTGAATATTATTTACAATTAACGCTAATTATTATAGTAACAGAACATAACCTTCTGGTACAGTATTGGATTTCCAGCCTCCGTGACTTTTCGCTAATTCTCTTTCGATTGCATATCCGAGAATAATCGATACTTGCGGTTTTATAACGGTAGAAAGCTGACCTGTCATTGGCTGAACAGTTGTAACCTGAGTCGTCATTGGCTGAAAGACCTGACCTTTAATGAGTAGGTCTGCTTTAATGACATGCATTAAAGGTCTGCTACCAGGTGTATAATTACTACATTTCGGCATGGTCGAGCATAAAATCTTATTCAACTCCAGGCAGCTGTAGCAACACTCTTCGGTCACGAGGTTAGCTGGCGTAAGTCCACGTTTTAATTTAAAATATAAATGCTAACTAAGGGACACACGCTCAATCCAATAAGAAAGCTATAAAATCACCACTTTCCTGCCAAAGGTCGACGCTGGGTCTGCTAGATTTCTAGCTAAGCACGATCTATCTATGCCTTCCGCAAATTTTAATCACATTTGGCAAGGGGCCCGTAGCTAGTAAGCAATTTCATGTGAAGAATGGCACTGTTCCAGTCCGACAAGATCGCAGTGCGAGTACTGTAGATTTTTCTTCGAATCTCACTACTGACACACTTCTGATTTCCAACGAATGGCCTGACGCAATGTGAAATCCCATGTTTTCCTCATATAACAGAACAATTCGCATTCGTTGAAACTTTCTCGTAAGAGTACATAACGGATCT
Organism: Periplaneta americana; assembly: GCA_025594305.2. Lineage (NCBI taxonomy): Eukaryota > Metazoa > Arthropoda > Insecta > Blattodea > Blattidae > Periplaneta > Periplaneta americana. The sequence goes on from JAJSOF020000036.1 coordinate 23,031,716, forward strand.
AACAGCGCAGTAGTAACAATTATCATATACTTCATTTCAACGAAAAGACAGAAGAGCAAAACTAATTAAATTACTTCGTGTAATTGATATTTCACAAGTGAGGTTTGTAGTGCTAGTGAAATATAGAGATAGCGACATTTAAAATGTTCAACTTTCCATCGTTTTCACATGTAAATAATGAATGTCAAAAAAGTGACACATTTGCTTATAACTTACGTTCTACGAGTTTCGCAAAAATTCAGTTACTTTATATTACTGCTTACAGTTTATTTTCTTTAATTATTACTCAAAAGTATGCGGATGACGTGAACATATTAAGAGAAAATCCGCGAAGGATTAGGGAAAACACTAGAATTTTACTTGAAGCAAATAAGGAGACAGGTTTGGAAGTAAAACATCGAAAAAACAAAGTATATGATTATATCTTGTGACCAGAACATAATACGAAATAGAAATATAAAAATTGGCAAATTTATCCTTTTAAAAGGTGAAAAATTCAAATACCTTGCAATAACAGTAATAAATATAAATGACACCCGAGAGGAAATTAAACGCAGAATAAATATGGGAAATGCCTGTTATTATTGGATTGAGAAGCTTTTGTAATTCAGTATGCTCTCAATAAAGCTCAAGATTAGAATTTATAAAACAGTTATATTACCGGTTGTTTTGTATCGCTGTGAAACTTGGACTCTCACTTTGAGAGAGGAACAGAATTTAAGTGTGTTGGAGAATAAGATGCTTAGGAAAATATTTGGGGCTAATAGTGATGAAGTTACAGGAGAATGGAAAAAAGTTACACAACGCAGAACTGCAAGCATTGTATTCTTCACCTGACATAACTAGGAACATTAAATCCAGACGTTTGAGATGGCATCGCAAGGGTGAATCCAGAAATGAAAATAGAGTGTTATTTGAAAGACCTGAGGGAAAAAGACCTCTGGGGAGGCCGAGACGTAGATGGAAGGATAATATTAAAATGGATTTGAGGGAGGCGGGATATGATTCTAGGGACTGGATTAATCTTGCTCAGGATAGGAAGCGGTGCAGGCTTAAGTGAGGGCGGCGATAAACCTCTGAGTTCCTTAAAAGCCATATGTCAGTAAGTATTACTCAAAATACGTAGGCCTATCTAAATTGAATACCTTAAGTTGGATCTAAATTTGTTTACCTTTTCTTTTCTGCGTTACACACAAAAGACATTCTCAACAGTTTAAAATTTAAGACACTGGCTTCATTCGTTTGTAAACTGAAATGTGAAGGGTCAGCAGGACCAAATATGTTGAGTGAAATATATTATCATATTCATTTATTTATAAATTATACGGTTTAAATAGACTTAAATAATTAACGTTGTTCACACCTATGGAGTAACGGTTATCGCATCTGGCCGCGAAATCAGGTGGCCCGGGTTCGATTCCCGGTCGGGGCAAGTAACCTGGTTGAGGTTTCTTCCGGGTTTTCCCTCAACCCAGTATGAGCAAATACTGGGTAACTTTCGGCGCTGGACCTCGGACTCATTTCACCGGCATTATCACCTTCACCTTATTCAGACGATAAATAGCCTAAGATGCTGATAAATCGCCGTAAAATAATCTACTAAAAAATAAATAATTAATGTTTGACAGATGTAGGCTACATGAGATCGTTATACGTAGGATTGTAATCTTTCCTGATAGTTTTATATTTACGAAAATTGGTATTAAAATGGCAAGAATTTGTTAGTGGTTTATTACAACGCCTCAAGATAAATCCTTCTGCTTTCATTGTAAACTTTCACATGTTCGTTCAATGCCTCAGCCAAGCATAACAAATGTTTTTACTGTGGAATGGAAATTTCTCTTAATCATGGGGCCTCAGGGTATTCCATACCTGTTCACCAATTGGTTTAAAAATAATTTGCAACGAAAAGCAAAAATGATTCTGCATATAATTTCTTTATCCAAAATGTAGGGGTCTAGGTATACATGCAGGGACAGCTCATTTATTTATCTCTTCATCATAGGGGGGGGGGGGATAAATTTGGAGTTCACCGCCATCTTGTGTTTTTTTTATTATTATTTCAAATAAAGGTCTAGTAATTCTATTGCTAAAAGTTTTATATTTCATACTCATCACTGCCGGATAAATTGAGGGGCTGAATGCAAGAAGGGCATTTTAGAGGATGTGCCCTTTTTCAGTAAAACGCTTTAGTGTGTTCTCCAATCTGTTATGCATATGTTCACCAAGTTGTAGTTAAATACTGTGATCATAGAGGTCAGGGATACCAAAAATTGTAAAGGCGTGCATAGATAACATTATTACGGTTTCAATTTTCAACATCAATTTTCTCAAAACTTACATTTGAGAGAAGTGCCTTTCTTGCACCCAACCCCTCAATATGCTTGTGGATACTGAATGTGAACAAAATCAGACTAATATTTTAGGAAATATCACTGTACCGACAGACAGACAGATGGTTTGTCCAGAACTACTTTTTCGATATCAGGGTGCTGGAAACATGAATTTTGACGAAAGCACAACACCTTCTTTCTTTAATGAGAAAGAAAAAGCTAGACGCGGCATAAGGGAGGAATATGATCATTTGAGCTGTTGCAAATTGTTATTACTTGTCATTTATAGCGGCTCAATGAGTAACATGCTACACTCTCTCATTTCTTCTGAAGGCGAACATACATTCTAGCTTCGGAACGTCGGGATTCTCATATTTCACTTTCAATGCAAAAAGTACAACACACTTTCGTCCCGTATAATCCACTATTGCTTCCTCTCTCATGTAAATACAACTGGTACTGTCCGTGATCGATAAAATACCAGTCGAATATATTAAGATAATGGTATTTCTCTGTCCATTGAAATGGATTCGGTTTAAAGCACAGTACTTCTGTGCCGCCATGATTATTTTATCTACATTTTAAAAGCATGATAGTATTCATTCGAAGAACCTGCCATTATCTCGTAAATGCATGACGTAATACATGTCAACATTTCCAGGAAGCAGTAAAATATTTAAACAAAGAGTCCGTTTCTGCAAATAACACTAGGAGATATGAAAATAAACAAAAAATATGTTATATAAAGTCTAATAATAATGATGATGACGATAATAATAATAATAATAATAATAATAATAATAATAATAATAATAATAAAGGTAAGGATATAATTTTTGTCTCGAATAGTTTTTTTTTTTAACGTCCTCATTATGAAGAACTAATCCATCGCAAAGTGAGTTTAGTAGTAGGACTGTTTTCTTAAGATAACTTACCTACACGTACGTGATTTCTCTTGTTTGAATTTGTTTCCACGTTTTAAGTCGTAAGGAAATCGTCTTCCGCCCTTCCTTTTTACATACAATTATGCGATTGATAGCTGAAAAGAACTTTGAAAAGTGACACCAGAAACCATTTTCAAAGTTCACGGTATATTAAATTTATTCTTTCAGCACTATTAATTTGGGACTGAGACATGAATACTCACAAGTCAACTGAAAAGAATCCTGATAGCTGAAATGAGATTACTAAGGCCATTTGCAGGGTATATATTATAGGACCACAAGGAAGAATGTGGATCCAAGGAATAAAATACCGCTATATTATCAGTAATAGTATGCATTATTATCTGTATTTTAATATTTATTTATTTATTTATTTATTCATTCATTCATTCATTCATTCATTCATTCATTCATTCATGTATTTACTTGTATGTTTGTTCGTTCGTTATTTATTTATTTAAATATTTATTTATTTACTGTGTTTATTTATTTATTTATATCCCAATAAAATGTTATCGTTCCACAGGGACGGAACTATTATCTATTTATTTATTTATTAATTTATTGATGTATTCATTCATTTATTTACTTTTATGTATGTTCGTTATTTATTTATTTATTTATTTATTTATTTATGTTTTATTTATTTATTTATTCGTTTATTTATTTGTTTGTTCCTTATTTATTTATCTATTTATTTATTTATTCATTAATTTATTTATTTACTTGTATGTACTTGTTCGTTATTTATTTATTTATTTATTTACTTATTTGTTTGTTCATTATTTATTTATTTACTGTGTTTATTTACTTATTTACTGTGTTTATTTATTTATTTATATCGCAATAAAATTTTATCGTTTCATACGGACGGAACTTTGGTAAATAAACAAAAGAAATAACAATATTTATTTATAATATAACATAATATTATTTTATTTGAGGTTCAGTCTAATTGACATATCACAAGTTCAAAATCAATGAAATTTACGTATGTAAATGATCATTGTGTATTATGAAAGTTAAAGCAAACGTTTTCGCCCGTCGGGCATCATCAGCCAATTTCCATACAATATCTTGTACATTTTTAAGTCTTTGTTGTGGAATGTGTACAAACTGATTAAACACAACCTTTATATAATAATAAAATGAAACAACTATTTATGATTGACTTACGATGAATAACAATCTAAAATATAAAATACAGCTATAAAATTTAATATATGTAATAAAATTGTGGCTGAACTGTTGGCCTTATGTTTAAATTATAGGCCTAACATTATAAAATTGCAAACATGATAAAAACCATTTGATTCCGCTTTACTGCGAGCCTTGGTCTCAATTATTGTCTCTCGATTTTATGGTGAAATCATTCTGAAAAATATAATAATTATGATGTGAGCAATTTTTCAATGAAAGACTTAAAAAAGACTGTTGTTTTGTTATTTTGGTATCAAATTTTTCAGTTGCATAATTTTAATATGGCCTTTTCGATGCAATGAAAAAAAAATCAAACACAAACAAAATTAATACCGTAACTAATATTAGTTGGAATGTAACCCAATCACATTTTGGGAAATTTTTCAATAATAATTGGCTTTGACTGCACCATGTTTCCTGGAATCCTCGGAAAACGATATAAAAATTTACCGACATTACCAATGAATGTCAGTGAACCTAGGCCTATATCATTACCATTAGTAAAAAAAAAATTAAGTTAAAAGTTCTTCGTGGCCAACAGTGAACAAGATTATAATATATAAATGGAGTTTGTGCGAGATCGTGCGTATTTGCTTGGTTTCCGCACAAAACCAATCCGCGGAAAGTCTAAAATTCCACATTCAGTATTCCCAACCTAACACACATAACAATTTCCCTCTTCTTACCGCTTAAGTGACATATTGATTTTACTGCTTTAGGTTTTTAACATATTATTTTTAGAGACGTTCAATATAGTAATAGGGTAAACTAGGGTCTGTTGGACAGTCGGGCATGTTGGACACTCTGTATTTTAACGTGTTACCTAGCCACTTGTGGGCACCACATTCTGCTAGAAGTCAATGACGGAAGTAGCCCCACTCGTGCCTACTTCCGTCATTGACTTCTAGCAGAATGTGGTGCCCACAAGTGGCGAGGTAACACGTTAAAATACAGAGTGTCCAACATGCCCGACTGTCCAACAGACCCTAGTTTACCCTAATTATAAATTGGAAACTTACCACTGCAATTTCACCTAAATTACACTGTTAATTATTGTTTTTAAATATTTGCAAAAATTAATAAACTCTAAAACTCCACTAAAGTTACTGCATTCGTGATGCAAGTAACATTAAGGAAGCCGTGAAAATATCTACAAGATTCCAGACTCATCATGGACTGGGGGGAAAAAAAGACAGACGTATATCACGGCCTGCTGGAGTATAGAAAACACAGAAAAAATTATAAAGCCACAATGTTGAAGATAAATATTTTTGTTTTGCAAATTTGCCGTCATTGAACAGAAACCAAGATGGAGATTTCATTGCAAATAATTAGAAATTCCTCTTTCAGGTATGTAATAAACGATCTTCGCACAAAATAATGTACGATACACGAGCGGTATGTTTTCTTTCAATTCTCGGAAATTAAAAAAGCTCAACTACGTTTCGCTTTTCCAAACTTTTCCTCGAACATGAAAACTTCAACATACCGCTCTTGTAACGCATATTACTATTAACATGAGTGTAATATAGCAATTCCTTTGGTTTTTTAGAACATTGAACATGTACGAGTATTTATAGTAGGCTATTGTCACGATGACCATGACTAGACCATGGTAATCATGTGATTCCGACTTACGTCGTAGCCTATCTTTCTCGTTAGCTGCGGAAGTTTTTGGGGTGACGTAGTGTTTACTTAATTGACCATATCACAGAAATCGACAAAACGCTTGCTTTCCGAATTGGTTGGAATGAAAATTAATGAATTATGGTGACAATTAACTAATGCCAAATAACGTAATATCCAAGCCTTGTATACCATTTTATGCAACAGAAAAATACAAATACGTAACTAACAAAAACGTTTATTTGCAACTTATAATTCCGTAATTTTGTGGAACAGGCTTTAGAAAAGAAAGAAACATTAAATAACGCATTATATAAATACATAAGAAATGAAATACTGCGTGTTTATGAACTCATTCACCCTAACAACACTGCTTCTCAGAAAGCAGATATTAAAGTTTTGGTAACCACTCGCGAATGTCTTGTGTTCTAGTCTTAACGACTTCTCAGGAAAGATAATGTGTTGGTTAGCACGTATGTATGTATGTGAAAGTGCGTTTTATAAGCCGACTCCCTGTTTCCAGGTCCTGCCACTTCCTTCCAAAGGCGGCTTTAATGAGCCTGTAAACGGGTAATCACCGGGCCCAGTGTCCTCATTAAAGAGAAAACATCTCTTCACCAACCTATTTTTTATCAGAAAAATGTAAGCTTAATGTCTGTTTTCCTGTCCTCGGAACTGACACGAATGAAGACTTATTTAAGCTATAAGTACGTTTACTCTTACATAAGGATCACGTTTCGGATACATAAAGAACAACGTGGCAGAACCACGTTAATAGAATGGATCGAACAAGAATCCCAAGACAAATTCTGCACTATTGGCAGAAGATTTATAGAACGACCGGCTAAACGATGGATTGATTCCGCAACATCACATGGTCTAAAGCCTGTAGTAACCTATAGTAAATTATTATTATTATTATTATTATTATTATTATTATTATTATTATTATTATTATTATTATTATTATTATTATGTCATTTAGTCTGCTGTCAAAAAATCTGAAAGTTAGAATTTGTAAAACAGTTATTATTGTTCTTTATGGTTGTGAAACTTGGACTCTCATTTTGAGGAACAGAGATTAAGGGTGTTTGAGAATAAGGTTCTTAGGAAAATATTTCGGGCTAAGAGGGAAGAAGTTACAGGAAAATGGAGAAAGTTACACAACACAGAACTGCATTGTATTCTTCACCTGACATAATTAGAACATTAAATCCAGACGTTTGAGTTGGGCAGGGCATGTCACGTAAGAATCCAAAAATGCATATAGAGTGTTAGTTGGGAGGCCGGAGGAGAAAGACCTTTGGGTCCCTGAGACGTAGATGGGAAGATAATATTAAAATGGATTTGAGGGAGGTGGGATATGATGGTGGAGACTGGATTGATCTTGCTCAGGATAGAGGCCAATGGCAGGCTTATGTGAGGGCGGCAATGAACCTCCGGGTTCCTTAAAAGCCAGTAAGTAAGTTATTATTATTATTATTATTATTATTGTTATTATTATTGTTATTAATTTACTTATGGCTTTTAGAGAGCCGCGAGGTTCATTGCCGCCCTCACATAAGCTCGCCATCGGTCGCTATTCTGAGCAAAGATTAATCCAGTCCCTACCACCATATCCCACCTCCGAAATAAATTTTAGTATTAAGACTGGTTGAAATAAACCGGGAACGGAAACGACGAGAACGAGAAAGGAAATATTGTTAAAATAATTGTATTTAAATGTCAGCATTCACAATTAACTATTGTGAATGATCACATTTAAATACATGCATTTTAACCAGTCTTTATCCTCCCATCCACTTCTCGGCCTCCCTGAAAATCTTTTTCCTTCCGGCCTCCCAACAAACCCTCTATATGCACATACTGTACATATATACATAGGCCTACATACATACATACATACATACATACAGTCCGCCTGGTTGGCGCAGTTGGTATAGCGCTGGCCTTCTATGTCCGAAGTTGCGGGTTCGATCCCGGGCGAGGTCGATCCCGGGTGAGGTCGATGGTATTTAAGTCTGGTTAAATGTGACAGGCTTATATCAGTAGATTTATTGGCATGTAAAAGAACTCCTGCGGGACAAAATTCCGGCACACCGGCGACACTAATATAACCTCGACAGTTGCGACGTCGTTAAATAAAGCATAACATACATACATACATACATACATACATACATACATACGTACACAGCCACCGGCGTGGCTCAGTCGGTTAAGGCGCTTGCCTGCCGGGCTGAAGTTGCGTTCGGGCGCGGGTTCGATCCCCGCTTCGGCTGATTATCTGGTTGGGTTTTTTTCCGAGGTTTCCCCAACCGTAATGTCAGTGCAGGGTAATCTATGGTAATCTCATCTCGCTATCACCAATCTCATCGACGCTAAATAACCTAGTAGTTGATACAACATCGTTAAATAACAAACTGAAATAAAAAAAATACATACATACATACAAGAACGACTTTCAGATTACTTAATTTAGACATATTTTCTGATTTTTTTTTATTTTATTGCGTTATTTTACGACGCTGTATCAACATCTAGGGCAAGAACGAAGGTGATAATGCCGGTGAAATGAATTCCAGCACCAAAAGTTAAGCATTTGCTCGAATATGGAAAAAACCTCAACCAGGTAACTTGCCCCGACCGGGATTCGAACCCGACCTGGTTTCGCAGCCAGACGCGCTGACCGTTACTTCACAGGTGTGGGCCATATTTTCTGAAGACGAAGTCATTTTTTAAGTGAAAATAATTTACAATGCGATTTTGATTAACCTAAATAAAATATACCATAAAATTTGCATTGTATTAATAAATATCTCTTTCATTTGGGGGTGGAGTGTTTGAACAGCACTTAATCTGTTGCTTTAAAACTATAATTTCATCCCCATGTTTAAAATTGTGAGATAATTTCGAATATTAGAGTTAATCTACGTCGTCATGCACATATAATTCCTCAGAAACGTAATTCTTCTGTCATTCTGTCGGTTCTATTTGAGTGTTCAGTTCATAACACTCATTCAAGAAACTGACAGTAGCTTGTCTGTGACGTAAATCAGTCCGTTTCGGCGAAGTGAGATATAGCCTGTGTCAACATCATGGAGGAAACAGTCTCTATTTAAATATCGTAATAAGAGCAATCATTAGCGAGTTTTATTTACTGTCCGAATGCGATGAATCAGCGCCCCGTCGACGTCACACGCCGAGACCAGCTGAGGCGGCGGCTGACCCTGACTTACAGTGTTATCCTTTATTTACAGTATTACGATCTTAAGGTCACGCCTCTAAGATTGATGTTACATTTCCACGAGCTGCATGTAAATTAATTACACTAATCTGCATCATTTTTAATGGTGTGGTACAGTGTAGTATAATCATGTCATCCGATCTCGATGAAAGTCGATATCTGGGGATCTTTGCGATCACAGAATACGAATAAGGTATTATTTAGTCCGACTTTGTCCCTAAAGTGGTGGAGTGGGACAAAAATGGGTGAAAAATTAAATTAGATATCTTAGGGGTTTTCGAGACGAAAATTACGAACAATACAATTTGTACGAATTCAATATGGCAGTTTCAGTACTATGAATTATATTAAAAAAAATTAAATATCGGATATCGCACAGGTAACACATGTACAGTATTTAAGGGGTATGTAACACCTTTTGATAGTAGGCCTATACATTTAGTAAAATCCAAAGTGTAATTTCTACATATTCTGAATGAATGTTGTGCTGGAATTTAGTATAGTCATCAGCCAATACCTCTAGATTAATAAACAACTTTTTAGAATCCATAAAATACAGTATTTATTGTGAATGGTAATTATATTTTTCAATTGGTGCAATTTGTGCAGGGAAAATTGGTTTCTCCGATATTTTGTACGATTTCGAATATTTTAAAATGCTTTCTTCTCTGTTCTATTCACAATGTGCGTGTGAAGAAATTATTGCCCTTGTAATATCCATTACAATCCTATTTATTATACTCTTATATAAATCTAACTTCCGCAGCATGCAATTTTACCCAATTAACCAAATTATATTTTGATTATTAAGAAGAATCGTAATTTTATTAACTTCAATTGTCGCACCACCAGTAGACGATCCCTAGATTATTACTGGACAGATCTTGTATATTGATCTGGTACGGGTAGGATTATATGCGCAATGCAATGCTTTTTCCTTTTAATTAAGAATTAATGTAATTTAGAAAATGTAGGAGACGTATTGTAAAATCATTGCGAACGGAAATCATTTACATTTATTAAAGGTATTCTTTGAGTAGGACTGTACCGTGGTGTGTTTCATAATAAGGATAATTGATATGAGCTGCTGTTATGAAAATATGAACAATGTTATCGCATCTCATTCTCGCAGCTTACACAAACCATATTGGCTCTCCTACTGGAAATGTCATCGAGGTCATCTGCCAAAATCGGTGCCTCCGACTATAACTAGGCTATATTGTGGCGATGGTATACGCAGTGTTACGGAGCAGGTTTAACTACGGTAGAGTCCCGATTATTCGAACAATACTGGCAATCCGGGTAAGCAAAAAATCCGGTTAATACGGAGAATGTGGTTTTTGACTCTATATCTAAAAGGGGAACCACAAACGATTAGGAAAACACGGGAAATTTTATTTCAAGCAAGTAAGAAGATAGTTGGAAGCAAAACCCGAAAAATCAAAGTATATGATTGTGTCTCGTGACCAGAACACAGTACGAAATGGAAATATAAAAATTGGAAATTTATGCTTTGAAAAGATGGAAAAATTCATGTTACTTCGAGCAACAGTAACAAATATAAATGACACTCGAGAGGATATTGCACGCATGTTATTCGGTTCATCCACCCTGCTCACAAAAAAGCTGAAAGTTAGAATTTTATAAAATAGTTATATTGCCGGTTGTTCTGTATGGTTGTAAAATTTGGACTCTCACTTTAAGAGGGGAACAGAGGTTAAGGGTGTTTGAGAATAAGGCTCTCAGGAAAATATTTGGGGCTAATAGGGATGAAGTTACAGGAGAATGGGGAAAGTTACTCAACGCATTGTATTCTTCACCTAAAGTAATTAGGAATATTAAATCCAGACGGCAGAGCATGTAGCACATATGGGTGTATCTAGAAATTATATAGAGTGTTAGTTGGAAGACCTTAAGGGAAAAAAACTTTTGGGGAAGTCAAGGTGTAGATGGAAGGATAATATTGAAATGGACTTGAGGGAGGTGGGATATGAACCGTTGAGAGCAGAAGTGGTGTAAGTCAAAAATGGGTAATGAGGGTTAAAGTAAACATTCTGTAAAATACAGCACAAAGTAGCAATTAATATGCAATTTATTTAAACTATTAGTAGTCAGTGGATAGCACGAAGGACATATTAATTGCTACTCTGCGCTGTAAAAGGTATCCCCGTAACATGTCATGAAGGCACTTGGGGGGCATGGAGATAGAGCCCCATGCTTTCCATGACCTCGGCACTAGAATGAGGTGGTGTGGTCGGCACCACGCTCTGACCGCCTTTTACCCCCGGGAAGGACCCGATACTCAATTTTATAGGAGACTGAGTGAACCTCGGGGCCATTCTGAAAGTTTGGCAACGAGAAAAATTCCTGTCACCACCTGGGATCGAACCCCGGACCTTCCAGTCCGTAGCCAGCTGCTCTACCAACTGAGCTACCCGGCCGCCACTCTGCGCTGTATTTTACAGAATTTTTACTTTAAACCTCATTACCTAATTTTGACTTGCACATTTTTGCTCTGAACGGTTCATATGATGGTAGGGACTGGATTAATCTTGCTGAGGATAGGGACCGATGGCGGGCTTATGTGAGGGTGGCAATGAACCTCCAGGTTCCTTAAAAGTCATTTCTAAGTAAGTAATCATAAAGGGACAGAGGTCGGACCCAGTTATATAGAAAAGCTTGGATTACTGTATAACCAAAAGAAAAATAAAAAAATAGATTGATGTGAACAGAGAAATATAAACGACAGATAAATAAATACATTGATAAATTGTAGTTGGTGGACCTAGTTGTTATTTCACACTTTTTCAAATTACAGATTCTAAATAGAATCGACAAGAAATAAACGAAAATGAAAGAATGATTCGAGATGATGTAAAATTGAAGAAGTAAACCTGACCCCGACTGTTTCATCGATCATAAATCTTATAGCGAATTCTGCAGATCTTTGATAATGAGCCTCTATTTCAATTTGTAAGAAAATACAGAGAAGGAAACTTCATATACCAGAACTTCATATACCTTAATCTCGTAAGGGCAATTGAGGAAAATTCACGCACACACTCCAAGGAAATGTTAGAGTGTCACTGGGTGCAACACGTAGTTTACATTCTGTTTGCTGCCGCATTTAAATGTCAACACGTTCACCAATACTCTCTGTCACCATACAGCTCCTCTCAGAATATTAAACACTTGCTTTAAATACATAAATACACAATGGTACAAATCTCGGATTATATCTCTGTTGGTCAGTAGCCGATAAATTTGAAGTGGCTTATCTTACAACGTGAGCTTCAGCTTACTGGAAAGCATTAAACTTTCCTTCCAACTTCTTGCATTCCCACCGCAAATGTGACGTTGCACAAAGGCAGAGATAAAATTCAAGATCTGTAAATACGTAAATACATAATGGTAGAGAGCAGCGTATTGTATTGTATTGTATTTATTAACATTCCATGGTATTCATACATTGCTTTACAGCTAGAATATGGAACAAGTCAAAAAAATTAATACTATTATAAAGTCTTAATTTATAGTCACAGTCTAGATGAAATATATATACAGACGAGATTTACAATATAGTCTACCAGTACAACACATAGTTTTAGTATCAATTTCATGAAGTGTTATTGAATGTCATGAATTCACCTACAGTATAGAAGGCGTGAGAAATTAGGTACTTCTTTAATTTGGCCCTAAATAATCTTATGTTTTCAGTTTCATTTTTATATCGATAGGGATCCTATTAAACATTTTTACTGCCATATAACGCACTCCTTTTTGATAGCACGATAGACTTGCCGATGGAATATGAAAGTCATTTTTTTGACGTGTATTTATGCTATTAACTGTTGAATTAGTTACAAAGTTTTCACGATTACATACGAGGAAGACTATTAATGAAAAGATATACTGACAAGCCATGGGCATTATTTGTAGTTTTTTGAAAATAGTCCTACAAGATTCCCTAGATTTGGCACCTACTATTATTCTAAATACTCTTTTTTATAATAGAAATATACTGTTACTATCTGTGGAATTTCCCCAAAATATTATTCCAAAACTCATTACCGAGTGGAAGTAAGTTATGCAAAGTATATTGTTTTTAAGGTATTGATATTTACTATCCTTTGCATAGATCTAATAGCAAAACAAGCTGAATTTAGTTTGGGGGTAATTTCTTTAATATGATTTTTCCAATTTAACACATTATCGATTTTTAATCCAAGAAATTTGGTTGTCGTTGTTTCTAATAGGGATCTGTTGTTAATTATTGCGCTATAAATCTGCGAGGTTGAATTTGCACAGGATTTAAATTGAATTATGTTAGTTTTGTTACAATTTAATACCAATTTATTGACTGAGAACCAGTCACATATTTTGAAGAGAATTTCCTCTGTTGAAGATTTGAATGTGTTGGAGTTATTGGCTGTAATTACTATACTTGTGTCATCTGCAAATGATATGGGATGACCTACATGCGTGGATATTAAAAAAGAAAATCTCGGTCCCCCATTTAATTCATTCAATTCCACTCAGTGGATTGTGTCAGGTAAATGAATCAACAAAAATTCGCTCTCATTAGTTTACGGAATAGAAACCGAAAAAATTATCGGGCAATAAAATAAATATCAAATTTAATTACTTACGAAATATTGTAACTCATAAAGAAAGAAACACGATCTCTAAATTAACAAATATGTTTACTTCAATTAGAAAATATGTACAGCGCAAATGTATGTGTCTTAGTATGTTTAGTGAACAGTCCGATGACTGGTTGGAACCTGTGACATCAATGAGGCATCACTCATGAGGCAACTAAGCCAGGAGATATTAGTGTAGGGTAGCCAGTTCCTTTCTTCCTCCATGCTCCACCGTTGTGGAGTAACGGTTTTGTAACACTTCTATTCAGATATGAGTATCTACTTATAACCTATTATTCACCTCAGATACTGAATGATCTGTACTCATAAATATTTATGACAAGAGATAAAAAGTGTCAGGAATATACAACGGGTTCTCAAATATCGGTTAGACCTTACTGACATTTCATTAAGGAGAGATGAAAAATTGTTATTTAGAGAGAGACTCTCAGCTTACAGGACTGCCTCATTGAACAAAGCATAACTAATATACAGACAGTAGCGGCCGGTGATCGAAATCCTCGGTGAGGCCAGATGCAACTTGTTTAAGTGCCTCCGATAGGAAATGTTTATTTATGATATTAATTATCATTATTTTATTAATATCATTATTACTGTATTATTATTATTAGTCTATTATTATTACTATTAATGAAAAGTAATAATTTCACTCACCAAATAAGCTGTTATGCTGTGAGTTTCAGTGATTGTTTCATTGTCATCAAACAACCCATATTATGTGTTGAATTCCCTTTCTTTCTTTTTTTTTTTTTTTACCTTTGACAGCAACAAACAAGGCCAACAGAGAAGTTTATTTTACACCACATTACCATTTAACCATTTATGTTGCCCCCTTAGTAGAGGGGAAGGAAGACCTGATGGCCTTATCTCTACCAGCTAAATAAATAAATAAATAAATAAATAAATAAATAAATAAATAAATATCAGGTTGCAATAGAAACTCGCGTTTTAAGATTATCTGTCAGAATAATTGTCAGCGATGTCGTACTGTTCTCCAACCAAGAGATCAACCGTGAAAGGAATGTGCTTACTATTGCGTCATCTATGGGAACGAAGTAGATAGACGATATTACCGTTATAACGTCAGTTTAAAAACCATGCGCTCTCCTCCATATGTTATTTCCTGTATGGAGAGATTAAAAGACCAGGAGATTAACCGTGATATAATTTTGTAACTAGGGTAGTATCAATATGTGTGATCAATGTTATGGTTTGTGCTGTGAGAGCTAGCCAATAGAGATAAGAGTATCCACGTGTGTGACCTTATGACATCTTATGACACCAACATACATTCACAGCATTATCCCGCTTCGTCTCAGTCCCCGAAGACTTTCTCGTGGTTGGAGTACAGTAGGTATCTCGGTCGGCTCTCTCTTTATTTAAAACTTCCTTTCTTCAATATTATTTCTTCTCGAAAAAGGACACTTTAACAATGAATTAACTACACCAGCATTATTTCTCGCATTTGTTTCTGTTTATATTTTCCAGAAATACATAACAACATTGGCCCAGATTCACTACTGTACTACGAAGTACAATAATACAACACCTCGCTTAAGTCATAAACTAAGACATAAGGGGAGAGAATAGTGTGGGTCTCTGCCTGCCAAAGAGCTGAAATTTTTGTTATTTATGGCCTATTTAGGAAGACAAGTCACCATTGCTATTCCCACCTCACTCTACCCTTAAGACAGGCCCATGGATGGGAGGAGTGAAACCTGATCAGGCCACGAGGCCAGACGAATTGTGGCTTAGCTACAATGTTTCAAGCGCAACCTCAAAGCCCGTGAAAACACACGAAATGCAGAAGCCAGACCCGGCACGAGCGATCCTGGCCTCAGGAACAAATTTTACTGCAAAACAGGTATATAATATACATCACAAAGTTTTAAAATTCTTATACAGCGATATATGCTTCATTCAAATAACTAATACATTATATAAAAACACAAAATTTGATTTCAGTTAAGCGAAGTGACTGAGGCCCGGCCTCACTTGCCTCAGTCAATCAGCCGCCACTGCATACAGAGCGAAAAACCAATAATAAAATTAAAAGGATCATTGTGTTGTATCTCTCTTACCTTGTATACATCTTCCATCCTTTCGTGCTTACGTCATTTCTGAAAAAAGACATAAACAATGTATTTTAGTTCTGCTACCATATTATTGATAACATTATTTTTATTAGAAAGTTAATAAATTAAATAAAACAAATACAGACGTGGACAAATTATTAGCAAAATTGAACATTTTTATTATATATTTTTACAAAATATGATTCTTCAATTTAGACTACAGTTGACATTTATATGTATTTCATTATTAGCAAAATTGAAGATTTGTGTTGCATATTTTTCAAAATTTAACTCCTCAATTTGGACTACATTTGATATTTTCGCAATTTACAAATTATTAGCAAAACTGAAGATTTTATTGTATATTTTTACAAAATTCGATTCTTCAATTTGGACTACAGCTGACTTTTTGGATATTTCCAAATTATTAGCAAAACTGAAGATTTTTGTTTTATATTTTTACAAAATTTGACTCTTCAATGCAGTTGACATTTTTGCTAATTTACAAATTATTAGCAAAATTGAAGATTTTTATTACATATTTTTACAAAACTTGACTTCAATTTAAACTACAGTTGACATTTTTGCATATTTCTCTGCTGTAATACTGGAAATATCCAAAATTGTCAACTGTAGTCTAAATTGAAAGTCAAATTTTGTAAACAAAATATCATAAAAATCGTCAATTTTGTTAATAATTTGTCCACGTCTGTATTAGCCTACTACATTTGAAATAACAATGATGGAATAATGTGTACTTTTTAAATTCGTCAAATAATGTGACCAGTTTAAATATTACCGTTAATACAAAACATATTCTTCCTCAAATTCTGAACAAGTGAGATTTCTGAGACAAATGGCTATTTCCAATCCTCGATCATGAGAAAAATATTGATATAAGAAGTGAATCACACACATACACACAGAGTTTAAAAATTTTCTGAATTATCAGGAACTCCTTAAGTAAACATTGATACTGATAGATCTACGTGCAAGAGTTTTCGCTTGAGAACGGGAACACACAAGGGATCTAATCCTTGTTGATAGTAAAGGAAGGTCTTCTATAAAGATAGGTTTTGAAATATTTATGTATTCGCCATGTTTACTTGAATATGATAAGGAAAAATTCTACGGAAAGTAAGCCTTACTATTTATTATTCAGAGATATCGCAACAGGTGCATATTGGAAGACGACGATAAATGTGACGTGTCCCCTTTCTTCCTCGTTGCGTAGGACACCATACCATCATTTTCTTTGGGCTACTATCTTTCCTCATCCGTTACTTACATGTCCGTACCATCTTAACATTTTTGTTCACATTGTATCAATAATTGAAGTATCTAGATCTAGAGTGTCTAGACTTGCGGTGACCAAAACTCGAACTGCAGTGATTACATGTGACAGACAACCTATGAAGTAAGGATAAAAATCTCAAGCTTTGCTGTATCAGTAATGTCACTGCTGTCATCAAGAGCCAGTGAATAATATACGATTTTCTTGCTTCTTTTTAACTTCCTCTTGAATATAATTTGGATATTTGATCGAGAAATTCGTAGTTTTCCAAAATTAAAAACTTCTTATGAAGAAGTTATTAAAACTATTTTAATCATTATTCTTTTGAGAAATTCTAGTCCATTAAAAGGCTTTAGAGCACAAGATATTTCAAACCCCATTAGGTAGCTGACTTCCTTACATTTATTTATGACGTCTTTCTCTTCCTGGTTATGATTTAAGATTTATGTCAATTCCTGGTGTTTAACAGTTAGTTGGCACATAATATTGAATCAGTTTTTCTACAATATTATTATTAAATGAATAACTAATAAATTGTTACCCTCATCTAAGGTTTAACCTAATAATTTTATCCTTCTAGGCAGAAGATCTAAAAATATCAATATTCATGCACGTATAGAAGAATTATAGAGACACATACTTAGCGGCCAATAATAATAGTAATAATAATAATAATAATAATAATAATAATAATAATAATAATAATAATAATAATAATAATACATTATTCAGCGTGGCAATTAATGTTTCTATATACTCCTAATTGAACCGTTGAGCAAAGTAAACATATTACATTTTCTCCGACACCACAGAACTACAAAAAAGTTCTCTTTCTCATTCTTTACGAAACCACCTCTTACTGCTTGTAGAGACAGAGTTTGTAGAGCGACATGATACCGCCACTGCTTGCCTTCAGTACGTGAGTGAAACACACAGCAATGTACAGGAAACTCCTCGTATCCGTTTGAATGTCTGTGATTACACGATGTAATCACGACACCCGCTTTGGTCACCGCTGGTCTAGATCCATTCGTTCTCTGTCTCATTCTTTTTGTTACGAAACGCATGAAGATACGTCGTTTCGTGATATCGGCTTTTAAGGGTAAGTGAAAGTTGCTTTCATCTTATAATACATATTTCAAATATCGCACTATTTTAAGGAATAATCTATGTGTAATACCCGAATAGTGAAACAGCTTATCCAGCTTGGCCAAGTGATTTTTTTATAAGTGGATAAAAGTTATAATGATAAGATTTTAAGGTGATGGCTGTAACCACATTCTCTTAAAAATACGAGGATATGGTAAAGACAAGAACTTCGCTGGCTGAACTGTGTGAAAAATCGACGAAGCATATTACCTACCAGAGGTCTGCATCGGACGTTTTCGCTCGAGCGCCAAGTGGTTCATAGCATAATCCGATAGGTAGTGCACATGCATGATGGGTAAAATTGTCACGAGCGATAAATCCTCGAACGGTATAAGCCGAGCGTTAGACATTCGTTCTTGTTACAGTGATGAACTGTGTAGTAACATCATAGATGTTTATCATTTCAAAACTTTGCAGTGTTTAACTAACTGAATATATGAGCCATAGGATCTCATATGTTAAAATTATCCTTAGATATAATTAGTAATCATTTGTACCCAACAAACTTTTATTGTAAATGATTCCTATGTTTTAGTATCATTTATCTTAACGTTTCCTTTTTCCTTTCAAATTGTCACACAATTGGTTTTAATGATTATTCTTTATGAATTGATTAGTAGGCCGATCTATTCGAACCCTTATTTATGGCGCCTTTTTATTATTATCTCCATAGTAAAACTACAAAACTTGCTTTAAAATGTAATATAAATGTTGTAGGTAAATGTTTCCCCCCCCACAGGAGTGATTTTGTTTTGCCACATCTGATAGTTATTGGATGTAAATGTAATTATTATAAACGGAGAACACAATCACGATAATGCAAGAACTGTATCAAGTTTTCTAGTAGTAGTAATAATAATAATAATAATAATAATAATAATAATAATAATAATAATAATAATCTCTAGTAATTAGAGTATCAATCTTTGCTTCTGTAACAGTTGTGCAGCATGATTATTCGTTTTATTATATTTTCTGTGACGTTATCTCTGTACTAATATTGTTATTAATCTACTGCTATATCAATAATATTTTGTAAAACGTTTCTACATTGTCGCAATATATAGGCGGAACACTATGTATGGACCTATCATATTATATATGTGGTAAATCAAATATTGAATAATTATTAATTAGCAATAATAACTGTATATCGAAGTTTTTCATACTATTTTATTTATAACTTCATGTTACTGTTTTGGTACGTTCTATTAAACGTTTGTCATAAACGCAGAAAATAAAGCCTTATTTTCACCGTGTGAGCAAAACGTATGTGTATCTTATCTGTCGCCTTCCATACAAGATAAGACATTTCGGTGAGATGACATTTACTGTGCTTCTATTTATTACGAGCGTATCACTACCGGTCGTATCTTACTCGACGGAGTTCAAGCGAGCTATTTAACTCCAATGCAGCACTCTGTTACCTACCTATAACATACTATTAAGAAAGTTACAGTTTTCATTGTTGATGCAATTATTTATGTATATTCGCTGAGTTGTCAAATAATTAAGAGACAAGGAAGATAATTAGCATTACTGTATTTTCAAATAAGTTGTGATTGCGGAAAAAATAACCTTATCATAAACCGCCAGAGGACTTGTGGCACACACGGTATATACACACATTCGGTGTAGTGCTAATTTCATCGCAGCGTACATTAGCTGTTCATCCTGCAACTTCTCTCAACTTCTGTAGTTGATCCAGCTAGTTCAGAATGTTTAATCGTCTGTAAACGATCCTTCCCTTACATCTCATCTCTTGAAGATACTGCAGTTCAAGCTTAAACGACCAAGGATTATGCTCTTTGTGAATAATTAATCTATTCTCTTTGGTGTGTGGAATGTGTAATTGATTCGATTACTTACTCAGTATCTTTCCTTTTCTCTAACAGAAGTTTGCATTAACGTCGGCATGACCTTAGATCACAATCCAAACGTATTAGACAATAGTTACTATATTCAGAACCAACCATGTTATCGGGCTTTAATATCTAAATGTGCGGGAATGCTGCTGAATGATTAATATTTTTTCGTTTTCGTTTTTGAACTTGCTTTTCCAATTCACTGCGGGCTAAAGCAAGGAGATGCACTATCACCTTTACTTTTAACTTCACTCTAGAATATGCCATTAGGAAAGTTCAGGATAACAGACAGGGTTTGGAATTGAACGGGTTACATCAGCTTGTCTATGCGGATGACGTGAATATGCTAGAAGAAAATCCACAAACAATCAGCGAAAGACTGAAATTTTACTTGAAGCAAGTAAAGCGATAGGTTTGAAAGTAAACCCCGAAGAGACGAAGTATATGATTATGTCTCGTGACCAGAATATTAAATTAATAATAATAATAATAATGATTTATTTTAGCTGGCAGAGTTAAGGCCGTAAGGCCTTCTCTTCCACTCAACCAGCAAAAGTGTATATACATATGCATGAACTTACAAAGAATCCAACAATTTGATTGAGATGAGTTACATGTATACAAAAGTTATTTACAAATTAAACAACAAAATACTATGAACTATTAATTAAACACTGAAATAAACTGTGAAATTAAACTAAAATACATAGAATGTTAATATATTTCAAATAATATTAGATAATAGAAAGAGATTATTACGAGACAATTAAAATACAGCACAATCAGGATGATGTCTAAAGAAAAAAGTAACAATGTAGTCAGTGATAGTTTAAATCAGTATGATTGGAGTGAAATGCTAATAAGGTTATCTTTTACTGTTCTTAAATATTGTCTTGCAGCCCCTAATGTGACAAGGAATTCCATTGACGAATATTGAAATGATAATAACAAGATGTTCTATGAACATTGTACGAAATGGAAATATAATACACGTAATTGGAAATTTATCCTTTGAAGAGATGGAAAAATTCAAATATCTTGGAGCAACAGTAACAAATATAAATGACACTCGGGAAGAAATTAAACGCAGAATAAATATGGGAAATGCGTGTTATTATTCGGTTGAGAAGCTTTTGTCATCTAGTCAGCTTTCAAAAAATCTGAAAGTTAGAATTTATAAAACAATTATATTACCGGTTCTTCTGTATGGTTGTGAAACTTGGACACTCACTTTGAGAGAGAAACAGATATTAAGGGTGTTTGAGAATAAGGTGCTTAGGAAAATATTTGGAGCTAAGAGGGATGAAGTTACAGGAGAATGGAGAAAGTTACACAACGCAGAGCTGCACGCATTGTATTCTTTACCTGACATAATTAGGAATATTAAATCCAGACGTTTGAGATGGACAGGGCATGTAGCACGTATGGGCGAATCCAGAAATGCATATATAGTGTTAGTTGATAGACCGGAGGGAAAAAGACCTTTGGGGAGGCCGAGACGTAGATGGGAGGATAATATTAAAATGGATTTGAGGGAGGTGGGATGTAATGATAGGGACTGGATTAATCTTGATCAGGATAGGGACTGATGGCGGGCTTATGTGAGGGCGGCAATGAACCTCCGGGTTCCTTAAAAGCCATAAGGAAGGAAGAAATGGAATTGTAAACCTCACCTCTTATGGTTTACTTTAACCTCAGTTTATACAGAATTACAATGTATTAGGAGTCGAAATATGTCGTTAGAACAAGGTCCACTCGTGCAGTAGCGGCGAAATGCACGAGAAGTAGGAAAAGAAGGACGAATTAATATAAGCGAACGCTTCATGCCTGAATGTATATTTTCCTGCTTATTTATCTTCAAAGCCTAGTATAGTGCGGACTTTCACTTGAGTAAGTTTTTCGTCATACCGGTTTGAGTATTTTTAGCTGTAGATGTACTTTTCCTTTCACTGAATATGCAAATATAAACGTTATGAAGAACAGTGTGTGCTCAAAGAGCCTCCGGGGTCGTATCACAACCCGTGCAACTCGCGCACCAAGTATCATGGATGAGTTCGGTATCAGAACAGCATGCCATCTTGTAGAACTACCCAATACATTCCGATGACTCGTGTACATACAGAGTTAGAAAAAAAAGACGTCATAGCGTCTTCATACTTGTGGTTTAAATAATATGCGGAGGGTACTGAAGAATTTCATTGTGGAACCTTCTTATGTCTCTCACTGAGGTCTGTAAAAGCTAGGGTTCAATCCCAGATGAAGAGGAAATTTTTCATACCTTCACATCTTCTTCTAGCATGTCCTGAGTCTTCTATAAACTTAAGACAATTTTATTATCAAGTTACTTAAATCAGGGACGAATCTTCGTCCTTAATGCTATACCTGTCACGCCGCAAATTCCAGTCATAAAACATCAAGAGAAAAATAGGGAAAAATTCTGTAAGACATGTGACTAACACCTTCTGTTACATTTACCAGAGGCACTGGCTACACTCAGGCGGTTGTGATTCCTGATTTGGTGCTGCGCTCTCGGGCATGGGTTCGATCTCTCTTGCGCTGATTAGGTGGCTGGGTTTTTTCCCAAGTTTTCCCCATCTGTAAGATGAAAGTCGGGTAATACCACGGCGAATTCTTGGATTCTTTCAGCAAATAACCATTAGTTGGTCTGTTCATTGCTTTTTCAAACTGCAAACCCAGCATTCTGCAATCTTTCCTATTTTCTGCCTTCCTCTTTGTCACCTCCTATGATCCATATATCTTAATGTCTATCATCTCATATCTTCTACCTCGAACTCTTCTCCCATTCACCATTTCTTCCAATGCATCCTTCAGTAGACAGTTTCTTCTCAGCCAGTGACCCAACCAATTCCTTTTCCTCTTCCTGATCAGTTTCAGCATTCATTCTTTCTTCACTCACTCTTCCCAACACACCTTCATTTCTAATTCTGTCTGTCCACTTCACACGTTCCTTTCTTCTCCATATCCATATTTCAAATGCTTCTAGTCGCTTCTCTTCACTTCGTCGTAATGTCCATGTTTCTGCTCCATACAATGCCACATTCCATACAAAGCATTTCACTAGTCTCTTCCTTAGTTCTTTCTCCAGAGGTCCACAAAAGATGCTCCTTTTTCTATTAAAAGCTTCCTTGGCCATTGCTGTCCTTCTTTTGACTTCTTGGCAGCAGCTCATGTTACTGCTTATAGTACACCCCACATATTTGAAGCTGTCCACTTGCTCTACTGCCTCATTGAGAATTTGCAAGTTTATCTTCCTTATTTTTCTTCCTTTGACCATGGTCTTTGTCTTATTTGCATTTATCTTCATTCCATACTGCTCACAGCTGACATTTAACTCCTGTAGCATATCCCTTAGTATCATCTCCTCTTCTGCTAACAAAGCCATTTTTTCATTATTATTATTATTATTATTATTATTATTATTATTATTATTATTATTATTACTAGTATTATTAAAAAGTTCACAACGCAGAGCTGCACGCATTGTATACTTCACCTGACATAATTAGGAACATAAAATCCAGACGTTTGAGATTGGCAGGACATGTAGCACGTATGGGCGAATCCAGAAATACATATAGAGTGTTAATTGGGAGGCCGGAGGGAAAAAGACCTTTGGGGAGGCCGAGACGTAGATGGGAAGATAATATTAAAATGGATTTGAGGGAGGTAGGATATGATGATCGAGACTGGATTAATCTTGCTCAGGATAGGGACCAATGGCGGGCTTATGTGAGGGCGGCAATGAACCTCCGGGTTCCTTAAAAGCCAGTAAGTAAGTATTAGTATTATTAAAATGTTGTTTTTTTCTTTTCGATCATAATTATGTTTGCAATCACTTGAACTTGTAGTTTTCAGGATGTAAACTTCTGGGTTTTGTTACTATAACAGGTAGCCTGTTATTTAATTTTCCTTTTCAAATATACAGGTTACTCACATAAAATAAGACGCCAATACGGCGTTAAAATGACGGAAGTTAAAAAAGAGAATAGCATAAGACTCTGAACTATTTCATGAAAAACTGCCACAGTCTATGTCACTAAAAATCTTACCAGGATCGTATTTAAAAACATATATAGGGTATAAACGATATAAACTCCCAAAAAACATTGGTGATATATAATTAAATTTATTAGGCCAGCAGGCATTCAGTAATAGGCTTCGTCACAGATACATTGAAAAACGTAATAAGTATAAACGTATAATTCATTTGAAAAAGTACACAAAAAATATAATTGAAACAGAAAAATTTAATTTAAACATGAAAACATGAAATATTTTTAAACTATACAAATTAATTAAATTAATGAAAACAGTTCACACTTAATGTCTTGATTGCAATTAAATCCAATTCAATATATTTATTAAAAACAATTTAATGGAATTTTGTGTATAAAAAAGTCACCAACAGAGTAAAAAGGATTAATTAAAAGCCAATTATAAAATCTAGTTTTAAAACTATTGGTTGGTAACTTATAATATTGCCTGTGAAGCTTATTATATAATTTCATCACCATGACTGAAAAGTTTGTGTTAGTCGTATGTAATCTACAGTATGGAATATTAATTTGTTCACCATTTCTAATTTCGTGATCATGTATATTGGCCACTAAAGAGTAATTGTCGATATTATGTCGAGTGTAAAGTACCGTACTAGATCATTATATATACAAGTTTATAACTGCAATGTCTGTGATTGTATGAAAAGTGATCGACAATATTTAAGACAGTTTGATTTGCATAAAATTCGAATGGCTTCCTTTTGCAAAATCAAAACACTCCCAATTTTGGTACCATTTCGTCTGAAAATGGAGACAAAAACAAATTCTGAACAAAAAAGTCTAATAAAATTTTTCTATAACTTTTGTGGTTTCCCTAGAAAAAATGTTATCTGTGAGTTTAATGTTTTTGGAAATGATAGTAGACCGTCATTATTTACTTCAGTCCGCCACGTACATTGCAATTTTTGTGGTGATATCCTTGTTCACAAATCAGGGTACTCAGTTGTCTCTCTATTGTGGTGGTGTGCGCGTATGTTGGACGGAAGTTCACTGGCAATGACTTCCACATTTACTCGAACAGTAGGCCTAAATATTAGACTACTATCAATCCTAAAAAAGTATTTTAGGAGTTAAAAAAAATAGAACAGAAAACAAAATTTCAATACACATCATGTTTAGTAGAGATGTACAGTCTGTATGATTTTGGCAGTGTATATCGTTTAATAATAATAATAATAATAATAATAATAATAATAATAATAATAATAATATAAATTTATAATTTATTTATTTAATCTGGCAGAGCTAAGGCCAGTAGGCCTTCTCTTCCGCCCAGCCAGACTCTAATTCTAATAGAATACAATTGGTTTCATGATTATTACATTAATATCTAGACCATAAAACAACATGAAAGTAATTAATGAAAGTTGGATAAGTAATGTTAGTGTGACAATAATAAACATTGGTAAGAAATAGTGATAATAATAATAATAATAATAATAATAATAATAATAATAATAATAATGATAATAATAATAATAATGAGATAATTTAAATATTTATTCTGTGATCCATTAAACATTGAGAAACCTGAAACAGCTATTATTGTTAACAAGAATTGTTAGAAAAATATTTCGTTAGTCTATTCTTAAATTGGTTTGATGTCTGACAGTCCCTGACATTACTCGGTAGGGAATTCCAAAGCCGAGGAACAGCCACAGTGAAAGAAGATGAATATGAGGATGGGAAGGAATGGATAATATTGAGGAGTGTTGTGATCGTGTGTCTAGGTTATGATGGGTGGATAAATTTTGAAAATGAGACGCAAGATAGACAGGAGTGGAGAAATGCAATATGTGAAAGAGAAGGGAAAGACAGTGGATTTTTCTACGATCTTCTAGACGGAGCCAGGACAACATTTCGAGGGATGGTGTTACGTGATCAGTCCGGCGAATATTGCAGACGAAACGGACGCACATATTATGAACACGTTGCAGTCTCTGCGCCGAAGTAACGCTTAGATCAGTAAACAGAATATCACAGTAATCGAAGTAGGGCATCACGAGTGTTTGCACTAACATTTTTTTCATGGAAAAGGGTAGAAAATTCTTCAATCGCCTAAACGAGTGGATTAATGAGAATACTTTTTTTGCAGGTTTCTGCAACTTGAAGGTTCCAATTTAAACTTTTATCCATATAAATACCTAGATTCTTTACTGATTCACTGAACGGAATTTCGGTGCCGTATATTTTAATCGGGGACAAATTTGTATGGTAATAGTGCTTAACAAACGTGAATGGCCCACAATGATTGACTGTGGTTTTTCTGGATTTAGTTTAAATCGGAATTTCCGTGTCCATGTCCAAATTGAGTCGAGATCGTCATTAATTTTAGTTATTGCATCACCCTGTATAAGCGTCTGTCTACAGCTGAAGTGTTGGACAGCCCTGACCTGGACAACGCAGAAGGTTGCAAGATTGGTTAAAACGTAATTTCGTCCTCTTAGGCTTCCATATCTGAACAATTTCAATTATGGCAGGATTATTATTTCTCTGCAAGTTCGCCTTTGGCAACTTATTTTCTTTGAATATTCGTGTCATTTAATGATATGTGAAAAAACACGTTCTTTTATTAACAATTACCAGACTTATTGGCACTATAAAACCTCATACCTGTTCCATAACCTCGTCATTCTGACAAGCAATTTAGATTAATTACACACACAATTAGAACGGGTATTTGATCTCGAAACATTCAAACCTGCCATAAACGTTGCCACATTCACTATCATCGGTGGTTTCTCGTACGGGATATTATTACTCAGACTGCGTAAGCCCGTAAGCGGCAGAGAAGCTCTACGAAACAAATTAAAAATTGTACATAACATGGAAGGGTTAAACCAGAAGGAAGCAGCACCGAAGATTCAGGCATTAGAAAACTTAAGACTCGATGTGGAAAGCATCAGTGTGAAGATGGAGGAGCTGCTAAATGAGAATAATCGACTAAAAAAGAAAGTAAGTGATTTTGAATACAATATACTGTTCTCGAACCAGGAGATAAACAGTGAAAGGAATGTGCTTACTATTGCGTCATCTATTGGAGCGAAGTAGATAGATGATATTAGAGTTATAACGTCAGTTTAAAAATCATGCGCTCTCCTGCATATGTTATTTCCTGTATGGAGGGATTAAAAGACCAGGGGCCATATTCATAGACATTCTTAGCGCAGGCTTCCGGTGGATGATCAGCGAACTAGCGTTTTTCGTATTCATAAACCAGTGTTAGCGATATGATATGATATGAATCCTGTACAAGTAATCACTCGCTAGTCTGGGCTAGTTTAGCACGCTCGTAGCGCGGGCTAATGAAATGTCTATGCATAGCACCCCAGGAGATTAACCGTGATCTAATTTTGTAACTAGTGTAGTATAAAAATGTGTTTATCAGTGTTATGGTTTGTGCTTTGAGAGATAGCCAATAGAGATACGAGTACCCACGTGTGTGACCTTATGACATTAACATTCATTCACAGCATCACCCAGCTTCGTTTCATTCCCTGGAGACTTTCTCGTGGTTGGAGTACAGTAAGGAAAAGGAACCTGATCTTTTTGGTGTAGAAGAAAGGGATCGAGAAAAATGAAAAAAAGTTAAAATAGTCATATTTATGTAAATCCTGTCTCAATTATCGAATCTTGGACTGTCATAAGTATGAATAAGGGTGTAATTGTTTGTCTTATTTGAACTGTTGTATCAGTGAAGCGTGGTGAGTCAGTGAAGTTATGATTTTACAGTGCAGTAAATAGTTCCGATCAATGATAATTTATAGTGTCAATGAAATTTGTTCTATAGTGTCAGTGAAATGTGTTATATAGTGTCAGTGAAATGTGTTCTAAAGTGTCAGTGAAATGTATCATAGTGCCAGTACAGTGAGTGAGATGAGAGTAAAGTTAAAGATTATTATCAGTACCAATGTGAAACTTATGTAGGGACCAAATATATGTAGGTTGTAACGTAAATTAGGTTCACTTATTAATTAGGTTATTTTATGTATTATTATTAATTGTAACTACTGTGTATAATTGTATTGTGTATGTAATTGTATTGTGTAACTAATTGTATTGTGTATTGTATAATTGTATTATGTATTGTTTATATTATTTGTACAACTGCCATCGGGTGCTTGCCCACTTGCAGTGTAAATACAGTACAACCTCTATTATCCGCGGTAATGAAGAGGATGAACTGAACGGTTGATCGAAAAAATCGGATAATCCGTACCTTGAAAGATTTTGTAATTTCCTCCGTGGTCTTGTATTTAACACGCTAAGTAGTGGATCAGAAGTTCATTAATTTAAGTCTGGTTGTCAACGACGGATTTTTAAGCGGCAAGGAAGTCTTTTGTAATAATTGTCTCAGGAAAGATAGGAATAAAGGAGGTCTCATGTTGTAGATTTACATACTTTTTACACTTTATTATTGTTTTTTTTTAAATCGCGCAGTTGTAACTCCAATCTCGTATTCTGATGCGAGATGAGCCACAGTTTCTCTTTCTCAAACCATTCAATTATTTCAATTTTTTCGATACTTAGGATAATATTAAAATGGATTTGAGGGAGGTGGGATATATGGCATGAACTGGATTAATCTTGCTCAAGATAGGGACCGATGGCGAGCTTATGTGAGGGCGGAAATGAACCCCGGGTTCCTTAAAACCCATAAGTAAGTAAGTAAGCACAATACATTTTCTGTTAACATCCGTGGAAGACATTTTATATACAGGTTATATTAAAGAAGGCAATTCGAGCAGTGCTGTGTAACTATAAAGACTTGTAATAACACCTTCTAGCAAAAACATATGTAGAACCTACTAATATGATGTACAAAACAGTACTTCATATAAGTTATTTATTTCTGAAGATAAGAAGAGCGAGAAATAGACAGTCGGATAATCAGCCAATCGGTTAATAATAATAATAATAATAATAATAATAATAATAATAATAATAATAATAATAATGATTTATTTTAGCTGGCAGAGTTAAGGCCGTAAGGCCTTCTCTTCCACTCAACCAGCAAAAAGTGTATATACATATGCATGAACTTACAAAGAATCCAAAATTTGATTTAGATGAGAGTTACATGTATACAAAAGTTATTTACAAATTAAACAACAAAATACTATGAACTATTAATTAAACACTGAGATAAACTGTGTAGCAGAATTAAACTAAAATACATAGAATGTTAATATATTTCAAATAATATTAGATAATAGAAAGAGATTATTACGAGACAATTAAAATACAGCACAATCAGGATGATGTCTAAAGAAAAAAGTAACAATGTAGTCAGTGATAGTTTAAATCAGTAAGATTGGAGTGAAATGCTAATAAGGTTATCTTTTAAGCTGTTCTTAAAGGTGTTTATTGTCTTGCAGCCCCTAATACTTTGTGACAAGGAATTCCATTGACGCGAGGTGGATATTGTAAAAGATGATGAATAACAAGATGTTCTATGAAGAGGTATACTTAGCGTGCCACAGATAAGTGATCTGGTATTTACGTCGTGGTTAGAGTATAGATAAGAGAAACGAGACGAAAGGTAATTTGGTGTTGAAGTGTGCAGAATTCGAAAGAGTAAAGACAAAGAGTGTAAAGTTCTACGTTCTTTAAGTCGGAGCCACGAGAGACTTGCGAAGGACGGTGATATGTGATCATACCGTCGGATGTTGCACACGTATCTGACGCACATATTCTGAGCTCGCTGTAACTTGACTGACAATTCAGAACTTAGCATTATTTGTCACTTAACAAAACGTCACAATAATCGAAGTGCGGCGTTACTAGGGTTTGCACTAGGGTAAGTTTTAGTTGCTGGGGCAAGAAGTTTCTCAAGCGACTCAAACAGTGAATGGAGGAACAGATTTTTTTATCGTTTCTTTAATTTGAAAATTCCAACTTAGATTATTATCAAAAAAAAAAGCCAAGATTTTTTTTTATATTACGACAGATGAATAAGGGATTAGTGTGTTGTTAAGGGTAACAACTGAAAGATTACTGTTATTAAGGGAGTTAACTAAACGCTTATGTCCAATAATTATGGCTTGAGTCTTACTTGGATTAAGTGCGAGTCCGAAATTGGCCGCCCAAGTGGAGACAGTGGCTAGGTCACAATTTAACTTGTCAATCACAATTTAACTTCAACTTAATAGGGTGACGGATAATCGGGGTTCTACTGTACATACATACATACATAGACATAGACATAGACATAGGATGTTAGGAAAATGCCTAATTCATTTGAATGTTCATATTTAAAGGCTTTTAATAAATTGATGTGCACGAATCATGAGAAATGACGCATTCTGATGAAGTTTGATCTTGCCTTTTTTTTTTTCCTTTCATACTTTTTTTTACTTTAATATGTACTTTTTTGCCATTTTCTTGCTTTCATATGTATATTTTTCGCCTTCTTCTTTATATGACTACTCACTCAACAATACTGGATTTATTTCTGCGTTCGTGACTAAGGAAATTGCAGTTCTTATAGGAGCCATAGATATGGGACATCCTGTTGCAATGCACTGTTGTTTCGCTTACTCCGGAATCGACCTTGTCCTTACCCAGCACTGCTACCTGACTCCAGCACTGACCTACCCCCTGGCTTAGTTGCCTCATGAGTGATGCCTTATTGGTGTCACTTGTGAGATTCAAACCTGTCTTCGTACTGTTGACTAAACAACAAACATCAGTTATTAGTCAAATACATGAAGCGTTGGATTTCCACGCTAGTAACCTGGTTTCGAATCCCGGTCAGTCCAACTATAATTTGTAGTGGACAAACACGGTGCTTGCTGGTAGGACTTCGAGACTCTACCGACTCTCATTATTGTTACATTAATCGTCACACTGATTTTGTCCAGTAAACGTGACAGAAGTTTGTGCGTTAACCTTGAAAAGTTGCTTGTTGTTTATTGTAACTCAAATTACGGACTTAAATTGTGGATGAATAGGGTCTAAGTACAATCAAGTGTACTTTGTTAAGTTACTTATGGTCTTATGGATGTTTATTTAATGAATTATGGGTGATTCAATATAATTTCAACGCCTTTTATTGCCCTATTTTTGTTGATTTTAGAGCCTTTTTAGGCGCCTAAAATGTCATTTTTAGTGCCTTAACTTCCGATGTCTAGTCATAAATTACTTATTATTAGAGTCCGGATGTTTAGGCATTTATTTTGGTTAAAATAGGCAGGGATATAGGCACTAAAAATAGTAAAAATAGGCAGTGAAATAGGCATTTATTATTCATGGAAACAGACAAAAAATAAACAAATACTTAATTAACTATCCCATACGGTACTCACTTTCCATGGTTATATGGCACAACAAGATTCTTCAACTGTCATAGTGAGCCGCCTGTCAGAGAGAACGTTTTTCATGGTGGAAAAAGATCTTTCTACTTCTATTGAAGTGATTGGAGCAAACTTAAAACACTTTATTTCAGAAGGACTGTCTCTACTTTCTTTCAGAGATCGGGAAAAACCGACTGTGTATTGTCTCAAAAAGAGGATGTGAGAAGGGATTAGAGACTTCAAAGTACGCGTGACTTGTGCGTGCAAGCGACAACAGTAACGGGACCTGGAGACTTGCTTTTAATACTTCCCTCATCCCCTTTCTTTGGCTGGTAAACCCCGAAGTGACCTGAGCATTGAGGGTTATACTGTTCAGACATCTTTGTTAAGTGACATGAAAGATGGAATCGGTAGGGGAGAAAAGTTTACGACTTCTTGGAAACATATGTATTGCTGGAGAATAAGATTCTCAGCAAATATTTGTGTGAGGTGAATATATATTTTTATCCACGTTGAATCTTTCATACACTACTTTTAACATTTGAATATAAATAATTAATTAGTTAATTAACATGAAATATACAGAGACACTAAAACACATCCTAATCAAATACTCAATACACAGATCAATTTCAGAACACACACACTATTTGACACAACTCTTCATCACACGAACGCACCCACACAACAGTCAGCGAAGTTGAGATGACGCCGAGACGCGGAAGGCTTTATTTGGTGTCAATAGCACCGAAAATATGAAAATAATTAACACAGAAAGATCGCCATTTAATCAGTTATATATATTTTTAATTTGTACAACCGTTCTTTTATGTTTTTTTATATAATTTATGTGCAGTTTATTTTAAATGCATTAAAATATGAAGAGTTCGCGGGAAAAACGATTAATGTCACAGTTTTCTTAAGGTTGATGTCATTATCTAATTCAATGGATCACTGCGAAATTTAATGTTGTTCTTATGGAAAATGGTAAAAAGGAGAATTATCACCACGAATACAGTAATCCTTTCCTTTATTTTCTATAGAAACAGGACTACATCTTGCAGTTATAGACTCAATTAGATCTTATCTAATCCTGGCAGAAATGTGACATTCATCGTTTTTTTTTATGTAAACTCTTCATATAGAAAATATACAATAACGACGTAAAAGGGCTAAAAAAAAGACATTTAACCTTAAAATAGGCAACGGGAGCTAAAATAGGCAAAAAAGCCAAAATAAAAATTGGGCCTATCGTCCCCAAATGTGTGGAAACGTGTTTATCTCTAATAGGTCTTTCGTACATACACTCAGTTTGAAAAAGGCATTTTACCTAACATCCGGGCTATACTTATTACATGCAGATTCACAGCTCCCTTTCTTTCTCCACATTCTTGATGTTTACACTATGTGTGTATTTTTTGTCAGACATCACTGATATAGGCCTACAATATTCGTGTAATGTAAATGATGGCAGAGTATCGAGTCACATTCAGCAGCTGTGAAGGATGGACACTTCTGCCAAACTATTCGCCTAGTCCAGACGATACTGTCCTTCAGCAGGCATGACTTAACTACATCTCCAGAAATTAGACTTGCTTTAGAACAAACACCCCAGCCAGACTCGTTTCTAAGAAACAACACTGACTACATCCATGTTTCAGTTAAGCTATTGTTCTGTTAGGGCCTTCACTTGCCTTGCAAATTTCTTTTGAAAGCCCTACCATTGTGTTGTGATGGAGCCAGACTATAGACAAGCGAGAAGTAATGGAAGCTCCTAGTAAGGATGTGCCTGGTGTCAGAAACTCGAAGTAAAGTGCGTAGTAGAAAATGTTTCTAGGAATATATTATTATGGATCTTCAACTTACGAGAAAAGTATTGTTGTATTTTAATTGTTTCGTAAGTTCATAAACATTTTATAGTGGTTCTAGTTATTTTAACACTACAATTAGCGGCGTCGTGGTCTAAGACATCCTGTCTCGGACTCGTCAACTTTCGCGACGGACTAGCCATCTGTCTGGATCGCACTAGTCACGGTGATAAACATAGTGCGAGATTTTTGGGAGTTTTGCATCAAGTCATAAATGCAGAAACATCAAAGTTTTCTGAGCTACATATCGTACTTTCCTGATTACGAAGCCAACATGTACAGGGACATCATTTTATTTTTACCTCAATTTTTATTTTTTATTTTATTGGATTATTTTACGACGCTGTATCAACATCTAGGTTATTTAGCGTCTGAATGATATGAAGGTGATAATGCCGGTGAAATGAGTCCGGGGTCCAGCACCGAAAGTTACCCAGCATTTGCTCGTATTGGGTTGAGGGAAAACCCCGGAAAAAACCTCAACCAGGTAACTTGCCCCGACCGGGATTCGAACCCTGGCCACCTGGTTTCGCAGCCAGACGCGCTGACCGCTACTCCACAGGTGTGGACTCTATTTTTATGGTACCTGAGTTTTTTAATGTACTTCACTCCACCCCTTTTACTAGTAAACTTCCACTCGTCCTCATACAGAGCCAAGACTGCATATATGTAGTCAAAGTCGTCTTCCGGTCATGGTATACAATAATGAGTGAGTGAGTATAGTATTTTCCAGAAATATGGTCGTACTTTCCAGTAAATAAAGATCATTCTTTATTTAATCACATTTTCGCACAGGTACTGTCGTCCGATTGCCTACGTCGCATCCCAGTTTCCCCTACTAGCTTCTGCTCGTCCCTCTGTAAAGACTAGTGGCTGGACTGTTTAGCTCTTTACTGAAAACATTTGCTGTTCGGAGTTGGACGTCTACGTAATATTATACAAATGTTTAAAATAGTTTAAATAAAATAGCCTCGTTAAGTAAATAACTGTCACGTGATTTCCCTTCTTTCTACGACCCTGCGATATAACCCTGGACGTACAGTAGATAGCATGTATGCAGATCGAGCAGAAGTCAAGATTGAATTTACAGTTCGTAAGGCACTCTGTTATAGAGTAGGTACAGAATTATTTCAACAGCCGCAGGATTATAGTCTTCATATCGACTGATTTGAGTGCTCTGCATTATTTATTTTGGGGTTACTGTAAAACAGTTGTGTTTGCTAAACATATAAAACAAAAGAAGAATTAAAGAATTACATTCAAGAAACAATAAGATAACAGAAGATAATCTTGAAAACGTTTTCGATAAAATGTACAAAATAACTGAAGCATGTATCGAAATGAACGGCCACCATTTTCAACAATAGTTTAAATATCCGATTTTTTTTATTATTTTTTCAATTTAAATGCACTCTCCGTATTGTATGATATTGTTCTGTAGATAGTACACTATTCATTGCATAATGAATACGTCCGCCTGTATAGCTCAGTTAGTGAGTAAAAACCCTTACTGTTAATACTGTACTGTATTTTGATTAAATAAAAACCAAACGAAAATTATCAAACACAAAATTGTAACAGTTTCTAATTTACGTAAATGGATGCACTACTTTTCTTCCCTCCTATATCTAGTAAAGTGATTTGTTTGTATTTTACACCAGTACCATCAAACTCCGGTATTTATGACGTACAGAAACCTAAAAATCTCGTATATTCAAGATGTTGTAAACACGAGTTAAGAATTACCAATCCAGGTAATGTTAGCTAGTAGCTGTCAAGAATTGAACCGGCCATCTGAATACATAGGACAATGGCCACGAACCTCGAGAATAATGTGTAGATTCAGAACAGATCGCACAATTTTAAAACACTGCTGCGATACGAAAAAAGTATGTAAGATTCCCGTGTCATTGCGCCTGCTCACCTGCTGGGTTGTGATTCCGTATTCATGAGAAACACGACTCTTGCCACTTTGCATTTCAACTACTACACAGACATCAAGTTATTCAAAGTTGTATGCATTGCTCGTTTAAAGTGTTTATGCTCTCAATTTTATTCAGCATCTTATTTCCTCGTTCCGTAAACGTTTTCGGAGCCTTTTGTCCCTTATGAAGAGATTGTTTAGCCACGTGCAAGCAAATCATTACTCTGGATTACACCACGGAGCGATGAAGAAGTAGGCCTATACTTTAGCATCGTGTGATCGTAGATTGGAATTACAGAGGTGTGAAAATTATTAGAATAATCTTAATTTTAAAGGTTTTTTAATAGTTCCTTCACAAATATTCATTGAATTGATGAATATTGGTATATAATATTACTATACTGATGTAGGATATATTTACTACTAACAATGCTGGAAAGCATTGTTGTACATTGGTATTTTTCTTATTTTACAATTGTTATGGGAATTCAGAAATTATTATATTATGTTGGCGGAGTTGGAAACATAAAAATTATATGCACAAAACAGATGTATACGTTCATTTGAACCTTCACAACAATGTAAACGCAAAGAACAATTTGTTTAAAGCATTTCTTAATTAATTTTTGATGTTTACAATTCCGCCAACATAATATAATAATTTCTGAATTCCCATAACAATTGTAAAATAAGAAAAATACCAATGTACAACAATGCTTTCGGCATTGTTAGTAGTAAATATATCCTACATCAGTATAGTAATATATACCAATATTCATCAATTCAATTAATATTTGTGAAGGAACTATTAAAAAAACCTTTAAAATTAAGATTATTCTAATAATTTTCACACCTCTGTATGTATAGAATATGGAGGCTTGTCCGTATTACAGTCTACTATATACAGTCACGAAGCTTGAATTTTGAGGGTGCTAGAAACAATAGACTGTGCCAGTACTATTTTGCATTGCCTGTAATGAGGCGATATTAGCGATCCTACACTGTTTTCGCTGTAAGAAAAATCCTAATGTAAACATAAGCACGTTGCTGTTATACCCGTGATTGGCTCCCAGTCGAAACACTCATATGACGCAGGAAACTATAGTTCGTATTTGGAAACCACAATCTTGTATTATTTGAAAATAAAAAATTGAATTCTAGTTGTTAAATAGCCTACGATGAAATATTTAACTTCACTCATGTGTAAAACGCTATGTAAAAGAAAAGCCACTTTTATATTTTGTTATGTACTATGAAAGCGGATGAATACCAACAGTAATACCGAGGTAGTCTGTTCTTCTAACAAGCTGGCGTCACTTGAGCTCGTAGTTGTTCACTCGAGCTCGTGGTACTGAAGTATGGCTTCTGTACCCTCAATTGTCCATTGTGAAGACATAAGACTTAAAAATAATTTAATTACAGTAATTATAAAGTAAATGTTTCCTAAGCAAATGAATACATAGTAGTGAGGTTAGGCCTACTTGACGAGTAACGGGAAATGTTTAACATGAAACAGAATATACAACAGTAGACGGGAACACGTACTGAGAATCTGTGGCGCAAAACAGCGGCCAATGAAGCCTCACTTCAGTCACGTGCTATTGTTTACATTAGGATTTTTCTTACAGCGAAAAGATTATAGTGGTGAGCAACTATCTAATGTTTACATATTTACTACGTATTGAGCTTCGCGACTGTATATACTAGACTGTGTCTGTATTCTATGTGGTGTTCTGTGTTTTGTTACAAAGAAAACCTTCCATAACACGGGGCCTAAAGTACTTTTGAAAATTGGAAATTGTACCCGGCTGAATATTGTTAAAAAAACAGTAACCAGTAACCTAGGAACATTTATCTGTCAACGCAAACTTTAAGATACAAGAAATACAATAAGAAAATAGCATACATGGTCTCGTTCTCAGGGCCGTGTTTAGGAGCCCTTACGTCCCTGAGCAAAAGTAAAAATAAAATGATTTTAATGTTAATCGTCCTCAACCCAATATGAGCAAATGTTGGGTAACTAACATTATAAACTTTTAATGATAACTTAATGTACACTTTGCACTGGATTGCTGAAAATAAATAGTACATTATGCAACGAGCCTATAATGGTAGTAATTAAGACGCGAGTATGTTTATGAAACGAGCGCAAGCGAGTTTCATAATTTTCATACGAGCGTCTTAATTACCATTATAGGCAAGTTTCATACGACTTTTTATGCTCGACCATATTTCTAACTTAAAATTATTCATAAGTATTCATGTAATTCTTATATGACTGGGGAGCGAACTGACCTTGTGCAATCTCGTAAATTGTGAGATGTGCGCAGACGCGAAAGTATTTATTTTTTCCGGGCAACAAATGTAATTGACCTTGATATAATCTAGAGAGTAAACTAAACATTAATCTTGATATAACCATGAAATTGATTTAGACATTTAAAAACGAGGTGGCAAATTGAATTTATTTGAATATTATTTACAATTAACGCTAATTATTATAGTAACAGAACATAACCTTCTGCGACAGTATTGGATTTCCATCCTCCGTGGCGTTTCGCTAGTTGTCTTTCGATTGCATATCCGAGAATAATCGATACTTGCGCTTTCATATTGCTACAATGGTGTTTTCTGATTGGTGGAACACCTGAACTTTAATGAGGTCCATTAAAGGGCTGCTACCAGGTGTATAATTACTACATTTCGGCATGGTCGAGCATAAACACAATTAATTAATTACGTTGCAACAATCAAGCTCATGATTTAAAAGCACGTATTTCCAACAATTTTGCCCTACACTCTTTTTTGGTATTTACACTAATAACAGAGTTGTCCTATGTCGCGCGACTTTTGAATCACTCTCTATATAAAACTGTCCGAAACTGAGTTACGATTTTTTTGTGACCAAGTAGAAGATCGAATTATTATCGATTGGTGTAAAAGTTTGACACTGTCAATTTTTGTAGTTTCGTTAGTTTCATACTAAGCTCTCGAAATGTAATAAGAATCCTACCAACATAGAATACATACATACATGCATGTAATATTACTTCAATGTAATGTACTGCTGATATAGGCTACATTAATTAGTAGAGTCAGAAAGTACCGGAACTTCGGGTGATAACGCCGTGCTCTATAGACTACTTCTCTGCCTTGTCCGTATGGTACACGACCTAGTCTCCAGGGATACAGACTCAGTGCGAACGTGTTGTTGCAGACGGCATATAACCATTTACACAACACCGCCTTCAAAGTACGCCTTCTGCCAGCGTCCATACCACTTCTCGAAACATTCTTGCATCCCATCGTTGGTCGCTTCCCGCAGAGCGCTTGTCGCATGAATTTTCACCTCTTCGACTGACGCAAACCCTTGAGTAGGGATTTGGCTTTTGGAAATAAGCTGGAGCAAGATCTGGAGAATATGGTGGCTGTGGAAGGACAGGTATTTTCTGTTGTGCGAGGAATTCGCTCACCAAGAGCGACCGATGTGCTGGGGCACTATCATGATGAAGAACCCAATTCTTTCCTTGCTCCAAGTTGGGTCTTCTTCGTTGAACTGCATAACGAAGACGCCACAGAATTGCAACATACGATTCCTTACTGACAGTTCGACCCTCAGGAATAGGTAAGTCACATACCACACGGACAAGGCAGAGAAGTTGCCTATAGAGCATGGCGTTGCCACCCGAAGTTCCGGTACTTTTTGACTACTAGTATGAATGAAAAATACATACATACATACACACACAGCCACCGGCGTAGCTCAGTCGTCTAAGGCGCTTGCCTGCCGATCCGGAGTTGCATTCGGGCGCAGGTTCGATTCCTTCTTGGGCTGATTACCTGGTTGGGTTTTTTCTGGGGTTTTCCCCAATCATAAGGCAAATGTCAGGTAATCTATGGCGAATCCTTGGTCTTCGCCAGATATAATCTCGCTACCACCAATCCCATCAACGCTAAATAACCTCGTAGTTTATACAGCGTCGTTAAATACCCAAGTAAAATAAAAATATATATATACACATAGCCTACATACATACATACAATCATACATACATACTTACATACATACATACATACATACATACATACATACATACATACATACATACATACATACAGTCCACACATGTGAAGTAGGCTAACGGTTAGCGCCGGGTGAAGTGTTACGAGTTAGATGTAAGTTAGAAAGACGGAATTATATATACATTTAGTTAGCAAGATTAGAATGCTGAAAGGAACGTAAGTGTGGAACGAACAGATGGTGGACAGTTAAGATCAATAAGAAGAAATTGACTGATTAGAGTTAAGTTAATTGCGGAAGTAGATGAGTTATGACTTTAACAGCTATCGGGAATGCATGCTATTTGTAGGTATATGTAATAGAAAGTTATCATCTCGCTAGTATCGGACATCGGTAGTATCGGACAGTGGGTTTCTTTCATCTACCAAATAACCTAGTACCTGAATGACATGGTTACGTTTCTCTATGCGACATCACAGAAACGTAAAATGTATCATATATCATCGTGTGGTAGATGAAAGCCTACATCCATACATACATACTACCCGACATACATACATACATACATACGTACATAAATGTTGATGACAAATAAATATCTATCTATCTAACGGTTAGCGCGTCTGGCCGTGAAACCAGGTGGCCCGGATTCGATTCCCGGTCGGGGAAAGTTATTTGGTTCACGTTTTTCCGGGGTTTTCCTCAACCCAATATGAGCAAATGCTGGGTAACTTTCGGTGCTGGATCCCGGACTCATTTCACTGGCATTATCACCTTCATCTCATTCAGACGCTAAATAACCTAAGATGTAGATAAACGTCGTAAAATAACCTACTAAAATAAAATAATACATACATACATACATACATACATACATACATACATACATACATACATACATACATACATACATACATACATACATACATACTGGCATCCAGCTCTGAAATCCTGACAAGAATGCGGGTTTTATTCCACAGACATCATTTATCAATAAATCATTCACACAGTAAATGTTCTATTTCTATATTCCTAGCTTTATCAACAGTTTTGCGCGTTTAAATGCCGACTTTAAGATATTCTTAAGTCCTGTACAACAAGATGATGATGTATTTGCTCGTACAAAAGCATTCCGAGACAATGTTGATTTATGGCCCTCGATTAGATCTGTCATGTCAAGTGTCATATTACAGGAAAGATTACTGTTGAGACTGTAGCAATTACATTTAAATGTGCAGGCGTGTGTGTCAGCAGAAGTCCCCCAAGACAGTAAATGTGTCAAGTAATTTATTCTCACAGTCAATCCAAGAAAGTAGTTATACACAGATTTAATTGTCATTTTCCACAACTTATGTAGGAACTCCAGCTGTCGACCGTAGTAGAGGAAGATGGACGGAACAAATCATACGGGAAATTATTTCAATATTTTCATTCATGCACCTACACCAGTGGTGTGTAAGAACTCATTGAATTTTAACCAATCGGAACCATCTAGCATTGCAATATTATCGCTTTAAATTAAGGATTTTATTTCATCACTACTGCTTGGTAATTTATTCATAGAATGGCATGGTAACAAATGAAATAAATACAGAGTGGGCATAAAGTCTCGTTACTCCCTATCCCCGTAACATGCCATGAAGGCATTTGGGGGGCATGGAGGTAGAGCCCCATGCTTTCCATGACCTCGGCACTAGAATGAGGTGGTGTGGTCGGCACCACGCTCTGACCGCCTTTCACCCCCCGGGAAAGACCCGGTACTCAATTTTATAGGAGGCTGAGTGAACCTCGGGGCCGTTCTGAAAGCTTGGCAACGAGAAAAAATCCTGTCACCACCTGGGATCGAACCCCGGACCTTCCAGTCCGTAGCCAGCTGCTCTACCAACTGAGCTACAAAAAAAACACACATTATTTATGTAATTCCGATCATAATGCAGACATAAATCCACTTTACACTAACTGTGTGTCCCAAGTGTCTAAAGGGTCAGTATGCCCCCCCATCATTCTCCTCACACAAAAGAATGCGTCGCCAGGTTCGGTGTGACATTCGCCTCAGCATTGCTGGTGTAGTCTGTTGGAAAACGCGTCGCAATGCGTCCTTCAATTATTCATCAGTGATATCTATCGTCCCTGTGCAACAATGCTCTTGATAGAACTCCAAAGCACATTGTCACAGGTTTCCACAACGTTGGATTGGTCGTGGGTCACCCATCTTACCAGCTTCTCTAGATTGGCCACCTCGCAGTCCTGACCTCACAACTTGTGACATTGCAATATCATCGAGAAATAGAGAAAGAAAACACAATATCAGATAGGCCTACAACAATTGTTGAGGTATTTTTCAACATATTCCCCACCGGAACTGAGATATTTGTCATACCGTGGGATAACTTTTGTATCCCTGTGTCGTAGAAGTCTGCCGCCTGGGATCGGAACCAGCGTTTGACAGCCATCTGCACCTCTCTGTCGATCTCATGGTATGACAAATGTGTCAATTCCAGTGGTGAATATGTTGAAAAATAGCTCAACAGCTGTATCGGTTCCATTAAATTTTTCCAATGAAATTGTATTCCATTTCCTAAAAAACAACTCCTGTCAAAATTGCTATTTTTCAGGACCAATAAAAATAAATAGAACAATACATGTCAGCTGTTTCTGTTGCAAAATTTTTATCCTTGTAACTATTCCACCTGCACTTTTTGATTTAAACATTTTTATTCTAGTCAATTTCATTAAAAATGACGGGCTTTTTGTCAATAATGTCTTAATTGTGTTATTTAGCGTCTGAATGAGATGAAGGTGATAATGCCGGTGAAATGAAAGTTACCCAGCATTTGCTCGTATTTGGTTGAGGGAAAACCCTGGAAAAAACTTCAACCATGTAACTTTCCCCGACCGGGAATCGAACCCGGGCCACCTGTTTCGCAGCCAGACGCGCTAACCGTTACTCCACAGGTGTGGACTTTGTATAACACTTGTTTTGATATTATTAACATGAGTGGAAAAAAAAATAACCTTTCTATTTGTCCCCATGAGAATGTTTGCTTCTCAGTCGTCTAAACTAAACTGAGTGTTTCCTAGGAATAAAAGGTTTCCAATACGCGGTGCTGAGCAAATTATCTCTATATATTGACGAGATAAGTAGACCTACAGCAGATACGAGAGTTCTGCGTTCTGTACGCCTGTTCACACAAAACATTTACGCTAGCTGGAACTGGAAGAGCCATCCACGTCAGCCTGTGGATTTACTGTTATCTTTCATGATAACGTTCCGATTGCGCCAAACGCAAGTGTGTAATGAAATGTCCGCAGATTTATGGAAACAGAGAATGTTCTGTAAGACAAAGGTCCATCTCCGAACACCTCCAAGCTAAATCGCTTCTCCATTAAAAGTACTAGTTATACTGTACATTTGTGTGAATGTGTGTTTTTGTGCGTGTCTTGTTTTCTGTTGTTAAACTTAATACCGGGGTTCGGTCAGTTGAGAGTTTTACTGTTTGCTACTCAAATAACCTTACGACATAAGTAATCTATCGCGATTGCTGTGAGCTTAACGAAAACTTCGCAAATATACAAGATATCCCGATTAAACATAGCAGTAGTGGTGCTATATCCTCGTTCATATTGTGGCATTATTTGCTAAGAGAGCAAGAATCTACCCTTTCCTGTAGCTAACAGTAAAGAAGCTGAAAGAATACGTCCGAGGCGACGATGATATATACCACTTTTGTACTCGAATAATTGCCGCTATTGTAACCGGTTCTCTCCGTTCTATTGCTATTACCCGATCTCTTCGCCGGCCTCGACATCATATAGTCTTTGGTCATCAAAGATGATTAGTAAAGACAACTGAAACATTTTATAGAAATTCAGTCTCAGAAGAAAAGCAGTCCTTCCACACGAAAGCTGTTCATGGCGTCTTTATTCATCATTTATACATAACTCTTTGACAGAGATGGTAACTCTCCATTATTTGTAATCATTTTAACTGTGATTTACTAGCGAGGACAGCTATTTAGCATCGCTTGAAATTGATTTTTTTTTTTTGGCTACCAACTATTTAGAGATAGTGATAGAGTCTTACAGTAAAACTTCTCAATACCAGACACCTCTCGGGGAATTAAAATTTTGACTCGTCCTATTTATTTTGAATTTCTTAGTAATTACGATCCCGGTTTAACTACTAACCTCCAATCACAATCTAAACACCAGGTCACAGGAGATCCAAATCCTAGCAATTCCTGCCCATAGAACATTTAACTATTGATCCTCTTTTACTGTCTCAGTCCCCGTGAATGAAATGAAGATTAAACAATAAAAATTCAAGAAAATAAACGATTTCTTACGGGCAACAAATCAACATTAATTCTATCATTTTAATAATTTAATTTAATTTAGGTAGGACTAAATTACTGTCTTATTATTATTATTATTATTATTATATTACAGGAATTATTTTATTGGTGTTGTGAAATGAAAAGAACTGTCATTGAGTTTTTTAATTAAGATTTTTGTCTTGTATTGTAGTATTGTTTGCTTTTAATTGTATTGTATTGTATTAATTATGTTTATATTCACAGCATTTTAGTAATTTTCTATCATACTGGTTGAGTGGAAGAGAGGCCGAATGGCCTTAACTCTCCTGATAAGTTAAAATAAACCATTATTAAGTCCTTTTATTATTATTATTATTAAATCAGTATTATTATTATTATTATTATTATTGTTATTTTACAATAAGACCTATTTACATTATCAAAATAAATGAAAATGAAATAAAACAAAACAAAAAGTAGGTGAAAACAATTATAGAAACTGTTCAACTTTAGTTCTACATTTTAAATTTAAAATAACTGAAATGTTTGATTCCTTGTCGTTTTTAAAATATATCATTTACATTACTCTACTACACGACAAATTCCAAAATAATCATGCAAGCGTGGTCCGAAGAAACTGTGATGGTCTGTAGTGAACTACAATATTAAATAAATCAAACTAAACAGTTTTATTTCTGTGTGTGATACAAATCCAATAACAACAAACCGTTGCC
This sequence comes from Periplaneta americana, assembly GCA_025594305.2. Lineage (NCBI taxonomy): Eukaryota > Metazoa > Arthropoda > Insecta > Blattodea > Blattidae > Periplaneta > Periplaneta americana. Next base: position 23,076,350 of record JAJSOF020000036.1, read on the forward strand.
AAGGAGAGCTATATTTTCATGGCCCACTCTTGTAAATGAACACAGGCTTAGGCCAGTCTTAATGTAGAACTCAGAGCCCTACAGAATGGGTCAAAAATCCTCCATCTATCACAAAAAAATTTCACTCAAGAACTGGATTTCCTCCACCACAAACCTCTATTTCAAATAACTTAAATGTTTGATTTGCTTGTCAAGCATAAAATAAACATATAATTTCTCAATAATTTCACGAAAAGTTCTGGGGCCAGAAATACGATCCCATGACCTCTGGTTGAACGAAGTGCTCTACCAACTGAAAATCCGGGAACTCCACAGACACCGTCTCATCCCTTTACATCCACAATCGCGTGGGCTGACGAAACGCCAAATCACATCAGTGAAGTGGACTTGGAATTGGGTTTTCTGTTAACACACAAACCTATATTCAAATAACTTTAGGTAAAGTCCCTGTAAAAAGATTTGAATAATTTCAAGCAAAAATACGAATATATATAATTTCTGAATTACTTCAGCATTAAAACTTTGCTTTTCAGACAATATTTCGGAGAAATATTTTTCATTTACTCCGTCTTGTTCCCTCTTTTTCTAAGTGTCTTATTTAATTTGCAGGATTGTCACCAATTTTAAGAAAATTCGTTGATAACTTTCCACACGGAATTTGTTTTACCGTAAAAACCACGTGCAATTTAACACTGTGTGAAAATTAAGATTGTAGATTTTAAACCCACCTGCTGTATGAGCGATTATTCGGCGTTATTATGAGAGTTTTGTTTTAGATGGCAACGAAGTATCGTGCTGATTCCACGCCACAGGAGTTCTACCATACAGTCTTAGAAAAACGTTTTGTCGCACAGAAACTTTATAAGTCCCAGAAAGGGAGGCATTTTAGACATAATATCAAGGTGCCAAAACTAATATTTATTATGAAAAATGAGCTGAATATGTCTATGTAAAATCAGAAAATATTTAATATCAATATCTGGCAGGTATAGGATTAAGACTCCAACCAGTTGTGATTTCAAGAGCACTGAATTTTTACCGAATGTGACACATTACTATTTTTCCATCTGTATTGAAAGCTTTGTCCATTGCAATCCATGATTTTATTTTTGTCTTTAGGATTGAAGATAAATTTAGTTAGTTAAAAGAAGATAAACTCATTTAAACTTTATACTGTAAGTACTAAAACTCCTGATAAATGTTATTTCAACAGTACTGAAGAGATTTTAAGACCAGGAGAAAATAACAGATGTGATCAATTTTAGCTAACTAGGTAAGAAACAAATGTCTACTAAAATCTCAAAGTTATGGTTTGTGCTGTTGTTTGAAAGACATTCCTCTCATTCAGAGATAAGAGTATTCCAGCCAAGAACCATACTTTCTAATTGCTGAAATCCATTTACGTATAGGTCTACTAAATCTAAAATAAAGAGGTCACAGCAATAAACTGAAAGTCTCATGTCAGACTTGACATGGATTTTCCCTGGAAGAATTAGGAATAGGGTGGGTAGGTTGCAAATTGCATGGCAACGACTTGTTAAGACATGTGCAAACATTTTTTGAGACAAAACTGTACACCAGTCTTCCATCAGATGAAAAACTTTCTGAGTGAATTTTTCAATAAAGGTAGTTGTATGACAAAGGTCCCTTTGTCATGAAAATTAAGTGGGCGGTATGGGGTATATCAGTATTCCTGGAACTATGAAACGTTAACCTTTCTTGGATTTCTGCCCTTTTTAAATCTATGTGATTTCATAGCCTATTGAGAAGTTCCTCCCCCTTTTAGAGAAATAAAAGTGAATAAAGTCCCTAAATGTAATTTATGTAAACCAAGCCATATTATGTAATGTGTGGTAAATATGTAAAAATATGTAGTATCAAATTTTAATATATTAATGGTAATTACAAGATTCAAAGGTTTATTATTTATATACGGTTAGGTTGAAAGGAATATAATATGTAATTACATAAAAATCCGGTCCCTAATGATCAGACATACAAAGAAACAAAACTAATTTTATTACCTCTAGTCCTTGTCTTGTGAACCAGATCGCTCGTCCTCTCATTCGCGTATCTGTCCGACAAAACATTTTTCTAAAACTGTACACCAGTCTTCTGTCAGATAAAAAAAAACCATTAGGATATGACATCCCGTCATGAAAAGAATCACATTATATCAGTATTCAGTAATACGAAACGTTAACCTCTTGCTTATTTCTGCCCTCATGTCAGTGAATTATTGAGAAGTGTTAGAATGGTGGTAGGAAAAACCAAAGCTGGGGGCACCAGGTGCTTCTGAAATATGGATATGCAGGAGAATGGAGCGTTTGAAATGGACGGATAGAATAAGAAATGAAGCTGTGTTGTAAAGACTGAGTGAAGAAAGAATGATGCTGAAACTGATCAGGAAGAGAAAAAGGAATCAGTTGGGCCACTGCCTGAGAAGAAATTGCCTACTGCAGGATGCACTGGAAGAAAAGGTTAATGGGAGAAGAGTTCGGAGCGTTTGAAGAAGACATCAAAATAACAAATTAAGATATCTGTCTGTCTGTCTGTCTGTCTACCTACCTGAAGAATTTATCTATCTATCTATCTATCTATCTATCTATCTAATCTATCTATCTAAGATCTAAAATCTATCTATCTATCTATCTATCTATCTATCTATCTATCTATCTATCTATCTATCTATCTATCTATCTAAGATTTATTTTATTGCTAGTAAGTTTGAAATGAATACAAAAAGATTAATGGGAACGAAGAGAACGGGGAAAACGGAAATAATATTAAAATGAATGTATTTAAATGTGGGTATTCAAATAGTAATTGTGAATGCTCACATTTAAATATTTATTTATTTATTTCCGTTTTCTCGTTGTCTTCCGTTTGAAATGAACCAGCCTTAATACAATCAAAGATAAACTAGCTCACTCCTGAATGAGTAAGACTCGTGCTCAGGAGGGGATTCCAATACAGACAAAAATAAAAATAAAATTGAGAGTGAATACAGATTAAAAAGTATTTAATATGTTTAAACCAAAACTATAAATCCAATACATTTTTTATTATTTTTTATTAATTTGGAGAGGATTCGTGGTTAAAATAATATTAGAATAAAATTTATTTAATAATCTGGAACCTTGACTCATGCTATGATAAAAGCTGTACTGATTTTACATTTTGGTTCAGACAAACGCAGAGAATTCGTATTTTTAGTTCTATATTTATGTATATACCTTTCAAAGTTGTTAAGATTTCTGTGAAAATATTTTAATAAAATAAAATAATAAATTTGTTTAATGTTGAAAACTTTGAAATGTTTAAACAACAATTCAGTTGAGTAATCTTTCTGCTTCTTTAAACAAATTTTTAAAACTTTTTTCTGTAGTAAAATTAACGGATATAGGTTGAATTTATAAGAATCATATGGATCATATGCCTAAAGGAATGCAAAAAAGGAAAGACTGGAGAATTCTGGGTTTGCAGTGAAAGACCTTCCCTCGGGCAGAACACTATGAATGAATGGGGCACGAGGTACCATGTAACGTCTCGCCCTACTAACACAACTTTTCAGAGTTGATGTTTGTCAATGCTGGCAGTGAGCATGTTCAATAAAATACGTACTGCCATTTTCACACTGCCACGGAATATATCGACCCATCGCAATGCTTACGCACGCTATACAATATATCGACCCATTTCAATACTTACGTTACGGAATATAACGGCCATTACAATGCTAAGGGCCGATTTCACCAAACATATTTAATTTTAACTGTCACTTAAAAGTATTTTTAATTGACACTAAATGAACAGTACATTTCACCAACATAAACTGGACTTTAAGCTCTCATTAAACTGCATTTAAGTTAATTGGTCAATATTTGGTCATTTAAATAATTAATCCTGTATTAACGACTACAATTTCCACCATGGCTAGGACAATGATGAACTTGATATTTGAAAATGATGGTTTCTTACCAACACGGGCGAGGATAATTTCGGAAAAAAAAGATTATTTTAAAACAATGAACGAGAAAATTTTGCAGATGTGATTTAGCCTAAGCAAAACATCATTGCATTTTGGACATTTGCTGATTGGCTATGGCAAGGTATTAGCTGCGCTCTATTTTGAAAGAAGGGGTAATTCGTACAAAATGTAGGCAACAAAAGGAAGTACTATAGGTATTTATGAAATAATTCCCGTTCAGTGTTTGCAAAACTATCTTGGACTATTATTAATAAATAAATAAATATTTATTTTACAGAAATAATAGAAATTCTATAGCTACTTTAATGTACATTATCATTTTGTTATATTTTTATTTATCAGTACATCAAAACGAGGTTTTATGCTGTTGACAGCTAAAAACAGTAGCCTTCTGATCGTAATGAAACATCAGTAATAGATGTTCATGCCTAACTTTTATTAAAGTTGATTATGCAAAACAGTTGCTCACAAATATAAATGTTGTTAAACATAGCAATCATTTTCACAGCCAGCCTGTGTAGTCGTGGATATTATTGCTAATGTTTAGTCTTGTAAAACTCAACCAGGCTAGTAGTATTATTCAAACGATCTTTAGCCCTTAGGTTACATTGAATATCAGTAAGTTCGAGCTGTAAATCGTTAAATGTTATGTTCCGTCTTTTAGATTCCTCCATAGTATGGAGTCCATACTGTACTGTACCAGTAGGTAAGCAACGTGAAACAGTTACTAAGAATAGGCCTACACACTGCACTCCACTGATAACTGCGTTTCCCTCCTCTCTACCTACAGCAAGTCTATGTCATTCTGACGTATCTTCCTCTCCGTTTCGGCGAGCGGTAAAGGCCGCTCTCCCGCTCCGAAGGAGCGCGCGCTCGTTGAGCGCTGTTTGTGTATGGTATAGAAGGTGATTTAGAATTCACAACCGATAGGTAAGTTCTTCATAATTAATAAATGATACACTTATTTATTTTTTTAAATCTAATTAATCTTCGGTTGCCTAAAATAGAGTATCTAAAGTAATATCAATAACAAATGTATTATGGAATATTATATTTAAAGGCACTAGAATAGTCTTCCTATTTCAGTTGTTGCATGATATTTCCTTCAATCTGCTTTCATATTGTTTTCGATGATTTTTATATATTTTGAGATTACCTCCAGTAATAAATATTTTTAAGTTTCTTTAAGATTATTACTCCTCGCTCTCTTCTTAACCTCCATTTCTCATGAATTTTATTGTTTTAATATAACAAATGAACTCACAATAAAGACAATTGCTTACATTGACAAGGCATGTTGTTGGTTAGCCAACTATCCGAAGACAGGTTTGCAACTCAGAAGTGACACCAATAAGACATCACTCATAAGGCCAGGAGATAATAGGGTAGGATGGTCAGTTCTTTTCTCCATTGCATACATCGCCGACTAGCTAGATACAATGTTACATTAATCAGACTTCAGATGTATATACAAACAATTATTCTTCCTCTGACACATATCGTCAAGTGAGATGTAGCCTACTGCCTGGTAAATGTACATTTCAGGTAGAACCACAATCAGAGGTTTGACAAGGCATATGGCCTTCGAAATTACAATTTTACTATCCTTCAGAAGGCCATGATGGCTCAATTGGGAATTCAATAATTGACTTGATTTTAAATGCGTATTAGTTTGATGAAATGCAAACGAATTAAATATGATTTAACTTCTGTATTTAATGATGAAGGATGGATGGAGCGGAGAAAAATTCTCTCCGGCGCCGGGACTCGAACCCGGGTTTTTAGCTCTACGTGCTGACGCTTTATCCACTAAGCCACACCGGATCCCAGTTCCGATGCTGGATTGAATCCTCTCAGTTTAAGTTCCACCTCTCAGTTTCTCTTTGGTGGCAACCCTCATGCACTGTGTCACAGATGTGTGACAGTGGCACAATGTCCAACACACTATGTGCAGAGATGCACTCATTACGAGTGACTAAGTGGCCGGGATCCGATGGAATGACCGCCGTCTTGAATCACTAAGTGATTATTTACGCATATCATATTAACATGATGTACTTCAGTATATCATATTAATTAATATTCTGTATTTAAGTTAAGTTACAAGTAGTTAATCGTGAATTGGTAACATGTTGGTGAAATCGGCCCTTAGATTGGGAAATTAAAAACTGCATTGGAATCTCTGTTTTTTTTCTTAAAAATACTAATTATATTAATTATTTTTAAAATCCCTGTATAAGCCTTAGTCTATGTCTTTTTTCTTCTACTTAAACGATACATAGGCCCATTGTTTCAGAAACAAGAAATATCAACCGCCTTTAAAAGAAAAAAAAATCATCTTGACAACACAGATACCGGGTCTATTTACAGTCAATTGAGGGACATTCAACTTATAACATGGCCCAGAGCTCCAAAAATGTAAACTAAGGCCGTACCTACTGTGCATTAATGACAATGAATTGGAACAGTTCCAAAATAAGTTTAAACCAGCAGTAAAATTTTACAAACAGTTGAAATTAAATATTATGTATGAACTTAAATTTTCTAATCAGGAGAGAACATTTCGAACTTTTTCCAGTACTAGTATCGAAAAAAAAAAATTACGAATTTTCTAACATATTGTTTCAACTTTATCCTACATAAAAGAATGGCGAGAATGCTATCATACTCAGTTAACGGACACTAGGACTGAGTTTTTGGCCAAAATGGTAGAAATAAATATTTTTGTTCTTTATATGTCAATTGTCACCTTATACATTTATTTAATATTTGTCCTATATTTACCCTCCGCCCGCCATTTTGAGAGATCTGGCGGTAATTAATAAAATGCTACGCGCAGCTCTTTTAAACCTAACACACCCACTAAAAATTTCGTTTCCTCAAAATTACGTTTTTAGTCAATAAAAAGATCCCCAGCGGCTTACAGTTGCTCCGATTTGAATGAAACTTTGCAAAAATACTCATCATACTCCAATACGCACATCTCTGCATGGAATCAGCTCTTCGCTGAAAACATTTCATTATATGAATTTTTAATTTTTAAAAATGAAATAAATTAAGCAAAAATTGGGATATATAAAAAAATTTTCTCATTAACCAATGCTCGAATTTAAAAAATCCATTTACCATGCTGGTGAAATGATTTTAGAGCAATGATCCAAATGCAATACTTGCTACTGTATGGGCTATTCCATCTCAAATCGACCGAAATATAGAGAAAATTGACCTTGCAATTTTTAAATACAATGAAACTTTTTCTGTTCGTAGACAACTGTGATATAATGCTTTGTGCAAAGTTTGAGGCATCAGAACTTAATAGTGTTTAAATTAATAATATTTAAATTTATCGTATTTTGATAAAATTAGCAACTTTAAACTGTTATGGCTCCGAAACCCTTTCACCCAATGATCAAAATCATGGTTTATTTTGATGCTGCGAAATTAAAGTTTATATTGACATATAAACAGATTTTCTTACTTTTTATGGAAATGGAGAAATTTAGATTTTTCCTCATTAAGACGCCTTTGCCAAGGGAAAAATATTTTTAAAATATATTGTTAGATTCCGCATTGAAAGTACAAATAAACACATTTTTTACTGATGGTATATTGATAAGAAAGTATTGAAAATATCAAATAAAGAAAATAAATAGTACGCGCGTGAACTAACCAGCTGACTGTGAGGCGGGAGATAGCCGAGGGAAGCAAGGCCAGGAGACATAAACACGTGATGTGTCGTCTAGCAGTCATGGTTGTGGTAGCTTTATCACAGGTTTTCATAAACACAGGAGTAAAATGACGCCCAACGCTCGCTTATCTTCAGCCCTCGACCATTGCATGCGGGACTGCATCGTTCAAGTCCAGGCGTGTGAAAATAATTTATTTAATACCCTCGAAACTTATTGCCGAACCACTAAGCAGACAATGCCGAATCTCTCTTAATAATGCAAAATTTTTTCTCAATATTTTTTTACATTTTTACAAATGGCCAAAAAGCAAGTAAAAATCAGATTATCTGTCTCTCTGTGTACAATAAAAATGATTACTTCTTAACATAACCTACCAAATGTCAGCTTTCTCAATGTTCTGCAGTAAACGGTTCCAGAGTTCTGAGCGCTGAAAGAGGCTTTTTTTATAAAATACGCTAAATTTGTCGCTCAATAATAAAAACTTTCATGGGTGCGTCTGAAGGAACGAAGAACAATACATTCACTGTCTCTTCTATTTATCATGCATACTTCTACTGAATTATCTTATCGCGCATAACTTACAACTCTTCAGAAAACATCAAGCACTTCTTTCTATCCCTCATCATAGAACGTCTCTATACTCATCCTCCTACACTGTAGAAATACTGTCTCTGGAATTCGCTACCTAATGATGTTGCCGGACTTTATCACAATTCAAAATTAAATTGGGAAATTTTGTCTTGTTTAATGCTTTTAGATATTGCTAGAAGTGTTGATTTGTGTTTTTTTTTACTCCAGATTAAAATCGCAATTTTCTTGATTATGTTAGTTAATTAGTTTAATTATAAATCACTCATTTAAAGTTTGTGTGACTGCAACCTGTGTATATTTTTGTGTGACTTTACTTCGTTTATAGTGTTTTTTTCCTTTTTATTTCATTGTATTTGTATTCCTGGTGTTGTGGAAGAGAAGGCCTGATGGCCTTAACTACACCAGAATAAATAAATAAATAAATAAATAAAAACCGTTTGACTTTCGATAGTATATTTTTGAAAATGCACTCCCCTCGGCACCTTGTATAAGTAGGGGAAAAAATTTAAGTATAAAAATAAATGCGAGGTTTTTTACTGATCGATTTCCTAAGGAATAGCCCGTATGTATGTTCAGACTAGCAGCACTTTTGTGTTCCTAGCCCTATAGCTGCATCAGGTTTGTTGTCTGTTAATGTCTTCGTCACCGGTAGACACACTTTTTATGCAGCGTATTAGCAGCAGCAGCTTCATTTCAAGCGATGAGTTGGTTTCAGTTTCCTCACAGGTGTAACACACGATGATCTTGCGAAACTTAAAACAAAGAACTGCTTCCAACAAGCAAAGCTATATGTCATGTATTCCAATTATCTTCCCTCATCATTACACGTCATTACCGATCTCAGCGACACGAGAACGGCAACAGGGGCCTATACAGCAGACCTCAAATTCCTGGACTTCGTACCCTCACGCACAGACTTTCTGTGTTAATACACAGTACTGGTTTTGTGCAAGTATGAATTTATGAATTACATCAAGAGCAGATATGCACACAACTTCGCAGGAATATAAAATTTTGCCTTAGACAGTAATCTTTGAAGGTGGAGAGTATCTGTAAAATTATATTCAATACGCAGTTGCAGACAGCTGATAAGAAGTGTTACTTCAGCTTGGGGGGGGGGGGTTTTTGCGAAGGACTAACAACCCATAACAGCTTGTTATGCGTTGGAATGGGACTGATTCTCTGGCACAACCACAGCAAAGGAATAAGATTATGGCCCGGTTTCTTCAACATTTGTTAAAATGCACCTAACATAGCGTTAATTAACTGTAAGTTAAAAGTATGAATTGAGGAGCGTTTTTACAAAAGTCGATAGATGCAGAAATTTTCGAAAGTGAGTTATATATGGATATCGTATGTTTTCTACCTCCAGAATCGATCTATGAAATCAGATTTACCAAAACTTGATTCATACCGTATGTAGAGACTACCAAACCTTCCAGGTTTTTTTCAAAACTCGATAGATCCTGTCACTTAGTGTAATTTCTGTAAAATCTTGATTTCTGCATCTATCGACCTTTGCAAAAACGCTTCTCAATTGCTGTTAAAAATATTGCGTTTCTTCGACTTTACATTTCACATTTTAACATTCTGTTTGTTAAATCTCTGTTAGGACCAGAGATTCTAGAGTTTAACCATAACCTATAACCAAGTATAGACTCACTTCTGTTTTCTGAACTCTGACAATTGCGATTCTCGCTTGTTTCCGTTATTTGATTCAGAGAGGATAGAAGTCTTATGAAATGGAAAACACTGGAACAAAAAGAAATAGCGGGACTAATTTCTCTTCGTTCGAAAGAAACCTTCTGCTGGAAATTATTTCGCAGTATAAACCAATTAATGAGAATAAACAAACGGATCTAAGTTGAAAGCAAAAAGTGAGGCTTGGCAGTAAATAGCCTATACCTTTGTATGAACTTCTGGTCTGTCAAATCACAGAAATCAACCCCTCTGTTTATGTATTCATGGATATCATTTTCTAAATAATCCAGATATATAAGTTCAACATCTAACGTACCAGCCATATTGGATACTTCTATGCTAACAGAGAGTTAAATGATTTAACTGCATGAAATTGGGCAGTTAAATTAACATAGGTTTTAACAGCCTGTTACTACTAACAGTAGTTGAAGAAATGCTTCAACTGTTAAGTTTAGAGTTAAAATGGAATAACACACTGTTATAATTTAACAAAGGTTGAAGAAACCGGGCCTATGAGATTTGGTACTTGGAATGTTACAACTGTGTATAAGTTACAATAGGAGGGGTGATATCAGTAGCAAAGCTCTTCTCATTCAGTCTCCTCTCAAAAACGCTGAAAGTTAGAATTTATAAAAACAGTTATATTACCGGTTGTTCTGTATGGTTGTGAAACTTGGACTCTCACTTTGAGAGAGAAACAGAGGTTAATGCCCGTGTGCACCATTCTCGATTAAAATTTGACGATGGTTAAGTCGGCACTTGACCATCTTCAACGCCAATTTTCGGAGTATCAATCTCGATCAAAGTTAAACAAGCGAGTTGATGATGATCAAATTTGATCACGGGTGTGGGATCGATTATCTTGAATTGAACATCGTCAAGTCGAGAAAACCAAAATGGCGGCACGATTTGACGCACTTGATGGAATTGAAGATGAAATGATGTATCTTGAACACGCAAATCACTGCGGAAATAACAGAATTGGTGTTCTTGTAGAAAGAGTAAGGTTGTAGATGAATAATAAAAATGTTATTTTTTTTTCTCCAAATAGACTAATGTTTTATATATGTTTCTGCTTTGGAAGATCGGGACTTTACTTGAGGACAAAATGTTATTTACGCCTAACTGTCCAATTTTGTTAACATAGTAATAAAGTAGTTATTCTACGCCGGTAATAACATAGTAAAACTAAATGACCATTTTGTAGAATGCAAGATTATCTCTTATTAGCTATAGATTTGCCGTTTGAAAGTATTAGGACCTACATGAAGTTTTGGACAATTAGGCTATTTACGCTTGAATTAAGAGAAATTACACGGATACCTTCCTTTTCCTCTTACTCCAAAATTTCAACCTTGTGGACACAAAATAAATGGATAAATTTTAGAACAAGGATACTTTCCTTTCCCTCTTACTCCAAAATTCCAACCTTGTGCACACAAAATAAATTTGCACTAAAAACTTTCTTTTCGTATGCATTACGATGCGTATTCGACATACACAGACGAATTGTTTTTTTTTTTAAATAATTGTTAGCGAGGTATCCGTATATTGAAATTTTCCCAAATAAATTATTGGCACTGAAATGTGTCTTTTCGTAAGCAAGATGATGAGCATTCGACAAACACATACAAATCTGCTTTTTTTAGTAGCCTATTTCAAGATAATTGTCAGTGAGGTATCCGTATACTGACATTTTCCCAATTATTATCAATAATATTAAATAACCACTGTATAAATTAGGTTACAAATTATGTGGAATTATGTAAACACGTATAACTCATGTTGAATTGTGAGGTTAAATCCAACCAGGTAGCCTGCTTTTCTCTTAGAGAACTTCCGTCAGTACTTTTATTCTGTAATATGGATGCAGAATTGCTGACGAGTTCTAAAAGAATTCCCACTTCGAACTGTGAGAAGTTCGGTGCTCTTTTCTTTTTTTCTTCCATGATTATTGAAACTTGTTATTTGAAAACTGCGAGGATGTTTGAAACAGTCCGACAAACAAAAACGAAGCGATAATTGACAGAGTGCGTTCGTTCGCTGTTTTATACGCGATAACCTAGCGCTCAGATGATTCTTCTCAAGTGAGCGTACCGTCACCTGACGGTACTGAGTTGATCGAGGGAAAATGTAACTTGATCATTGTCAAAAATTAACAATGTTTCCGTGATTGCTGAAAACGGGCTAGATGATCGAGAATGGTGAACATGGCCATAAGTGTGTTTGAGAATAAAGTGCGTTACACAACGCAGAACTGCACGCATTGTATTCTTCACCTGGCATAATTAGGAACAATAAATCCAGACGTTTGAAATGAGCAGGGCATCTCGAATCCAGAAATGCATATAGAGTGTTAGTTGGTAGACCTGAGGGGAAAAGACCTTTGGGGAGGCCGAGACGCAAATGGGAGGATAATATTAAAATTTGAGGGAGATGAGACATGAAATTATTGTAGAGACTTGGATTAATTTTGCTTGGGATAGGGACCGATGGTGGGCTTATGTGAAGGCGGCAATGAACCTCCGGATTTATTAAAAGCCATAAGTAAGTAAGTAAGCAAGCAATTGTTGAAGTTACTAATTTATACATTCGGTACAGCATAGACAAATGAAAAAATTGTGATGTTTAGTTCTAACTGATTGTAGCGGTTTGCTAATAAAAATATATCTTTCATAAGTCCTATGTTTTTTAAACATAATAGGCGTAACATAATAGTGTTGAGAAACTCTAGAAGGTCATGAACACGACGGCAGTAAGAGTTCCAGTAACAACAGCAATAGTAGTAACAGTAGTTCTATTCTTTTAGTCTCCCTTGAGAAGAGGGACACGGGCTGGGGTCTGCCCTCGCACGTAGGTCGCTTGAGTGGGCCCATTGTAGTACCCGAAATTTTTCTGCGGCAAAATCCCTTTACCTTTCCGCATAGGCATCACCGCGGTCCCTCAACCCCAGATATCAGGAGTACTATGAGCCCCGGGGAGAGCCTATGATACAAAGCACTACCACCAGCAACTAATGACCACATACCACGAGGTCCAAGTTCGGCGAACCGCAGCCAATTAAGCCCGAAATATGGGAAAGAAAAGGAGATGATAAAAGAGAAGAGGTGTAATTATGATGGAGTAATGAGTTCAAGGCCAACTCCTCGTATAATAGGAAAATAAAGTTACTGAAGAGAAGCTTAGAAAGTAGTACTTTACAAAAAATTAAAAAAAATTAAAAAATGTGGATTTTATTGTCTTCGCTCGGGAACGAACCTTTGATCTTCCACCACGACTAGTTATTCCACCGACTGAGTTAATACGAGTCATCATATGAACATGAACACAAAGAATATTTAATTTATCGCGCAGAATCTGACCTCCAACTGAGTCTGAATATAGGGGAGATTGTTGTACCTTTAAACACTTTTCACATTTTATTTTTTCTAATTTTAGGAAAATAAAGTTTTAAATAAAAAAAAAGCTTGAAATAATTATTGAAGATTGCTTTACAACTTCCTGTGTGTACACTGTTCTACACATCTATTAAGGATGGAAAAAATAAAATGAAGGGATATGTAATGTGTTCAAAGGTTCAACAGGTTCATGTACCTTGGAACATATCCTCTTTTAAGTTGGAACACATGGAATGTGGGTGGGAATATAGCTGTAAAAACTAACAATCATATTTAAAATGTATTTGCCGTCATAAACCATAGCAGGCTTCTCTGATTGAGATTTTATTTCCTGGAGGAGCAATAACTGCTTCAACAGCTTTCTTCAAGGCATCCGGATCAATTGGGGGCCTCTTAACTGCAGACTTACTTCGTGACATGATCTTAAAATAAAAGAAAAACAAAAACCGATAGTATTCTGTACCTTGGAACATATTCCATGGTACAAGATGTTCTGTGTTCAAAGGTACAAGAAAGTGCACGTTTAAACAAATATGGTTCCCAAAACTAGAGATTCGAATAAATGATGAAAATTTAAAGTATGTTATATTCTAACCAGATGATAGGGAACACACTGTACTTGATGGATAGTAACAAATACAATCTGGTTTTGTGTTATGAAACATATATCAATGAACGAAATGTTTACTTTTGGTACTAAAAAAAATTCTTTTGTCCACAGAACTCACATTTTGCAATAAATCAAACCGAAACTATGACCAGAGCTTCCTCTACAATCTACTTCAGTTTGAGTACTCTAGGTAATAGCAAGAAATAAAAAAAAAAAAACAAAACAAAAAATGTTCAAAGGTACACTATGCTAAAGGTACAGCAGTCTCCCCTACGTATAGTACCTATCGGTACTCGCCTCGTGTAGGAATCGTTCTCGGTACATCATAAAAGGAGCAAATATCTGAAGCTCACATAACATCGCATGGTCGCTATGCTAACATTATATGTATGCAGACAATTCTTAGAAGAACTTACACCGCCTACTTTCCATTAAAACAGCTCGTGTGGATGGAAATGTCAGGAGGACTCATAAATTAATACTAGTACAATGCGGACAAAACTCTCCTACGTGTGGATATATAGGTAGAGTTCTCAGCTACAGTCTCTAGAAATAGTTTTTTAAAGCACATTTGTGCGAGATCGTGCGTATTTGCTTGGTTTCCGCACAAAACCAATCCGCGGAAAGTGTGAAATTCCACATTCAGTGTTCCCAACCTAACACACATAACAATTTCCCTCTTCTTACCGCTTGAGAGATATATTGATTTTACTGCTTTAGGCTTTTAACATATTATTTTTAGAGACGTTCAGTATAATAATAATTATAAATTGGAAACTTACCACTGCAATTTCACCTAAATTGCACTGTTAATATTGTTTTCAAATATTTGCAAAAATTAAGTAAACCCTACAATGCAAGTAACATTAAGGAAGCCGTGAAAAAATCAACAAGATTCCAGATGCCGATGTTATTACTGCAATATGTTATATAAATAATATTGTTAAAATATTAAAATGAAAAATAAATCATTACATAACCTTACCGTTTGTTTTAAGTTCGCATTTATAGACTGAGGAAAAAAAGACAGACGTATATCACGGCCTGCTGGAGTATAGTAAACACAGAACAATTTAAAGCAACAATGTTGAAGATAGATATTTTTGTTTTGCAAATTTGCCGTCATTGAACAGAAACAAAGATGGAGATTTCATTGCAACTAATTAGAAATTCCTCTTTCAGGTATGTAATAAACGATCTTCGCACAAAATAATGTACAATACACGAGCGGTATGTTTTCTTTTAATTCTCGGATATTAAAAAAGCTCAACTACGTTTCGCTTTTTCAAACTTTTCCTCGAACATGAAAACTTCAACATACCGCTCTTGTAACGCATATTACAATTTCAGCTTAAACGCCTTCACAGTAGACTTCGGCGGTCTCATAGGCTCTCTGTGGCGGAACCACCCTAACAAAAATTTAAAATATAAATTTTTAATAACAGAATTTCAAATTAATAGGAAACGTTTAGAAATTTTCCTCTGTAGAGTACGAACGGTAATCAGGTCAGCATATCTAGAACTGCTGATATCGGTAGATGTTTTACGGATGCGAGGGCTGGTGCATAAGTCATAGGAGCTTTTTTTTTGTGAGAATGTAGCGTGGTTCGAAATTTTGAAATACGCAAATGAAAGTGCAGGTTTGTGTACTAATGTGTAGGAGGCTAGGATAGGGATCAAACAACCGCAAACGACACAGCATCATGCTACTTTGAAATTTTCATCTTCTAAATCCATTTCAGCCCTTAAGCTTAAGTTTATCTATAGTAATCTCAGACCTCGAGTGACATATATTATAACTATTTCGTGAATAAAATAAAAATGTAAATAATATATCCCTAAAATTCGCTCACAAAATGTTAATAATCGCATATTTATGAATACTTAATCTATTCAGACATTGTGAAGTCGAGATGAATAACGAATACTGCAATAAAGGAATTGAACGTTATTCAGTAATGCCAATTGAGAAAAATGAAATATAAGTTTTAGAATGTTAATTACAGGTACTGCGCTTTTCTCTTATTATAATAACAGAAATATATTTCCATTACCTGCTGAAATCATAATTTAATTTAAACATTTTATAGTATAATTACAAATAACCTGATTAATACATTATTTAAATAACAATTCTTATGAAGGAGTGTCATTTTCTTTAGATACAATGGACATGGAATTAGAAGATGAAGATGTAGATGTGGAAGTAGGATTTCGCACTTTATTTAGTACAATGGATTCATGCTCAACGATTTACGTGGAGACAGTTGGCGACACTGACTAAACAAAAGAACGACCATGCGATAAATTGATAGTGACAAATCGAGCTGCAGAAATTATCGCGATGTATAACTGTGATTGGTTGGAATTCAAAATTTCATTACACTTCATTGGCCGAAAATGGAATGACGTCCTATAAACGAAATAGTCAACAGTAATCTCACTAGAGATTCTGATTTTATCGCTAAATCTGCGAGTCGAACACGAACAGATTTATCTAGAGAAAATCAAAACTCAAGTGGGTTTTAATTGACTATTACACGATTCAAAGAACGTATACAAATATTAGAAGAATTAAAGTACTCTAACACAAAAAAAAATATTAATTAACTTACTAAAATATGTCTAGACTGTCTTGAAAATGTAGTATTGTACCATCTCATCATTACCAATATTCCGCTAGATAGCAGTAGTATGTTATGATCAGTTGTCCTCTTGTTATCAGTTGTGTCAACTTCATTGAACGCTATGGACGATTACTAGTCAAGAAGGCTTTCTTGATTCAGTTTCATTTTTATTAAAACAGTTGCATTCCATTGCAATTATATATTAAACAATCTCTGATACATAATCTCATAACAGCAGAAGCTATAACATAACTTAAATAATGTAAAAAAGATAAGTGATAGAAAAGTTTTAATTAAGGATGATTAAATAAACATGAATCATTTTAAAAGGTATAATGTTGGCAAACAAAGAAAAAAATGCTAGTTAGGTGATAAAAACAAATGTTAGGGAAGTCATAAAAACAAATGTTAGGGAGGTGATAAAAATTGTAGATTAAGCAGCCATGATTGGTTGAAACACGTCGTTTCATACCGTTTTATTGGTCAAAGGTAATATGACGTAGTAAAAGTGTAATAGTCAAATTAAAAAATCTGAATGTCCGTCATCTTGGAATATACCGAGGAGCAACATTTGAGTCACGGTTATTTAAAAAAAAACCTGATTAACAGTTCCACTTTTTTAAAACACGAAGATACAGATTTACAAATTTTGCTATACTTTAGCTGTTATCACAAACAATAATTGACCTACCAAAAGTGTATCTCTTGTTATCCTCGACACAATGTTCCTTTTAGCTTTTTTTAATTACCATACAAACATTTGTACAGCCTCTAGGTACATTCGCCTATACAGAAAGCACATTACATTATGAAGTTTTAAATTACTTTTGACTTGCAGAACATTATTCAGATTCACTTTGCTATATAGGATGTTTACATTTAAACAAGATATATGACGTAGACTCTGCTCCATTTTCCATTACTAAAGCGAAGAATGTCATATTCGTGGAACGACAAAAAGGAGTTTGCGACATAATTTGTAATAACTAGAAGAGATGTAAACACGTTTTAAAAACTCGTAGCTCGATGAATAAATGACCTACTCTGCTCAGATGCGTTAAATCTTTTCAAAATATAATGCATAAATGAAATGTATCTTATTACTCCTTTTCAATAAACATTTTTTTTTCTTTTACGAAATAATTTCACTTTCAGGCTTCAGCCATATGTTACGTATATACAGCACTATTGTAACGTTCTAATAACTTAAGTCGAATTATTATGGTATCATTTCCCCACACCACCAACAGAGTCAAGTAAGTAACAAGTAAGGCTTCTATCGAAAAGACAAATCTTCAAGAAAAATTGTTTATTATTATTATTATTATTATTATTATTATTATTATTATTAGTTTTAGTTTTATATAATATTCTTATTGAATCTGGTATTCCCAAGAAACTAGTTCGATTAATTAAAATGTGTCTTAGTGAAACTTACAGCAGAGTCCGTATAGGCCAGTTTCTATCTGATGCTTTTCCAATTCACTGCGGGCTAAAGCAAGGAGATGCACTATCACCTTTACTTTATAACTTCGCTCTAGAATATGCCATTAGGAAAGTTCAGGATAACAAAGAGGGTTTGGAATTGAACGGGTTATATCAGCTTCTTGTCTATGCGGATGACGTGAATATGTTAGGAGAAAATACACAAACGATTAGGGAAAACACGGAAATTCTACTTGAAGCAAGTAAAGAGATAGGTTTGGAAGTAAATCCCGAAAAGACTAAGTATATGATTATGTCTCGTGATCAGAATATTGTACGAAAGTTGGAGATTTATCCTTCGAAGAGGTGGAAAAATTCAAATATCTTGGAGCAACAGTAACAAATATAAATGACACTCGGGAGCAAATTAAACGCAGAATAAATATGGGAAATGCCTGTTATTATTCGGTTGAGAAGCTTTTGTCATCTAGTCTGCTGTCAAAAAATCTGAAAGTTAGAATTTATAAAACAGTTATATTACCGGTAGTTCTGTATGGCTGTGAAACTTGGACTCTCAATTTGAGAGAGGAACAGAGATTGAGAGTTTTTGAGAATAAGGTTCTTAGGAAAATATTTGGGGCTAAAAGGAATGAAGTTATAGGAGAATGGAGAAAGTTACACAACGCAGAGCTGCACGCATTATATCCTTCACCTGACATAATTAGGAACATTAAATCCAGATGTTTGAGATCGGCAGGGCATGTAGCACGTATGGGCGAATCCAGAAATGCATATAGAGTGTTAGTTGGGAGGCCAGAGGGGAAAAGACCTTTGGGGAGGCCGAGACGTAGATAGGAAGATAATATTAAAATGGATTTGAGGGAGGTGGGATATGATGATAGAGACTGGATTAATCTTGCTCAGGATAGGGACCAATGGCGGGCTTATGTGAGGGCGGCAATGAACCTCCGGGTTCCTTACAAGCCAGTAAGTAAGTAGGTATTATTATTATTATTATTATTATTATTATTATTATTATTATTATTATTATTATTATTATTATTATTCCATAAATTTCATGATTATCAACATCACCACCAAAGTTTTCCATAATTTAAAAGTAGGCCTATTTAAACTGATACGTTCATTGTCAAGGCGTCCATTTATAAATCTGTATTTGTGTCTGACAAGCAAAGGAGCATGTATGCAGTAGCACTGTTATCTTCTGGATCTTATTGCTGATTAACTAAGTTTCTTAGAAAAAGATAAGATAATCTTGTTACGGATGTATCTCTGACACCACAATAACAAAAGCATAGTTGACATTCCTTGTTGCTGTTATCCTGTTATTTGTGTTAGAATTTTCATAATAAATGACAGGTTCCCGTATTCACCATTAATTTCTCATTATACAGAGGACACCAAAAAAGGTATCACTCATGAGGCAACTGAGCCAGGAGTTAAGGTGTAGGACGACCAGTTCCTTTCCCGCTCAATTATGACTGTTGTTCAATAATTTATTACTTTTGATACTCATGAAAATATTCATACGAAAGTTACAGTATCCGATAAAAGTCCCTAATGATTTGCTAGTATTTATAAAATAATGAATATTATGCAACTTTGAATTTGTAGTTGAAGGTGCAGGCTACTTGAAATTCGGCCCCACTCTGGATATAAAGGGAAGAATTGTGACGGTGTCGTGTATAGTTCCTGGGGTAGCTCAGTCGGTAGAACATTCTTACGCTAAGCGAAGGGTCCCGGGATCGATACTCGGTCCCGGAACAATTTTTCCCTTGAAATTATTCAAGCCTGCTTCACAGGGAGCTTCTACCTGAAAGTCAGATTTGCACAGACTAAAGGTGTTTGAGAATAAGGTGCTTAGGAAAATATTTGTGGCTAAGCGGTATGAAGTTACAGGAGAATGGAGAAAGTTCACAACGCAGAACTGCATTCTTCACCTAGCATAATCAGGAATATTAAATCCAGACGTTTGAGATGGGCAGGGCATGTAGCACGCATGGGAGAAACCAGAAATGCAGATAGTGTTAGCTGGGAGGCTAGAAGGGAAAAAGACCTTTGGGGAGGCCGAGACGTAGATGAGAGGGTAATATTAAAACGGATTTGAGGGAGATAGGATATTATGCTAGGGACTGGATTAATCTTGCTCAGGATAGGGACCGAAGGCGGGCTTATGTGAGGGTGACAATGAACCTCCGGGTTCCTTAAAAGCCATTTGTAAGTAGATAGATAGATGGATTTATTGAGTAATATTATACATACAGATGTTATATTATCATAATTTTCTCTAAAATCCAATGCACTGGTCTTCTGACCGTACGTGCTTTGTACCTAAAACAAGTCCTCCTTTGTAGGTTTCACTCCCCTCACTTATGATTATATCCAACCACTCCCTAAAAGAACATACATATTAAAATGAAAATGGCACAACAAAATATATTATATAATATATCCTAACCTAAAACCATTTGTAAGTAAGTAATATGACAGAAGAAAGAGAATGAAGATAATCATAATCAAGAAGTCCTTGAAAACCAAATATGTTTAGGATCATTCGTACCAGCAGATAAAATTATACTACTACTACTACTACTACTACTACTACTACTACTACTACTTTAATTTATTGGTCTGACCCAATATTTTGGGTTTTCCCTGCGACACAGAATAGCTCACAATAAAATTTAAAATGAAAAATTATATAAACAGGTTTCAGACAAAAGTGACTACTACTACTACTACTACTATTACTGCTACTACTACTACTACTACTAGTACTACTACTATTACTGCTGCTACTAATACTACTACCACTATTGCTATTACTGCTGCTACTACTACTACTACTACTACTGCTACTACTACTGCTATTACTGCTGCTACTACTACTACTACTACTACTATTACTACTGCTGCTGCTACTACTGCTGCTATTACTACTACTTACTGCTGCTGCTGCTGCTGCTGCTGCTGCTACTACTGCTGCTACTACTGCTGCTGCTGTTGCTGCTACTGCTACTGCTGCTGCTGCTGCTACTACTGCTATTACTGCTACTGCTATTACTGCTGCTGCTACTACTGCCGCTGCTACTTACTGCTATTACTGTAATTACTGCTGCTGCTGCTACTGTTACTGCTGCTGCTGCTATTACTGCTGCTACTAATGCTGCTGCTGCTATTACTACTGCTACTGCTACTATTACTGCTGCTACTACTGTTACTGCTGCTACTGATACTACTACTATTACTGCTGCTACTACTACTATTACTGCTGCTACTAATGCTACTACTGCTACTGCTGCTGCTATTACTGCTGCTACTACTATTACTGCTGCTTAATGCTGCTACTGCTACTATGCTGCTGCTACTACTATTACCGCTGCTACTACTGCTTACTGCTGCTACTGCTTACTGCTGCTACTACTGCTACTGCTGCTGTACTGCTACTGCTACTACTGCTATTACTGCTGCTGCTACTACTATTACTGCTGCTACTACTATTACCACTACTGCTACTACTATTACTGCTGCTACTACTACTACTGCTGCTACTGCTATTACTACTAATACTGCTACTATGCTGCTACTATTACTACTGCTACTACTACTATTGCTACTGCTACTACTACTATTACTACTACTACTATTACTGCTGCTGCTGCTATTACTGCTACTACTACTACTATTACTGCTGCTACTATTACTGCTGCTGCTATTACTGCTGCTGCTTGCTACTACTACTGCTATTACTGCTGCTACTGCTGCTGCTGCTACTAATACTACTACTATTACTGCTGCTACTGCTATTACTGCTACTACTACTGTTACTGCTACTGCTGCTACTACCGCTGCTACTGTTACTGCTGCTGCTGATGCTGCTACTACTACTACTGCTGCTACTACTGCTGCTGCTGCTGCTGCTGCTATTACTACTACTATTACTGCTACTACTGCTGCTGCTGCTGCTGCTGCTGTTGCTACTGCTGCTGCTGCTACTACTACTACTACTGCTTACTGCTACTACTTACTACTTGCTGCTGCTGCTACTAATACTGTACTGCTGCTACTGCTATTACTGCTGCTACTACTATTACTGCTGCTGCTATTACTGCTACTGCTACTACTACTATTACCTGCTACTGCTGCTGCTGCTACTGCTGCTACTGCTATTACTGCTGCTGCTATTGCTACTGCTGCTACTTTGCTGCTACTACTACTGCTGCTGCTGCTGCTATTACTGCTACTACTGCTACTATTACTGCTACTACTGCTGCTACTACTACTGCTGCTGCTAATATTACTGCTGCTACTACTACTATTACTACTGCTGCTACTACTATTACTGCTGCTACTAATACTGCTGCTGCTATTACTACTGCTACTACTGCTATTACTGCTGCTGCTGCTGCTGCTACTGTTACTATTACTACTGCTGCTACTACTGCTGCTTGCTGTGCTGCTGCTGCTACTACTGCTGCTACTGCTGC
Organism: Periplaneta americana; assembly: GCA_025594305.2. NCBI lineage: Eukaryota > Metazoa > Arthropoda > Insecta > Blattodea > Blattidae > Periplaneta > Periplaneta americana. The sequence continues at coordinate 23,098,890 of JAJSOF020000036.1, forward strand.
TGCTGCTTACTGCTGCTACTACTACTTGCTGCTGCTGCTGCTACTGTTACTGCTGCTACTAATACTACTGCTACTATTACTACTACTATTACTATTACTGCTACTACTACTACTATTACTGCTACTACTACTACTACTACTATTACTGCTGCTACTACTACTACTAATACTACTACTACTATTACTGCTGCTACTACTATTACTGCTACTACTACTATTACTGCTACTACTACTACTCAATGTTTACACGTTTCAAGCTAAGGAACTAAATAAAAATTTAGTGCATACTTCTGCAGTACGGAATTCTGCATCTCGAACTCATGACGTGTATTCCTGGAAGGCGAGGTTTATTTTCTGACAAATCTAATCTAGCCTCAATATCTTTCCGTCATTGGAAATTAGCATCTGGACGCCATCATGGGACTTCCCGCGCTTCTCGCTATTAGCTCGGTTCTCGTGTAGTGCCGGCCTCGAACTGGGCTAGGGTCTCGGCATTCCAGGGAATTCGTTTAGAACTAAGAGGTTGTTCGCATTGTGATGGCACAAGGTTCCGGAAAATATCAATCCACTCGACACATTATCTTTCATTGAACCCCCCACCACGCCTCTCCGTCCGGAGTTGTAAAGTAACGGAGATAGCTATCCTGGCTTCATTCCCTTGCGACTGCTGTTAACAGGCATCTGTCTGCCAATTAGGCTGCCTTGCATAACTAGTCCATCCAAACTTCTGTCCATCTATCTTCGTTGTTTCAACATCTCGTCTCCCTTACCATTCATTCTGATGTAGAAATTTTGTCCATATCCTTTCACCACAAGCTAACCTTAGCTCAGTCAGCTGTTGGGAGAGTAACAACACTCTATTTTAATACATACAAATGGCTTTTAAAGAAATCGGAGGTTCACTGCCGTTCTCACATAAGCACGCTATAGGTCCCTAATCTGAGCAAGATTAATCCAATCTCTACCATCATATCCCATCTCCCTCAAATCTATTTTAATATTATCCTCCCATCTATTTCTCGGCCTTCCCAAAGGTCTTTATCTCTCAGGTTTTCCAACTATTGTCGGACCATCGGATCTGTGCCCCTTCAGCGCTGTTGTCGTTCTGTACTCACTCCATTCCACCCGCTTTCCTCCCACCACGTTAAACAGCAAGCCACGAACCTTGCCGAATAGGGATGTTGCCAAACTTCCTTCAAACGGTATCATAAATAACTGGTCCTCCATGCTACAATATCATTTCTTTCTATCAAAATACATCTTGTATTTCTACATTTTTTTAACCTAAATCCCATGTCTCGAATCACTTTCCGCAGCGTTTCTCTCCAACCTTAGAAAATATTGTCTCTCGCAGCTTTCAGTAATTTCTTCAATGTCGGAACTTCATTCTACACTGTATAAAATTCTTGTATCTTTCTTCTTAAAATACATCGGTTCATATCATCTACAAGAATTAAAGGTTGCCTTGGTCTGTTCTTCCCTGGTGATTCTAGCTTTTCATCTCGTGTACAGACTCCCTCTCTCCTAATTTTCTTTGTTAGGCGCTCTGACCTGCCTATATAAATTACATAAAAATGTTGTATTATTAGTATTAATTAAGTAAGTAATTTTAATACGTAATCAATTGAAATAAAATAAGCCCCACCTGTGATCGCAGCTGCTCTTTTTGTTACCTGATTTATTCATTCATTCATTCATTATTAACACTACAGCCCATGAAGGGCTTGGGCTTCCTTAATCAGTAGAAACCATTCATCTCTATCTTGAGCCCGTTGTCTCCATCTCTTGCATCCAACTCTCCGCAGATCATCCTCCACATCCTGAAGCCACCTCAGCCTTGGTCTTCCTCTCTTCCTTAATCCTCCTGGGTGTCCATATAATGCCCGTTTAGGTAATCGGCCTTCTGGCATACGTTCAAGATGTCCCAACCATCTAAGTCTGCCTTTCTTAATGAAGGAAACTATACTCGGTTCTCCATACAGTTCCATTAGTTCTTTATTTGTTCTACTTACCTGATTTATAGGAAACAGATATAGACCTGTTTGTTTCTCTTCATCGCAAAATGCTATTACGTACTTGCTTAATAATATTTCTTTCGTCACTCCGTGCTACAGTGTTCATGTTGAGTTGACAACACTGGACTGCAAGTGCAAATAAACTGTCCCGCAAGAAGGCTCAAAATTGTGAGTAGTGGGAGAGAGAAAGGGAGAGAGATAGAAAAGAGAGAGGAATGCAGGGAGAGAAATGAATTACCGAGGGTGAGAAGGAATTAGAGTTCAGTTCGCATATATTATGGGGGCACAGATCCGATGGTCCGACAATAACACTCAATATGCATTTCTGGATTCGCCCATACGTGCTACATGCCGTGCCCATCTCAAACGTCTGTATTTAATGTTCTTAATTACGTTAGGTGAAGAATACAATGCGTGACGTTCTGCGTTATGTAACTTTCCATTCTCCAGTGACTTCATCCTTCTTAGCCCCATAAATTTACCTAAGCACTTTATTCTCGAACTTCCTTAACCTCTGTTATTCTCTCAAAGTGAGAGTTGAAATTTCACAACCTACCTTACAACCAGTAATTTAACTGTTTTATAAATTCTAACTTTCAGCTTTTTTAAGCAGATTTTGATTTGTAAAGCACCATGTTTTTAAGATTGGTAGTAGTTTATTTATTTGTTTATATTTCGACTGAATAGGCCTATATGTCATTGCCAGTGACCTTGCACACAACACCCAACACATACCAATACACAACAGAGTAACAAACTACTGTTTCAGCGTACATACCGGGCAAAATAGCCTAAATAATGACTGTCTATTCTCTTTTCCAAAAACATTAGACTCACAAAATACTTTTTTTTTCTGGGAAAACCTTGTCACTTACAGACAGACTTTTGACTTTTGTCTTCAGTTATTTATGCTTAGACTACCACCTGTATTTTTTTTGTCAGTTTATATCGTTTACATGCTGTAGGTATAGCGATTTCTCCTAAGAAATGATTTTGTTCACATTCAGTCTCTATTAATCATTATCTTAGAAGGATGCACGTCAAATATATTCAGGTAACAGCTGTATTTCTGTACCCGATAAAAGTTGGACACATGTTTATATGAACTTTTTTACTCGGAACAGTCCATACTATCACCCCTTAAAATATTTACTATTCCTCCTGAAACACTCTGTATATCAAAGGCTTCCTGAAAACAGTTGCACATCTGCACAAACTGGAACCATGAAAACATTGTTTATGCTCGACCATGCCGAAATGTAGTAATTATACACCTGGTAGTAGCACTTTAATGCACCTCATTAAAGTACACCTATTTCTTTAAAGTTCAGGTGTTCCACCAATCAGAAAATACCATTGTAGCAATATGAAAGCGCAAGTATCGATTATTCTCGGATATGCAATCGAAAGACAACAATAAATCAATAAATCACTTATATTTGAAATAAAGTCAGTTCTGTTACTATAATAATTAGCATTAATTGTAAATAATATTCAAATAAATTCAATTTGTCATCTCGTTTTTCAATGTCTTAATTCAATTTCAAGGTTATATCAAGATTAATGTTTATTTTACTCTCTAGATTATATCAAGGTCAATGTCGAAATTTGTTTCTCGGAAAAAATCAATACTTTCGCGTCTGCGCACATCTCACAATTTACTAGGTATTGCGCAAGGTCCTCAGTCAGATAAGAATAACATGAATACTTATGAATAATTTCAAGTTAGAAATATGGTCGAGTATAAAAAGTATATGAAACTTGACTATGACTCGTATGAAAATTATGAAACTCGCTTGCGCTCGTTTCATAAACATACCCGCGTCTTAATTACTACCATTATAGGCTCGTTGCATAATGTACTATTATGCTCGACCATACCGAAATGTAGTAATTATAACTTGGTAGCAGACCTTTAATGCATGTCATTAAAGTACACCTACTCATTAAAGGTCAGGTCTTTCAGCCAATGACGACTCAGGTTACAACTGTTCAGCCAATGACAGGTCAGCTTTCTACCGTTATAAAACCGCAAATAGGCCCTATCGATTATTCTCGGATATGCAATCGAAAGAGAATTAGCGAAAAGTCACGGAGGCTGGAAATCCAATACTGTCGCAGAAGGTTATGTTCTGTTACTATAATAATTAGCGTTAATTGTAAATAATATTCAAATAAATTCAATTTTCATCTCGTTTTTCAATGTCTAATTTAATTTCAATGTTATCTCTGTAGGTTCTTATGGCCTAGCAAGGTCAATGTGAACATCTGTTCCTCGGAAAAAATCAATACTTTCGCGTCTGCCAACATCTCACAACATACGGGACATTGCTCAAGGTCAGATACAAAGAAAATTAATAATATCAAGTTAGAAATATGGTCGAGCATAAAAAGTCGTATGAAACTCGCCTATAATGGTAATTAAGAAGCTCGTATGAAAATTATGAAACTCGCTTGCGCTCGTTTCATAAATATCCATACTCGCTTCTTAATTACCTTCATTATAGGCTCGTTGCATAATGTACTATTTCAATATCATTTTACAATTTATGTAACTTTTTAAAGTCGCCTACCTCTCAAGGAGGGTAGCTAGTCCCAACCCTAGAAAACGTATGAGGAAAAAGTTACGACTTCTGAAGAATCTTCTACTGTCGCAATTGACGCGGATAAATATTGTTTTACTGGAAAACCCACCTGCAGTTACATGAGACTGCAGGAAATATCACACATAATGATCAATGTCGCAAATGACATGTTACTTGAAAATCACGAAAAATATGATAAAGCCATCTCTGAACATTCCACAGATTTTTTTCTTTTCGTTGGCAAACATACTGAAAGCTAATTGCCAATTACGTTTTGTATAACAGTATCCCGTTCATGTTTACAGGAAAGACTGATACATTATAGTCGAATAGGCTGTAAACCACAACATAACCGTTACTACAGCTACGACCAGTGTTACTAAGGTCACCGTTGATTATATATCCTCGAGGATATGAGTTCGACTCCCTCTTCGCATGACATGCAGTATTTAATGGCAGAGAATAAATTGGTCTTAAAATGCAACATGTCTATGTACTACAATGCCTCTTTTAGCGATACCTACTGTGTAAGTAGGCTTGCATCTTTAAAGAGGAGACTTGACATAAATTATTCTGATATCATGTGATACTGAATGAAGGATATTTAAGTCAACTCGGCATGAACGTTATAGATATTTTATATAAATTATAGCCTATGTTTTACTAGGAAGATTTTTTAAATTTATACAGAATGTACTGTAAGTTATGTCATTAATTTCAAGAGCTTATTCTTTCAGATATTTCAAATAAAAATGTTTACCGTACTACAATAATATTTTGTGCGAGATCGTGCGTATTTGCTTGGTTTCCGCACAAAACCAATCCGCGGAAAGTCTAAAATTCCACATTCAGTATTCCCAACCTAACACATATAACAATTTCCCTCTTCTTACCGCTTAAGTGACATATTGATTTTACTGCTTTAGGCTTTTAACATATTCTTTTTGAGACGTTCAATATAGTAATAATTATAAATTGAAACTTACCACTGCAATTTCACCTAAATTGCACTGTTAATTATTGTTTTTAAATATTTGCAAAATTAAGTAAACTCTACAACTCCGCTAAAGTTACTGCATTCGTGATGCAAGTAACATTAAGGAAGCCGTGAAAAAATCAACAAGATTCCATCATAGACTGGGGAAAAAGACAGACGTATATCACGACCTGCTGGAATATAGTAAACACAGAAAACATTTTAAAGCAACAATGTTGAAGATAGATAGATATTTTGTTTTGCAAATTTGCCGTCATTGAACAGAAACCAAGATGGAGATTTCATTGCAACTAATTAGAAATTCCTCTTTCAGGTATGTAATAAACGATCTTCGCACAAAATAATGTACGATACACGAACGGTATGTTTTCTTTCAATTCGCGGAAATTAAAAAAAGCTCAACTACGTTTCGCTTTTTCAAACTTTTCCTCGAACATGAAAACTTCAACATACCGCTCTTGTAACGCATATTACTATTTTGCACGATCGTCGTTTTTGTTCTATTTACAGCTATTGGTATTAGGTCTTGAAAGTTATAATTCCCCCACAAGAAAACCATTCTTCGTAACATAAAACTATACTGAAATAGACGCATTACAGTGCACTTATTGTTACTTAGTTACCATTACAGTGCAGTTTTGCGAAGGCTTTGGAATAATATTGCTCTAAATTTTCAATGCAAAATATAGTGTATTTTCGATTTTAAAAATATGATCGTGCAAAAAATGTTGTACAATACACGTTTGTGAAATGCATTACAAAATGTCGGAAATTTAAAAATTCGCTCTTCTTGTTTTTCAAACTTTTTCTGGATTTTGTAAAAAGCACTTCCCAACCTTGTATCGTAACATACTATTGTGCGAGATCGTGCGTATTTGCTTGGTTTCCGCACAAAACCAATCCGCGGAAAGTCTAAAATTCCACATTCAGTATTCCCAACCTAACATACACAACAATTTCCCTCTTCTTACCGCTTAAGTGACATATTGATTTTACTGCTTTAGGCTTTTAACATATTATTTTTAGAGACGCTCAATATAGTAATAGCTATAAACTGGAAACTTACCACTGCAATTTCACCTAAATTGCACTGTTAATTATTGTTTTTAAATATTTGCAAAAATTAAGTAAACTCTAAATCATTACATAACCTTACCGTTTGTTTTAAGTTCGCATTTATAGACTGGGGAAAAAAAGAAAGACGTATATCACGGCCTGCTGGAGTATAGTAAACACAGAAAACATTTTAAAGCAACATTGTTGAAGATAGATATTTTTGTTTTGCAAATTTACCGTCATTGAATAGAAACCAAGATGGAGATTTAATTGCAACTAATTAGAAATTCCTCTTTCAAGTATGTAATAAACGATCTTCGCACAAAATAATGTACGATACACGAGCGGTATGTGTTCTTTCAATTCTCGAAATTAAAAAAGCTCAACTACGTTTCGCTTTTTCAAACTTTTCCTCGAACATGAAAACTTCAACATACCGCTCTTGTAACGCATATTACTATTTTGCACGATCGTGTTTTTAGTTGCATTTACAGCTATTGGTATTAGGCCTTGAAAGTTATAATTCCCCCACAAGAAAACCATCCTTCGTATAAAACTATACTGAAATAGACCCATTACAGTGCACTTATTGTTACTTAGTTACCATTACAGTGCAGTTTTGCGAAGGCTTTGGAATAATATTGCTCTAAATTTTCAATGCAAAATATAGTGTATTTGCAATTATTTTAAAAATATGATCGTGCAAAAAATGTTGTACAATACACGTTTGTGAAGTGCATTACAAAATGTCGGAAATTTAAAAATTCGCTCTCCTTGTTTTTCACACTTTTTCTGGATTTTGTAAAAAGCACTTCCCAACCTTGTATCGTAATATACTATTAATACATCATTGTTGTCATAGCAACCCCTTTCTTATATATCATGATGTCGAGTTACCCATAATTACAAAAAAGATACACTACAGATACTAGAACAAATGCTCAAAAACAACAACACACCACAAGAACACATTAAAGAAATCATCCATATCATATACTTCATCACAAAACAAAATTACTTCACATACAATAACAAATATTACACTCAAACCGAAGGCCTACCCGTGGGATCAGCCATTTCCAGCATACTAGCAGAAATATTCATACACCACATAGAACAGACATACATACTAAACAAAGACAGCAACAAACACGCAGACATCATATATTGGCACAGATACGTAGATAACATACTAATACCATACAAAGGAAGCAAAAGACAAATCCAAAACCTACATCAACACATAAACAAAATACACCCAAAGCTACACTACACATTAGAAATTGAAAACAACGAATCCATAAATTTTCTACACACCACAATAACAAAAGTAGATAATAAACACACATTCAAAGTCCACAGAAAACCACAACAACAACAACAACACACACAACACATCCAACACAACACAAACAAGCTGCATTCCGAACAATGGTACACATACTACTCAACATACCAATGAACCAACATGATTACAAAGAAGAGCTAAACACAATCAAATACATAGCACAAGAAAACGGATACAACCCCAACATAATAGACAACATAATACGTAAGACAAAACATAATCACAAAAAACATAAGAATACCACAAAACACAAGAACAAAAATACATCATACAAACATACGAAAACAAAACACACACAAGATTGCAACCTCATTCAAGAAATTAAATTACAACATAGCATACAGAACAAATAATACTCTACAAAAATATCTCAACACACAAACAACACAAACAAACAAATACAACCACACAGGCGTATACAAAATCAAATGTAACACCTGCAACAACTTCTACATAGGACAGACAGGCAGATCATTTCAAACACGTTACAAAGAACACATCACAGCCATAACAAAATTACAAAACACTTCCACATATGCAGAACACATCAAAAATACTAATCACACATACAGAGACATCAACACAGACATGGAAATTCTACACATCCAACCAAAAAGCCAGAAACTAAACACACTAGAACAATATGAAATATACAAACACACAAAAACACATCCAAATGAAATTCTGAATACACAACTCAATTTCAGAACACACACATTCTTTGACTCCACATTACACTAAACAAACACACTCCCACAGGAAACAAAACAAAATGCGCCAAGACCAGCAACAACCAGTTCTGATGATGGCCAATAGCAGGCCGAAACATGTTAACAAGGTAACATAAAATTTAACACGTGAAAGACATATAATACGTTTTCCAATTTTATTTATTATTCCTTTATTAATTGTTGTATAATGCTGTCGTACAAAAATAATGTAAGAAACACGTTTATAATGTTATACAGTTATTGCACTCGTCAGAATTAGGAAACTCGCTTCGCTCGTTCCCTAAACATTGACTCCTGCCATTAAGTATAACATTATAAACTTATTTCATAATATACTATTATGTGCAGTGAAGAAAACGAAGCTTATTTTCTTATTATTAGTTGGATAGTAAATGATTATACATTTATGAGTGTCTTTTGAATGATACTGTATATCAGTGATGTCAAAGCAAGCGCATTTTTCTGACCTTGACGTCGTGAGCGGGCATCAAGCGCTAAGTAAGGAAAGAGGAAGGGTTGTGTGTATGAAGAAGCAGCCTGTTGTATTAAGAAAACAGTGGTTCACAAACTTCAAACGGAAATTGAAATGTAATGTCGTTATTTTTATATGGCTTCTTTCTATTTGATATTATCTATATTGTCTGTAAAACAAAAGTACTAATATCAATTTCTTAATATTGCAGTTGTGTTTTAAATGTTATTAACATAATAAAAAGTTAAGAAGGAATATTCACATAAATTCCACAGTAGTACAACTATACTGTACTAAATGGATGAAACACATAATTCATAAAGAAAGTGATATCCCCCCCTCAAAAAAAAAAGATTGAGTATGACATGATAAGTTGGAATTGATATTGATGGTATCTTTAGCCTTATAAAAGTATACAATAAACTAATCAAAACAATATTACAGTACAAAGCAAAGTTACCTATATGTTTTAAGTGTAACTAATATTCCATAACAAAACTCCTATGCTTTTAAGGTGAGCGACTTCCTATCATCAGAATATTAAATTATTTTCTTGAAATGTGCTGAAGCTATAGAGCTGACATTTTTACAACACATGGGCACGTATCTTTTGCTTATCATGTAACAGTAGTTGCTTTGTTAATTCATTTCCTTACAAACAATTTCCATGCGAATATTTTCAAAATTTTCAATACATTATCTTCAGTAATACGTATTTACGGTATATTAGATTTACGAAAACGTTCTGTAAGGCTACTAAATAAATAGGCCTATACCTGAAAATTTCGATTTCTATTAGAAATTGAGAAAATATTTCTTTTGAATAAAAAAATCAAACTTGTGAAAAATGAGCATTAAAATTAAAACTTACATTCTTAAAATGCACTTATACTTCTCAGGCAAATCTAAAAATTAACATGGATACAGTTTTAATAAGTTCTCTTCCCTTTATCTATTGAATCAGTGCTGGCCATCCCTGAATATAGCTCGACCAAGCGGCATATACCACCTCTTTTGTCTGTCTCTTTCCTTTCCGCTGTAAAGCGCTCAGGCTCTCCTGGGCTCTAAAGCGCGCGCTTGCTCCTGTGGGCATCAATTGACATGCCTGCTGTATAATATTAATAAAGTGAAGAACGAACTGGAAATTTTTTTGTCAACAAAACATTGAACTATGCAAAACGTATGAGGATGTGCTCCTCCATGACAATGATGTTAGTATATTACATGCGTTTTCTGCTACTGCCCTTGTTTATATTTTCCCCGAGTCACTTGAACATGTATGAAAAGAGCGCCCAATGCTTATGCTGTGCTCACTTGCCCAGTCCCAGGTACGTGCCGTCTGTCTCGCACACCTCATGGATCATGACTAATGACTGTCGAACATCGCTAGAATAACAATGAGTGAATTCGCCGCGTTCATCTCCTGCAGAGCTTCCTTAACAGCATATTTGGCCAGTTTCACCAACCATGATCAACATAAACTGACGAATGCCATAAATGCTTAACTTTTGTCAAAGAGCTGATGTCTGAGATATTCACCAAGTCGTTGGTCAACTTTGAAGGCGGAATTTAGATTCATTTGAGTTGCTTTTTATTAAACCTTTGATTTATTATTATGAATTGAACATACTGAAGAAATGTGTAAAGGTAAAGGTAGCCCCGTCCATGCCCCGAAGGCATTTGGAGGGCATGGAGCTAGAGCTCCGCTCTGAAAAGGACTTCTACAAAGCTACATCTGTTCAAATCAAATTTCTGCACATTTAAAGAACAAACTAAAATTCTTTCAATAATATATTATCATAATATACTGCTTTCTTAAACTGACTTAATATATTATCATAATGAACTGCTCTCTTTAAATTGACTGAGCATATTGGAAATTCAATCCACCCTGCAAATATTTCATATAAAACAATTCTTATCTCAAAAACGAAGCAAAAACGAGCAAAAATGTATTAAACTTTTTTGCTTGAAATATATCGAAGAACTCAGAATAAATATGAGAAATTCCTGTTATTATTCGGTTCAGAAGCTTTTGTCATCCAGTATGCTCTCAAAAAAGCTGAAAATTAGAATTTATAAAACAGTCTTATTACCGGTTATTCTGTATGGTTGTGAAACTTGGATCCTCACTTTGCGAGAGGAACAGAGGTTAAGGGTATTTGAGAATAAGGCACTTAGAAAAATATTTGGGGCTAAGAGGGATGAAGTTATAGGAGAACGCAGAACTGCACGCATTGTATTCTTCACCTGACGTAATTAGAAACATTAAATCCAGACGTTTGAGATGGGTAGGGCATGTAGCACGCATGGACGAATCTAAAAATGCATATAGAGTATTAGTTTGGCAATATAATTTATAACCTTCTTAAGTATTTTAGCACTTATGTTATCAGGACCAGGTGATACATTATTTTTTAAAGTTTTGGCTATATTGATTATTTCGTCATAAAAGTAATTACTGAAGTTACATTGCTAAGGAAACAGTGTAAATGTTCAATTATTAAAGAGTCCTCTGAAGTTAAGTATTTAGGCATAATTTTCGATAATCATTTAAAATGGAAGCAACACATTAATTACGTTTGTAATAAATTACGTAAAATGGTATATTATTTTGTTTTATTGAGGAATTACTTGTCAATAAGTTTATTACGTACAATATATTTAACTTTATTTCAATCGGTAATTATATATGGAATTATAGGATGGGGTAGCTCATTTAAATCCAATTTTAATCCACTTTATTTATTACAAAAGAAAATAATTAAAATATGTCTTCATAAACTTATTGATTTTCCATCTCAAAATTTGTTTCTAGACTTTAATGTACTTAACGTAAGACAAATTTATTATATTGTATTAATAAAATTCATACATAAAAATCGAAATAATTTTGAATTGTATTCTCATAGTTATGAAACAAAAGGTATGAATTCTTTAAGATTGTTTGAACCAAAATGTAACACTGTTACAGTATTTAATCATAGTAGTAATTTAGACCCAGAATATATAACAAATTTATATTTAAATATCCTAATCTTGTCAATTCTAATAGTTCTAGTATTAAATTTTAAAATGTTATTTATGGATTTTATAAAAATTGAAAAATTGTAAATTTAAATTTATATACTATAATTGCAAATTGTATTGTATAATTATTAATTATAATTGTATTGTATAATTATTAATTTCAATTCAGGAATCCGCCCCTGAGCACGAGTTCTACTCTTTCAGGGGCGAGCTAAAGTTTCTCTGTATATTTTATATTACGATTATTAGCAAAATAATAAATAAATAAATAAATAAGTTGGGAGGCCGAAGGAAAAAGACCTTTCGAGAGACGGAGATGGGAGGATAATATTAAAATGGTTTTGAGGGAGATGATAGGGACTGGATTAATCTTGTTCTGGATAGGGACCGATGGCGGGCTTATGTGTGAACCTCCGGGTTCTGTAAAAGCCATAACATTGCTTACGGTTCATCCTGTAACTAATATGTACTGGAAAATTACGTTTACTTTATTAATTATGTTATTTTAGCTATTATTATTATTATTATTATTATTATTATTAATTGTAATTACTGTCTGTAATTAAGTTACTACTGCCACCAGGTGTTCGTCCATTTGCAGTATAAATAAATATATACATACAAATGTACCGAGTTCGATCCTGGCCAGGTTCTGTGACTGAAATTTCCGAAATATGTAGACTTTGAAGAAGATAGTCTCTGATTAGTTTGTTTTTACTCCCACTTATTACACTATTTCTGCATTCTGTTGTATCTTTGCTTTTGTGATTGCTAAAGAATATTAAAGAGAAATATAAAAGATTGTGAATATTTGTAGTTCACGAGTGATTTTTTTATTCTTTGCAGTGTTAACTGACACTGATCTGTTAAACTCTAGAACAGTGAATTCTGAGAGTAGGCCTAAGTTAACATTACCATCTTGCAAAACACTGATTATAATTGTTTTTTTTTCTTTCAGGTAAGTGTGTTCATTGAGGCAACGCCTGCATTTGAAGTAGGCCTACATACATTTTCAATCGTTTCGTAAGTATGTTTCTTATACTATTTCACCTACAATATATAGCGGTATAACCTAGAGATAAACATGAGACATTCCTGAAACACACCTTTTCTGTATAAAGTGATTCTCAAAACGCGTATTTCCTCGAAAATGTGGAAATTGATTTTGTTTTCTGCAGGATCACAATACGAATACTTTCTACAGGGACATCATTTTAATTTTACTAACATTTTTAATATTAACTTGCCTATACCTCTGCATCAACGCCGTTTGCTACCCCCTTCCACGACTGGAGTTCGATGATACTGGCGTAACGTACAAACAAATCACTTTACTAGGTATAGGAGGGAAGAAAAGTAGATCATCCATTTACGTAAACTATGAAATATTGCGCTTTTGAGTTTGAGAATTTTCATTAGGTTTTTGTTTAATCAAAATACAGTACTGTATTAACAATAAGTGTTTTTACTCACGAAATGAGCTGTCCATGCGGACGTATTCATTATGCAGTGTATATTATACTGTCTACAGCACATTAGCGTACAATTTAGAGAATGAAGTTAAATTGAAAAATAATCATAATATGGATATTTAAACACATTTTTTAAATGGTGGCCGTTCATTTCGATACAGGCTTCAGTTCTAATGTGCATATTATCGCATTATATACTATTGTACGTAATTCCAATTACCAGGTTCGTACTTCGTATCAGTAACTCATTTGAAATAATTCTGTACCTACTCTATAAAAGAGTACAATAAATTCAATCTTCACTTCTGCCCGATCCGAAAAGATAAAATTACTCCAAGTGGTTATGTCGCAGGGTCGTAGAAAGGAGCAAATCACGTGATAGTTAATTACTTAACGAGGCCCTTTTATTGAAGTTATTTTAAACAATTGCATGCGTAAAATATTACACAGACGTCCAATCCTAAAGAAATTGATTTTAATATAAGAAATTAATGTTCTCAGAAAGAGTTAAGACAGCCCAGTCACTAGCCTTTACAGAGAGGGAATAGAAGCAGGTGGGGGAAACCGGGATGCGACGTAGGCAAATGGACGATAGTACCTGTGCGAAAATGATGCAATATTGAAAGCTCGTTCGTCACTGGAAAACGCGAACATATTTTTGGAACGTATTGTGAATTTTATTAGTAACAACAATGTAATTTATTCGTCACAACAATAATTCCTTTCTACAAATAAACGCTCTCGTCAACAATTGGATCTTCAGATATTCGTTATAGCACTCCACCGACGACAATGATAATTTATCCAACGCACAACAATGAACTGTTAATCTTAACTAATATTTACAAAGCACTATTTACAAATCAGAACTACCAGTTCTCAGTTCACAGTTCTTCTATCTCAGTCACTCGAGTTCACGGTATCTCGAACCACAGACCTTCAGAGACAGTTCACTGTACTCGAACTCGGGTCCCTCCAACTGCGGTCCACTGCACTCGAACTCAGGTCCCTCCAACTGCGGTCCACTGCACTCGAACTCAGGCCTTCGGATGCTGATACAGTTGCGGACGCACACTCGAGTCGAACTCCGGTACACAAGACTGGCTTGCTTGCTCTGGCTTTCTCACAACTGGCTGACTAATCAACTGAAAACTGCTGTCGTTCCTTCGCGACCGTAATTTATAACCACAGCGACGTAGCCTCGAAAGTTCGAATTCGCGAGTCTTCCATTTCGACGGTTTCTCGGCCTCTCTAGGCAAGCAGAAGATGCGCGCGCAAACTCTCTCCACTTTGGCCCTTTCCCCTCTCAGCCGCGCGCCATTCCAAAGTGCTCCGCGCGATTTTCTCTGTTATCGAGTTCGAATCTCACGTCGCTGTCACAGTATGTTTACTATGACCGTAAGGCTACTATGATTGTATATGTGGTCTTGGATCTGTGTGGAGACGGTTGAACTTCATTAGTAGAAGGGGTGGGAGTGAAGTGCATTCAAAAACTGAGGTACAATAAAAATTGAAGTAAAAATAAAATGATGTCCCTGTATAATTCGGATGAGAATGCTGGGAAGTTGGAAGGTTGTTGTCACTTGAATAATTTCAGGAACTGCTAATCATTAATCGCGGTTGGGGATGTGTAGAATTGACTGGGAAAATACTTGTCGCATTGCTGTCAGAATCAATATGCCGTATTGAAGGCAAGAGGAATGGTTTTTAATAAATCGGTAATAGTAGATAGTTGGCGGAATCACTGTTTTCATCCAAACGTTACTCTTTCCTTGTCATGGTTACCAGATTCCAATCTGGGTCGGACAGCTGCTAGGCGGACAATATAATCTGATCCCTAGGCCTGGCTGACGATTAGCCGTGTCAACTGTCAAGCACGTGTGTTGAACTGTTTGACAAAAGACACTACTTGAAATACAGGTGTTAAGTTATTTTTAAAAGCTGTTTCGTATGCTCTGCAGTTCGTATTGGCAACTATTTTCTATATTTAACTCTGTTATAGAAAAGCCTGTCTCTCCATATGTTTAAGCAACGTTTCGATCTAATGAATTTAGAGTTTTCTTTTGAGGATTTACCAGTGCCAGTTTGAAGAAGTGTTTGTAATAAAACTTTGTGCGAGATCGTGCGTATTTGCTTGGTTTCCGCACAAAACCAATACGCGGTAAGTGTGAAATACCACATTCAGTATTCCCAACGTAACACACATAACAATTTCCCTATTCTTACCGCTTAAGCGCCACATTCATTTTACTGCTTTAGGCTTTTAACATATTCTTTTTAGAGACGTTCAATATAGTAATATTATAAATTGCAAACTTACCACTGCAATTTCACCTAAATTGCACTGTTATTATTGTTTTTAAATATTTGCAAAGATTAAGTAAACTCTAAACAACATTCCAGACTCATCATAGACTGGGGAAAAAGACAGACGTATATCACGGCCTGCTGCATATAGTAAACACAGAAAACATTTTATAGGAACGATGTTGAAGATAGATATATTTGTTTTCCAAAGTTGCCGTCATTGAACAGAAACCAAGATGGAGATTTCATTGCAACTAATTAGAAATTCCTCTTTCAGGTATGTAATAAACGATCTTCGCACAAAATAATGTACGATACACAAGCGGTATGTTTGTTTTCATGTTCTCGGAAATTAAAAAAGCTCAACTACGTTTCGCTTTTTCAGTCTTTTCCTCGAACATGAAAACGTCAACATACCGCTCTTGTAACGCATATTACTATTGTGCGAGATCGTGCGTATTTGCTTGGTTTCCGCACAAAACCAATCCGCGGAAAGTCTAAACTTCCACATTCAGTATTTCCAACCTAACACACATAACAATTTCCCTATTCTTACCGCTTAAGTGACATATTGATTTTACTGCTTTAGGCTTTTAACATATTCTTTTTAGAGACGTTCAATATAGTAATAATTATAAATTGCAAACTTACCACTGCAATTTCACCTAAATTGCACTGTTATTATTGTTTTTAAATATTTGCAAAGATTAAGTAAACTCTACAACTCCACTAAATTTACTGCATTCGTGATGCAAGTAACATTAAGGAAGCCGTGAAAAAATCAACAAGATTCCATAGACTGGGGAGGGGGGGAAAGACAGACGTACATCACGGCCTGCTGGAGTATAGTAAATACAGAAAACATTTTAAAGCAACAATGTTGAAGATAGGTATTTTTGTTTTGCAAATTTGCCGACATTGAACTGAAACCAAGATGGAGATTTCATTGCAACTAATTAGAAATTCCTCTTTCAGGTATGTAATAAACGATCTTCGCACAAAATAATGTACGATACACGAGCGGTATGTTTTCTTTCAATTCTCGGAAATTAAAAAAGCTCAACTACGTTTCGCTTTTTCAAACTTTTCCTCGAACATGAAAACTTCAACATACCGCTCTTGTAACGCATATTACTATTGTGACCTTTTAACTTTAAAAATTATTTATAAGCCAGTAATGCAGAGCATATTGTTGTATGCGGCTGTAACGTGGATTTTAAATAACAATCAATATAAATTACTTGCTACAGAAATGGAGTTTTGGTGGCGACATGCCAGGAAATCCAGAAAGATCAAATAAAGGCAGATTATGAGAGAAATCATGAAGGTAAAAGTAAATACTCTGAAGAAATTGAACATAAAAGTGTGTAAATGTAAGAAGAGTGTCCGAAAGCAAATTGCCAAGGAAAATTATGAAGTGAGAGGTACAAGGTAGAAAAATAAGCAGACTATCGAAGGTATGGATGGATGAGGTGCAATATTGTATGAAAAAACGTAGAATTGGAGAAGAATATGCTGCAGACAAAGAAATCTGGAGATGCATTCTCCTGAGTCCTGAGACATTTGTTGTTGTTTTTTAAAGTACAATATAACTCTATACTTAAAAAAAATCACTGACATGAGGAAAAATGCTGAAAAAACTCCGCAGGTTACAGTTAGGGCACAAATGCAGGTATATTGTACTATACTTCGGGTCTTTGCACATACATTTTATATCGTAACCAGGCTTAGAGACTTCGGACCCGATAGAGCAGTTCAGTGGGAAATCTGCATAACGGCGTACTGAGTATAGTGGCAAAGCGTACAGTGGGTGAGAGTACTGTAGAATGGATGACAACAAATACGCAAAAGAAAACGCTCTGGATTTGAAGGTTCTAACGAATAATTTTATACAAACCTATTTTAAAACCGTGTCTGAAACTATTACACGGTTAGAAAAGTCAGAGCAAGAGATGCCGGGAGCCCTTAAATTGATTGAGGAAATGACACAGAGAATTAATGAGACATCAAGTACACCGGTTATTGAACGTGTAAAATAGAAGTGGAAATCAATTTTATGTAAAAATAACGGATATGGAACATTGTGTAATATAAACAGCAAATTAGTGGACATAGAGTCACCCAAGAATAAAGGACTGTCTCTTAGAGACTGCAATGATGTTAGGTTTTTTCGTTTTGCTCCTATAAAGTCATGCGACGAAGAGCGCATCTTTTCACAGTACAAACTTTGTTTGGTAGACAACTGAAAAAGATTTACGTTTGAGACACTGACAATGCATCTTGTAGTACATTGCAATTCGGTACTGTAACTGCACTTCCTAAAGACGACCAATAGGATAAATGAAGAAATTAATATTGCTACATGTTTATTTCCACCATTAACACTGTGTATAATTAAACACAAATGCTTATAAAAGACAGGAGAATAAATGCTTTTCACATTCTTTTGACATTGTCATTGTGTAATGTATATTTACTTTCAGAATGTCCATATGTGTGCGTTTCCCCATACTACCGTACTCTATTCTAAATAGCAACGTTGTTACCTCAATACATCTCTACCTTTCACTGCCTGCAGAGAGTCAACAACCTATAGTACAAGTACAGTAAACTTACTGTATCGGGTCCAAAGTCTCGAAGCCTGATCATAACCATGTATGAAGTATGGTATAGTATACTATACTCTCAGGATCGGGTGGATACCAATACATTCTCAGCAGAAATTCGTCTTCTCAAATAAATTTCTAATATTTTGTATTTGTATTTTTTGACCGAGGAAAACCTCAGCATTAATAAAACTCGTAATAAATTACATAAAAATGCTACAAAAGTTAGTTTTAGAAATAATATTTGTAGATTTCAGAAATGCTTTTGCAGAAGCTACCAAAAGCGTTACTTCCAGCGTACGCTGCTAGGGAAAGGATATAGTTCATCGATACAGATGTCTACAATGCGTTCTCAGTACTATCTCCAAGGACTTTAGACTTTGGGCGGCTCACAGTTTCACCTTCGTCGAGGATTCTGATCCAGGATTAGAGCTTATATGAGGCGCGTCCATAAAGAAACTTTCCCACTCGTCCCACAGCTAGTATTTTGCGCGAAGCGACTGCGTGTACGTGATAGAGTAATGTCCTGGCTTGGCGTATGCCCTAGCGGAACTTCCCGAGTGCTCTCAGTAGCTTCGTTGCATTGGTTGAAAATGGACGTTCTTATAGTTGCTAAGAAAACAAGTGAAAACTTTTTCTCGAAGCGTACATAATGTAATATCAATATTCAATAAGTGATATATTAAGAACTATAGCACCTAGAACCATGATTTTTTTTAATGCTGAGTATTTCACCCTCTTTTTGGAAGAAGAAGAAGAAGAAGAAGAAGAAGAAGGAAAATCCGACTTTAGGTTCTATTTCCTGCAACTAATCACATATACGTTCTCCCAAACTTATTCTATGATTGTAGATAGTCTAAAGAAATTAATTTAGTTCATGTAGCGAATATTAAGGATGCTATTCATAGAACATTTTTTTTAATGCCACGCTTTCGAGCGTGCTAAAGTAGCCCCGGCTAACGACTGGTTACTTGTACAGGATTCATATCATATCATATCATATCGCTAACACTGGTTTATGAATACGAAAAACGTTAGTTCGCTGATCATCCACTGGAAGCCCGCGCTAAGAATATCTATGAATACGGCCCTAAGAGATCAACAGTTAAAATCTAAGTACTCAGTAAAAATCTGATCCACAGAACGTTTCAGTCACAATTTGCAGAGAAAGTTAAAAAATTTTAACTCAGCATCTCATTGAGTTCGACTAGATTATTTGGAAAATAACCTTAAGGGGAGGCAGAGGTTAATATTTCAAAATCCACAAAATTTATCCAATTTGTTTGAAATTGATCATGGATACTAAGTATGTTATTAGTAATGGACATACCAAGTTTCATCTTTCTAAGTACAATAGTTTTGTAAATATTAATAATTTTATAAAACTTTATATCGTTTGATATAAAATGTTCCATGTACCATATTGTAAGAAATTCTCAATATTTCTTTTTATTTATATGTTCAGAGAAGGTATATAAATAATGATAAGTGTTAGTTTATTATGGGAATAACATAGTAATACAGTTATCTTGGTTTTAATTTCATACTTTTAAGGGCACAAAATCAAAAACTAACATCGGAATATGAAAATAAAGGTAATAAAAATGGAAAAAAACAAATTTTCATTTTTTCTTCAGTTTTGTTCGAAAATTTCACCTCTGCCTCCCCTTAAACGTGATGCTATTGAGTCGTAGCATACTCGTATAAATCAGATGAAGTGTAGCGACAAAGTGCCGCTAAGGAATGCAGGCTTACACCAAGCTATTGTGTGGCAGGGATAAAGACAAGCCTCGTTTCTGATTTTATCGCGGCGATTCTCTGAAGGTACGTTATTGAGGACCCGCCAGTCCAACCGTGTCATTCACCACCAGGCAACAATTAGGTGTATTGTTCCATTCCAGGAATCGGTAATGAAAGACAGGGTACTCAGTTTGCTCTCGAGAATATGCTTCGAGTGATGCAACTAACTAGGAAAGGCGATTCACCTCTTTGCAGTCTGTAACAAACAGCGACACTTTTAATAGTTTTTTTATTAATCTCTTCTAAGTTTTCGTATAATTAGCAATATAAGATCTTATACGTGGCAAATATACAGGGTGTTTCAAAAATACGGGGCATAATTTCAGGTATGTATTTCCCACACGTAGACAATCAAAATAGTTCATTATAACATGTGTCCGGAAATGCTTTAATTCCGAGTTATGGCCTTCACAACATTGAAATTCACCGGAACGTTTTTCTTTCCGCAGGTCGTTGCCGTCAAAGAAGACATTAAGAGGGCACTCTGATAGTTCATTCCGAGGCGAAGGTTACATTCAGTGTTGTGTAGGCGTTAGACTGTGCGACATGTATTCAAATCAAGAGCTGGCAGAGATACACTTCATGTACGGTAAGGCGGACGGCAATGCTGCGCTGGCTCGTCGTTTGTACCAGGAGAGATACCCACAGCGACAATGTCCAGATCATGGCCGGTATCATTGGTGATCGATTAGTTGGACCCCATGTACTTGTAAACAGACTTACGGTGCAGGCGTACACAAACTTCCTGGAAAACACCATGCCTCATGTTTTAGAAGACACTCCACTGATCAATCGTTAACACATTCACTTCTTGCATGATGGCGCTCCTGCACACTTCAGTCGTACTGCTCGCCGGTACTTGCATCGAAGGTTTCCTGATCGATGGATAGGTAGAGGTGGCCCAATTGCTTGGCCTCCACGCTCACCTGATCTGAACCCCTCTACTTGTGGGGACATTTAAAATCATTGGTTTATTCGTCTCCGGTGCCTGATTTGGAATCCCTTCGGAATCGAATTGTGACATGTTCTGAGGACATACGCAATACTCCTGGAGTTTGGGATCGTGTTCGCAGGTCAATGAGACATCGATGTGAGGTCTGTATTCAAGCAGGAGGTGGACATTTTGAACATCTTCTGTAATGACAACGACCTGCGGAAAGAAAAACGTTCCGGTGAATTTCAATGTTGTGAAGGCCATAACTCGGAAATGAAGCATTTCCGGACACATGTTGTAATGAACTATTTTGATTGTCTACATGTGGGAAATACATACCTGAAATTATGCCCCGTATTTTTTAAACAGCCTGTATTTTGCATAGACCTGCAGTCGATGGAATAGGCCTTTCTGTATTTAGCATAATACCTTTCATTATTATTAGAGCCCGGATGTTGAAGCATTTATTTTGGTTAGAATAGGCAGGCATATAGGCACTAAAAATAGTAAAAATAAGCAGTGAAATAGGCATTTATTATTCATGGAAGCAGGCAAAAAGTAGACAAATACTTAATAAACTATCCCATACGCTACTCACTTTCCTTGGTTACATGTCACAACAAGATGCTGTTTTAAGTTGTCAACTGTCATAGTGAGCCGCCTGTCAGAGAGAACGTTTTTCATGGTGGAAAAAAATCTTTCTACTTCTACTGAAGTGATTGGAGCAAACTTAAAACAACTTATTTCAGAAGGACTGTCTCGACTCTCTTTCAGAGATCGGGAAAAACCGACTGTGTATTGTCTCAAAAAGAGGGGTGTGAGAAGAGACTAGAGACTTAAAAGTACTCGTGACGTGCGTGCAAGCGACAACAGTAACGGGACCTGGAGACTTGCTTTTAATACTTCCCTCATCCCCTTTCTTTCGCTGGTAAATCCCGAAGTTACCTGAGCACTGAGGGTTATACTGTTCAAAGATCTTTGTTATGTGACATAAAAGATGGAATCGGTAGAGGAGAAAAGTTTACGACTTCTTGAAAACATATATGTATTGCTGGAGAATAAGATTCTCAGCAAATATTTGTGTGAGGTGAATATATATTTTTAATTTGTAAAACCGTTCTCTTTTTTTTTTTTGTTTTTTGTTTTTAATATAATTTATGTGCGGTTTATTTTAAATGCATTAAAATATAGAAATTGTACAATAACGACGTAAAAAGGCTAAAAAAAAGGGCATTTAACCTTAAAAAGGCAACGGAAGCTAAAATAGGCAAAAAAGTCAAAATAAAAATTGGGCCTAACGTCCCCCAAATGTGTGGAAACGTGTTTAACTCTAACAGGTCTTTCATACATACACTCAGTTTAAAGAAGGCTTTTTGCCTAACATCCGGGCTCTAATTATTATAAACGAGTTTTATAACTTCCCAATTGGGCTCCCAGAAGAACAGCAGTGTTGTGGGGTGGATGTAGCAGTAGGAGGGAAATTATGGTAAGAATAACAAAATTTTGGTTTAGAATTAAAAAATGGAAGAAAACTAGATTGTTAAGATTTGTTACAGATATTTGGTAACAAATGGCAATAAAATAAATTGGGCTACAACTTTAAAAAATGAACTTAACAAGATTGAACTGGGACAACTGTGTAGAGAAAATCATGAGAGTGGAAATAATGAATGTTTTGAATATTATAAGACGAATGTGGAACGATATAGAAAACCAATAAATAACATCATTTATTTATTCTTAAAAAAGTCCTGATGATGAAAGTGCATTTTATTCTTGGTAATTTACACCCATATTATTTAGATGACATTCAAGTGGATCCTGTCCAGTTGCTGTGCCGGTAGGGTTGCCAACTTTTTTCTTTTTTAAGGAAATGCAGGCTAAGGAATCAACCAAATTTCACATAGAAAATGGACAGTTCAGTCACTAAAAAAACAACTTTATTTTACACTTTGGCAGCTAGGCTTAAATTAAGAGTATTTTGAGACAGATTTTGTCACGCGTAATAGTTGAAGTCGATTGTAGTTTGCAGCTCTGATTTCATTAGATGTGTCGTGCTTCTGTTTTGAACATCTGTCCAATTATTTTTCATGAGATGTAACACCCTCTTTGTATGCATATAACAAAACTCGCCAGTTTGTTCCACATTTATATTATTAGCATTGTTTGATTTTAAACATGTGAGCACTAAAACCCATTTCTGGCAATCGTAACCTTCTACGAAGACTGCACTTTTGAATGCATTTTTTAACAACAAAATCCATCATATAAATCATCGTTCACGGTAAAATCAAATGTTTACAATAAATATTGTTATATTATGCAAAAATAAGGGAGAAAATGCTCAAAGACAAGAAAAATACGGGAGCTGGAAGATGTTTAAAATTAGGATCAAATACGGGAGATCCCGGGAAATACGGGAGGGTTGGCTATCCTATGTGCCAGTGTTAAGCCTTAATTTTGGCCAGCTGAGAGTCAAAAGTTTTTGTATCCTCTGTTAGGAATAAGTTACACATTCTAATTTTCATTTTAAGTGGCTTTCGAAACAGCTGTAACAACAGGACTAATTCTTATTGGTAGGTTATGTCATTAATGGCAGACGAATGAATCCCGTCCATGTACTTAAGCACATAATCACGCAGTATTGAGCTTCATATAAAATTAGA